>JABFEB020000092.1:20148513-20165136 GCA_019775895.2 Stomatorhinus ivindoensis
TCCCTCAACACTGACCTATGATTATGGAATCGATGCCTCCGGCCATGAACATGGAACTGTTCATAGAGCTCAGGTGGAAGTGGCGAGTGGCGAGGAAGGGGGACAGGCGATCGGAGGGGTCGGGGCCAGGCTGGGCAGGCATCAGAGTGCTGGCGGTTGAGTTGCCCTGGTCAGAGCTCTCAGTGTCATGTGTTAGGCTGTCTTGAGTGTGAACGGCGGATGCCCGCTCAGGGTGACGGATCACCACCCACTCGAATCTGTCCATCTCCGGCTTCATCTACACAGGAACACCCAAAACACACACAAACACAGACAAGCCTTTATAAACAAAAAGGTGTATAACAGGCAGCAGATAATCATCAGTCTTGTCATCAGTGGATATATAAACAGAAGTCGCCATTTCAAGGTCAGGTTTGCTGCTGGATGGGACATGGGGCAGGTTACCCTCGCGGTCCTCTTGCCCCGAGGTGCATGCGAGTGTGTGACGGCTCAGGTTACAGTGCGAACGGCTTGGATTTCAGGCCCGCGGCTCCCGGTTAATGCCAGTTGTGGCCATGTAAGCCTTTGTGCACTTCTGAGCGAAACAAGCTTAATGATTCATGCCTGGTGTGCATTATACTTGCAGCGTTCATTTTGTCATCAGTCAATTTTTTTTTTAATTATTAAAATTTTAATAATTAAAAAAAGCTCTATTTTTAACGTAAATGACCAGAAACACCAAGCCACTTTTACGCCATGACATCAGAAGTAATAACCTTACCTCAACAATACTAAAATATCTTCTACTGACTAACTAAACATTGTCATAATTCAGCACCAATTAGTACACAACCTCATCTTTGTTGTTCTGCTTGAAACATGATGCCTAAAGATTTATTTCCACCAAAGATTCTATGATACATGTGCTACACACTTATAACAGTTCAGATACTTGTCCCTTATTTTTTCCAGTTTACATACTAGATTTTAGTCTTCAGCAACTGGTGATTGGTCCTGTAAATATATTGAAACTACTGACCTAATTGCCCATGTAGTATGAGAAATCTGAGAAACTAGTGAATTTCAATTATTTTTTATTAACTGCACCAGTGTTTCACATTTGGTCAAATAACTAAACAAATTAAAAATCCAATAAAAGACTGTCCAAAGTCAGCTTCTGATTTGCAGTTTGGAACCTGAAGTGATGGGGTATTTGTTTCCAGACCGCATGATAACGTGAACGTGGTCAGTGGCGCCCTCTTGTGATGACTCTAGGTCCCTGCACAATAATTGATATTAAGGCTACATTCACAAGACAAGTCCCATTGTTCAATTCTGATTTTTTACTCTGGTCAGTTTTGCCTAACGGCTCACATTGATAATTACAAGTGACCGGTATCTAACTGTAATGTGAACACAAGTGTTATATTTGAACAATGACAAAGCTGAATCTAATCTAATCTAAAACAGCATGCATGCACACACTGATACGTCTTTGCACGTGTCGCCAACAACAAAAAAATACTCAGCACATACAGCAAGGCAAATTACCACTTGATTTTATGATCTGACCATTCTCATTCAAGTCTCGTTGCCTCGAATCGGATATGTATGTTATCTAGGACCATATATGAAAGTGACTCAAATCTGGTTTGAAATGATTTCTGTGTCCACACAGCCCTGAAAACATCAGATCTGAGTCACATTAAGGCAAAAAAATCTGAGTCACTTCAGACAGGTACTGTGAACACTGGCTTAGATCCTTAAATGCGAAAAACGTTTCTGCACAAAAAAGGTCAGGGAACTCACCCTAAAAACAAAGCACTCCCCTGTCCCAAAAAAGCTGAGCTTGTTTCCAGTCCGCTTACGCTCTTCCCAGTCAGTGGAGAGGTAGGCACCACATACCTAGGCAGAGATTGCGTAAAATCCAGTTATACCACCCTCTTAATCAAAGCAAGGAGGCTGGCCAAACTGCCCCGTTTAATCCAACATCAAGTAGCAGGTGTTCTGTTTAAACATGACACCATTAAATGAGAGGATTGTGTTTACAGGGATATCGATTAAATACCAGCCTGGAATCAGGAAAGGTAAGGGTATGTCACTTTAGCTAATAAAGAAATCATGAAAGAGAGTCACATCTGATATGCAGTACAAACCTTCGTTGACTGAACTACATTTTCGTTCAGTGTCATGCTTATTTTAAATCCTCTACACCAATCCAAGTGTGGAAGGTGACAGCAGCTGGGTGGTGAGGGTTCATACCTCCCGATCAGTGGTCTTGATAAGCATCAGCGTGGGTTCATGACCCTCACAGTGGGAGTAGAACCTGAGGTAGATGGATGTAAATAATCAGAAACAGAATCTGAAGAATATGTTGGCATATTAACGTGGGTGGATCATTTCCATCCTGAAAATCCACATAGATTCTGACGTCGATGTGCAGGCCACGCCACAAAATCTGCCAGTTGTGGCCAACAGCCCACATATTATAACCCACATATGATCAATAACTGTGTGAGTCTGGTTAGATAATTAGTGCAAAATCATAATTAAGTTTAAGTTTGCAGTATGGCTGCCCACCATCTTCACCTGGTGCCTCGGTTACAGTCAAGCAAGAAATCTCTTTAATGTAAAGCAGTACAGGGCCCTAAAGTACAGAATTCAGACTTTTGCCAAACAACATACCACACACATCGGATTCAAGAAATTCCAGCCAAAAATATGCTGGTCTACACTAAAAATTAAATTAGGCTCAGCTGAGCTGCAGCACAGAAAGGCTATAACAACAAGAATTTACACCTAAACCACCTGGCCAACGCAGTTCAAAAGACTCTACTAAGAGTGAAATACTCCACTAAAAATATACATACTAGTCCAAGTTTAAAATTAGTGTCAAGCTTCTGTCGAATGCCAAATGGTGTTATGTTCCCCTTGAAAACGATTGTCCTTTGTCAGAGCTTAAATTGATGGAATTGGTCCAACATTTGTATTCTATCCAAGTGTTTATGCTTCCCAAAGGAATGTGCGTTGTGAAGAGTCCAGCTACTGAAATACCATGCTTCATTTGTTCAGAACACACTTGTTTTCCCCCGGTGTTATTACACTATAACCAGTATGAGAGGTTAAAGGCATCAATAGTACTGTCTCACTACTTGTCCAGCTTTTATTATCCATAAAGGATCACAGAAAACAGAAAATTAGTTCTGAAGTAATATTTCTCTTTTGTAACCTTTCGTTATTAGTGTAGAAATGTAGTAGTCGACCACACATCCAGTACAAGGTTGCTGGGAACAGGGAGCACACCCCAGGCAGGATAGGGCATGAAGCAAGAGACACCCTGGATGGTATTTCTAGGCAATCACAGGGATTTTACAGACAATTCAGATATACCAATATACCCAAGTTCTGCAAGTTCTTAGACTGTGACAGGAAACACAACAAAGATGACATGCAAACTAGAGAGAGAGCAGAGGCAGGATTTGAACCCTAAACTCCGGAGCAGAAAGACAACATTGAAAACCACTCCACCACACATCAAATTAAGTTCTCTGAAATCAGTCACATTGCAAAGAGCTGTAAGCTTTTATATTTGCAGTGTACTACAGTTTGGGTCTTGGGTTTCTAAACAATGGCTGCTTATTATAAACCTGAGTATATTCAGGTTTATATACCCCCGTATATTCTCCTGGAAATCACTCAGAAGACTGCACATGGTTGTCTGAATGAGGCTGCTGACATCTACAAGGGCATTGCACAGTATCATGTGGCATCCTAGTTACCACTAAAAATCTAGTGAGGAGATGAGGAGTAAAAAAAGGCTATTTTGGAACTATTTAGGAATTTAGAAAAACGTGTCACAAGCAAATCTGACATTAAAAAAACATTATTGCACTATAGACAATAGCAGTGTAACTGTACACAAAATCAACAATTTGGTACAGACCATGGAATTGGATTCGCAGTTCAGTGGAATTATAGTGCAACAAGGAAATAGCCGCAACTAGCACACAGTCACAATAAGGTGTTCCATGTTCCCGTCTACCTGTGTATTTAGTTTCCACCCATATCAATAAATGTATAGCTTTAATTTCATTGTGCATGCTGAACTGAAAATGAGGTACCTATGGTATTTGATGAATTTGCGTACCAAAGCAGCCCAATTACATATTATATCGTTAGCCTATCAATCCTGGGTGATGAGGGCACAGTGGTTTACGATGTATAACACTAGTATCTGTTAATGATTGACAGGTCTGGTTTCAAAGAGCAAAGATTCATACTTTTGTTTGCAACAGTCTAGATTTTTTCCCTCAAATCCACTGCTCTTGTGATGACATCTTTGTTATTGCTGACTATGAAGTCCACTTTATACTATAAAGTTTCATGCAATCCCAATATGGGTGAGTGTGGGGGTAAATCCTAGCTTTCCTCAAGAACTGACCATATAATAAAATCATCAACAGGACACACGTTTGCAAGAGACCCTGCAGAATCAGGATAACTGTTCAATCAATCATGTAGCCACTGCCACTGATCTCAGGTCAGTACCTGTTGAGGCTGCAGCCATGTTTAGAGGTGGTGAATAGCAGCTTGGGCTGGCATAGGGCAAAGCGCTCTGGGATCCAGGACCAGATGTCTCGCATCTCCTTGGTGCTGACAATATCTGAGGAGAAGTTCTCTGCGTCCACTGCCAGATGTACATTCGGCCTGGGGCCAACAAACAGGGGGACAAAGGAATAAAAGTGGGGATAAGGGGAAAAATTAACACATGGGGGACAAACCAACAAAAGGGGCAAAACTGTAAGAAAGTTTGCCAAGGATTCCTAAGCGAAGCTTTAAAACACATGCAAACAGGGTTTACAAATTAACTGGCAATTTCTTTTTATTAGTGTCCAAAGGTTTCCAAAATGACCTTTGTGTGATGACACGTTAGCTATAAAACATTCACGCAACACAAAAAAAGTCTGAGACCTACCTCCTATAAGGGCCAAACGTAAGCCAGGAAGGCATGAGCGAGAGAATGAAGGTGCGAGAGACAAAGAAGAAGATTTAAAAGCAGTGATTTAAAAGAAACAAGGGTACTAAAGAAAAAGGCAGGGGAACAGTGCGGGTCACAGTGCCTGAGCCCACCTGCCAGAGAAACACGACGGAGACAGCCAGGCCGGCACCATGGCACCAAAAAAGTGCTAGAAACTCGGTACCTCCTCTGTTTGACGGTGATGCCCTTCTGCTGCAGGGACTTCTCATTGGCGAGCTGCAGTAATGATATCTCCTTTCGGGTAAAGAGACGGATGGAGAAGGCCTTTTCTAGAAGTTTTTCATGGGAGACAGAAGAGCCGATGCCCTGAACGAAGGCCCGTATGTCCGACCTGACACCAGCAGAATCTTGGCTTCCAAGCTGAGCCTGACCAGCCTTGTGTTTGCGATAGAACTTAAGAATGGCCAGAGCCACACGATATAGGACCTTGTAGCCTTCTACAAGGAAGACATCAAGCACCCTGACTACATGGGAGAAGGGGAGGTCACCAAGAACCCAACACAGCCAGTCACAGTACACCTCCAACACATCTTGGGCAGTGGCCACTATCAGCTTGTGGGCGCTCGGGCAATACTTTTGAGCCAGGTCACCAAAGGTCATGCATGACGACTCGAAGGCCAGGAAGGTCTGGTCCAGCATGCGGCGCCCAGGCTCATTGCAGGCCAGCAGGCGGCTTACTGCTTCAAAGCACTGCGCTTCGTCTGTGCTGAAGTGCAGAAGCAGAGAGGTCATGGCTGGCAGCATGGGACAGTGAGAGATGTCTGGGAACTGGCTAGCTACACATGCCAAGATCTTGTGGACTGCCCCAATTCCATCTTTTTTCAGGCAATACTTGGGCACTGGCGTGCTGTCAACAAACTCGGGCAAGGGGATGCAGGTGGGGTCCTTCTTGCCGGTGATGTTGACGACTATGTCACGGTATACTTCCCCGTCTGGGGTGACAGTGCGGCAGGGGATGGCTTTTATAAGCTGCTGGTAGATCTGGGCCCGTAGCTTGTGATTCTTGGCCCAGTGGCCTTGCCTAGCAAGGCTCTTCAGCTCCCGTGGGTCCTTGCAGTCCAGCTTGCTGGGACCGCTGCTCTTTGCCAGCTCTCCCATCTTGTCCCAGTCCACAAAGCACCCATAGTCTTCTTCAGTCATGGCCAAAGGTTGCAGACAAGGGTGAAGGGGAAGCTTGTCTGGTCTCGAAGTTAAGAGGCCTGCTTGATGGTCACTGCGGAAAAGGTATAAAAACTATTACTTAGACATTTGACCCAATACAACTACATATAGTCAATTTTTGTATGTGAATCACAAAGAAACTACTCTTGGATTCAAGAAAGCAAAAAAAACCTTTCCTGTCTGCAGACAAAACAGGAAATAAAAAATGCCAGAATAGCAATGTAACAGTCCACCCAGTCTTTGGTTACTTAGAAAAAAAATGTTTTATGAAAAAAATCAGTTGGAGCATTGACATTGATTAACCAAAGCAGACTTACATTGCATTAGGACATAACCCCCAACCCCATAGTCTCAAAAACTCAGAGTTTTATTGGACCTGACACAGATACACATTTAATAGCCTGCAGTAAGGAGGAAATTCTAGGACAACAATCCTTCAACCCACAGCTTAGGTGTTTTTATTCAGGACAATCTCTAAAACAAATCCTACTGAATATTCTTGTAACTAACCCAATATTGGTGTGCTCAAAATAGTATAAAACACATTTCAATGTTTGACAAAATCCTCTGCACTAAGTACAAACAGCTGATACAGTGAGTATCACATACAAACATTAGTACTTATGACAATGCTTACAATAAATTACCTATGTTGTTGTCCCCACAGTATTTCTGTCATTATCAGAAAATATATTTCTAATGCTCATATCAGTCTGGAACCACTCAACCTTGAACATCTCCATTCGCCAGATGGCTAGCCTAGACTCCCTAGACCAAGCCAGCCCTAATGCTATCGCGTCATTCCACGTCAAATCATCACACTTTCGGACCTCATCGTCATGGAGATTACCAAAATTTAGCTTGCTGATTTGGTCACATGAGTAACTCAAAATTGAAATTGGGCGTGCCTGGGATCAATATTGAGGGAGATTTAGGTGAACAAAGTTTTAACTTTGATCAATTTTGAAATATAGGTTTTTTGTTATTGAATTTTTAACATTTTAATCAGTCATAACATAGTAATTATTCATATGGAGATAGCATAATATTTGCTCAATTCTATAGATATGATATAGATGTACATCTATAGAGCTGGACAATAGCTTTAAAACAATATAAGGACCACTTCTGTGCAGCTTACATTAAGGTAAATATAGCCAGTCAATGTCATATACCACCCCCCCCCCCCAAAAAAAAAGTTAAGCAAACCTTGTTTGCTTAAATTTCCCTCAGTATTGATCCCAGACAGACATGCCCAGTTTCAGTTTCATGAGTTACTCATGTGACCAAATCAGGAAGCCAAGTTTTATTAAAATCCATGGCGATCTGGTCTGAAAGTGTGATGATTTGACATGGAACGACCCAATTGGACTTTCCCAGAACTGCCAGTACCACATTGTTGTCTGTATCCGACTCTAAAAATGCTTGCGTACATGTGTGCATGCACACAAGCCCAAATGAGGAACTGCTTCATTAAAATGGTACAAGCAAACTATGTTAAATCAGTTTCTCTTCTTGGTTTTGTCTTCTGCCAGACTACTGGGTTTCCCCAGTCCCCATTATAGCCTTTTATAATGGGAAGGCTTTTATGTGCTTGCGGTATTAACCACTGAACAGCTACTTTGTTTTATCAAGAAAACAGTATGCAACTGCACCTGAATAGTGACACAATGGTGATTTATTAAAAATCAACACTAACTTGTATGGCTTCGAACAAAATCAAACCTGATACTGGATACAGGGGAAGCCATGGAGTTATACTATGGTACTGTCTGGAAGCCTAGAGAACACAGCAGACAGTTAATGAATTCTCCACTGGCACTATGAAAATGTCTTTTATTCAGTCAAGACAATTGTACATGACTGTACTTCACTACATTCAGCAGCAGTGACAGCAGACAGCTAACTATAGAGAATAAATAAAAATACACAGAATGAAACAGCATACTTAAGCCTGTTACTAAAGCCAACATTCATTATTAATACCTCACATAATTATTGTGGCAGCGATTAAACCGACTAAATGATGCAAGTACTGAACCATACACATTTAGTCACAGTATTCAACCACTGCATGCGTGTGTCCCTAATGTGCAGTACGTCAACTTCTGGGCAATTTTCCAGCAGGTAATTCAATGACAGAAAGGGATACGAGAAGAGTGGGCTGGATGCGTACATCAAAACTTAAATGTTTCCATGGTGGAGGGCGACTGTTTGAAGCAGAAGCACTAACACAATTGTGGAAATACTGAGTAAGAACATACTTAAATCTATTTATGAAGCAATGTTTGTGCCAGACCACTAACAAGACCCCATATCAATTATTTGCAGATCTAATGCTACAAAGAGCTCAGGAATGTGAGGTCTGAGCACTGCAGAACCACAATATATTCTACTGAATTGTCTGACACCATGCTCTTGACAAATGGACCCATGCAACCATACACAGAGAGACATCCTCAGCAAACACATTCCATCACAAGGCTGGATTAATAAAGTAAGACGGATTAATGTCTTTACACATGCATCTTGTGATACACAATTTCTTGCCTGCTATGGGGGGGGGGGGAGAGGGTCATTTCCAGGACAACAATGCTCCATTCCACAATAATAGTGCTTGTCAATTTGCCAGGTCAATCACCAGACCTCAGTACTACATGGCATGTGGTTGTAGATGTAAGGATGAAATACTACATTCCTCATGCAGAATTTTTGCATTTGTTAAACAGATGCTTTGTCTAAATTCTTTTATAATACAGATCATAAAGGCATACTGGCTCATATGCCACTTGTATTGTTAGGACATCACTCGGATACATGATATGGGTATTAATATGCAGACATGTTTTGGTGAGAACTTGAATAACGGGAGCTTAAATGCCAGCTTACAGGTGTACTGTAAATATTGTCAATTAAGTGCAACCTTGCCCCACATGATAAACCAACCAAAGAGGAAACAAATGCTGTGTTATGTACACTATTATTGTGAGACAATAGTAGCAATAAAAATAGTAAAACCATATCCCAGAGCAAATTTGACAAACACGTTCTGCCAAAAAAATGAAAGGGTCAAAGAGACAGGGTTGTGAAACTGACCAGTCATGGTGCATAAAGAAACAGGTTCGGGACGAAATTATGCCCCAAAAGCTAATATCAGGGTTTTAAGCAGCGAATGGAAACTATTGAAGAATTAAAGAGTACCAATCCCTTCATACAAGAAAAGTGTTTGTTGGGGGAGGTGTCCTGCCAATTTAGGACAGCAGTAAGCGTGTAAATCTATTAGGAATCGTCTCTCTGGCTCAGAGGTATAGAAAAAAAACCTTGAAGAAAAACAATGCGGGGTTAAAGAAATGCAAAAATCACATCATATCCATAGTGTCACGGCTGCATGGTGTGCCTCAGTACATTTGTAAAAACGCAATGTACATTTCTATTTTTATTACTAAAGGTAATATTTATGTAACAAATCGTTATACAGGAATTCAAGAAATTAAACTTTTTTAAATCGTACGCATTAATTTATTGATTTCTTGACTTGTAAATATAAACCACCAAAAGAAGAACGATTACTATGGGAAATGTCTCAAAGGGTTAAATATAATACTGATAACCTGAATCTGGAATTAACGTTCTTGTCTGGTTAGCCAATATCAAGATAAAAGGCACGTGTGATGAAAATACATCTAGAAATACAGGCTTGAGAAAGCGCGCGCGGTTACTCACAGGAGTACCGTTAACACCGCCAAGAGGCACAGTAAATCCGGCTAACGAGCTAGCTGTTAGCCAGCCCAATTACTCACCCGGTAGGAAAACTGGACTCTCGACTTCGCTCCAAACTGGTGCGTCAACCAAACAAAAGAATTATTTTTTTTTCTAGATGAAAAATTACAAGAGCCAGGGGGCAGGTGAACAGGTACTTGTCAGTGCGCTGTCACCTCAGATACTTGACCATCAGCTAACTAGCGAGCCACTACCAGCTAGCCGCATATATTTTCACACCGACACGGCACACTAAATCGCAAAAGGCCGTTCAAATGGATTTAATGTCACAACATAAGAAACTGCAGCTCGGCGTCATTTTAAGGTAGCATACAGCAGGGATTTACGGAGGCAATTTCGGCAAGTTTATCAGCACTCCCATCTTCCTACCTGCTCAACCATCCGCCCGCTTTGGCTCGCCGTCATGGTTGTAAAAAGCGCGCATGCGCACTGGAATTCGTTGGCCGCGCTCCGACTCTAAAATAGGCTTACCACCGTAAGCTGTCAGTCAATAACTTATTAGCCTATGTAAGTTACGGTCCTCTCCTCCATTGTCATTTGGCTTTCTTTCTTTCTTTCTTTCTTTCTTTTTTTCTTTTCTCTGTCTTTCATTTTCCCTGTTTTTGTATTGTTCTCTCTTAATGATGTTGTTATGTATCACAACACATCCCTGTAAAGCGCCTTGGGGCGACTTTGTTGCGAAAGGCGCTATATAAAAATACATTGAATTGAATTGAAAAGCGTCACTGTCCGCTGGTTGCCCGCCACTGCAAAGCGTTGCTGGGAGTGGCGGAAGATAATCAAATTCTCCAAAAACTTGTTTTACGAGGTCACGGGACTGTCAAAAAATACCAAGAAAGTCAAAAGGGAGCTTTGTAGTCACCGCACAAGATTTCACATTATCTTTTACCAAAGCGGTCCAAAACAGCCACACGACAGACATTTACAGCTAATTCAGTTCAATTCAGTTAGGTTAAATATGTTTCTCTGGCTGGGTATCATGGATGTATTACTTATTTCCTTTCTAAAGAAAAACTTTTGTCACTAGCCTTAATAAGACCTTAATGATTTCAAACGTAAAATAAGGAGGAGACAGTTCTCGACGGGAATGTAAAATCGATTGTGGACTGTGGGGTATCCCACGATAAGTTTAGCAGTTTTTCTTGGGTAAAAGATAAATTTTGTTGGCCCACATACCAGATGGCCAGTCCAGCGCTGGGTGACTATAAAAGCAGGAAATAAGGGGTTTAATAACAGAACAGTGGTAATACTAAGGCATCACGGAGGGTAGTTTTTCTCATGATTATATAATTTGTAAAAATCCATTATAGTGTCTGTCTTCATTGTCACCATGATTCTCCCATTGCTACGACGGAGGTTATAACGATACTGGATGTTACAATCAAAGAAAGAGAAGAGACCTAGAGCAATATAAGGCAAAACAATGTTTTGTTGCTGTGTCCCAATAAAATACAGCTAGCTGTCTAATCTTTATTATTTAATTTTCTATTACATTAACTTTCCAATACAGGCTGGCTGTCAATATGCTGCATAAGAAAATTGTCTTGCCACCTAGTCAGACACAATTAGCAGATCTTAGTCACCATTTTTTGGAACTCTAAACGATGAATTCACATTCATCAAAATATATTTTGCCTCATGGTGAATTTTGGTGAAAAACAGGTAACACAGGCTACAAATGTCAATCACAGCCAGCACAGAGCTGTCATTTAAACACGATGACGCAAAGCTGTTCAGATATGTTTCAGAACATGCGAGGAATCCAATGGGTGACTAGAACGTAGAATATGTGCTGGATGAGGGTTCCATCTGCCTAGCAAGGGAGAATACTGTGTGTGATGTTGACAGTTCTCTGTCCTGACCAGCCCTGCGACATGATGGTGAGGCAGAATGAAAATTATTCCTTGACGTTTACTTGGCAGTTATGCAACATATTAATGCAATGCATTTATCATTTGGTCAGTTGGGTGTTTTTTTTTTACTTCTTCCTATACAGTAATCTTTTTGGAGCCCACAGTAAGCATGTTTCTATACAAGTCTTGACTAGTAGTGCATTCAATTTTTTTCTGTTTGGTATAAAGACTTCTCAGTGTTTATCCATTCACTGGCTTTGTGTGTGATTTGAAAGTTGGGTTTGATTTTGAGCAAAGATAAAATAGTTTTGAGCGGATTGTTTGATTTTGCACAATGAGTTTGTGATTAGAGTTTGAAAACTAGGTTTTGCGTTTACTCTTTCAACAAAAGGTTTGAAGTTGTCAGTAAACATTTAATAATTTATAAGTAAGTAATTTATAATAACTTGTAATAAAGATTATTAAAATTGCTAGTTTAAATATTAGGATCAGGTTGCCATCTGCTGTCCATGGTGAAAACTGCACTCTATGACTGGGCCATCTTAGCCTTTAAGGGAAGCAAGGAAGAGAAATGTTGCTAAAAATCCTATCATTAGATTTTTTTGGGATCTGTGTTCTTTCAGGTGGAATCAGAGAGAGCAGCAAGATAGGAATTATATTTACATATAACTGTCGGGAGGGATGCCATGGTGATGCAGTAGCAACATGGTTGTCTCACACCTCTGGAGACCAAGGTCACCCCCAGCTCTGTGTGTGTGGAGTTTGCATGATTTCCCCATATCAGTCCCCTCCCCCCCACACACCGTCCAAAACCTTACTAAGGTGAACTGGAATTGCCAGATTGTGATAGGTGTGTGAGTGTGCCCGATGAGGAGTTGGCACTCTTGGTTATTCCCTGCCTTGCACCCGTAGCTTCAGGATTGAGTCTGGACCCCAATGAACCGCATAGGGCAAGTGAGTATAGAAATTGGATGGGGAGCTGTCTGTTCTACATTAGACGATTGTAAATTGGCAATACTATTTAGAAGTAATGCTTTCTACATCACAAGCTGTTGTATTCATTCTGCAGAACATTGTTTAATGCCTATGTTGCTACACACGGGCACAGTTTATAAATCGTCTATGTACAAGTCAAAATATTCTATGTCCTGTGCCGTAAACAGTTCAATACAGATTTGTCACAGAACAATTTAAATAATTGGCAGTACTGTTTAAAAAATGCAAGCAAACCTGCAAAGCGAGTTAGTGGGCTTGTTCAGGTGTAACATATCCCTTTGGGGACCGCTCATTCTTTTCAATGGGAAGAATGGTAACACCAGCTTTGACAACCTTAACCCCTACCCTGCCCTAACCATAACCATAAGTAACCAAACAAAATACATGAGTTTTTGCATTTTCAGTTTTTTAATAGCTGTCACCGATTTTTATAAAATAGAGTTTTCCCCATAAGGGAAAAAAACAGATATTTATCATGTTATGGGGACATTGTGTCCCCATAAGGATAGGTATACCTGCTCTCTCTCTCTCTCTCTCTCTCTCTCTCACACACACACACACAGACACACAGGATCTTTGTTGGGACCTGAAAATGGGAGTTTTTGCATTTTTAAATCACCCCCGAACCCCCGCCCCTGTAAGCGCAAACTGTATTCACACAATATTGGCAAGAACCCAACGTCCATAGCCCAAAGAGCGCTCTTCCAAAATCACCACATATTTAGTGATGTAATTTGTTGCCAGCGAAGAGAATGTTAAATGTACAAGAGAAGTCAGCTTACTTGTCACCGTGTGCTTAGCACACTGTGCGATCACAATATACTAACCACCGGAAAAACTGAAATAACATAATCATGTGATATTCTTACTTTCTTACAATAAATACATCGAACGACCACTCACTGCGCTCCGCTCTCTGCACGTTCCCAGTCGCCACTGGGAGTCGCCGACCTCGAGCGAACCTGCAAGTAGGGTAGGTCTCATTTTTTTTAGTTTCCTGAGAGAAACGAAACATCACTGGAACGCAGTCTTTATTTTGCGCAACAAATGTCAGCAGAAGGAAACGTTTTGCCTTTATTTCTTTTTCACTTAATGTGAAAAAGTTTAGCGATCGCTAAAAAATACTGGGAAGAATAATGTGGCGCTCCCACAATATTGGTAGGGAGATGTCCCTACAGTACACACCCAAATCCTTATTTGTAACAGCGTGCAAAAGTTTTGAAAGGATGGATGCCATATTAAATGAAAAAAATATACTCTTAGGAATCGTGTCAAAAACGCAAGGAAGACATTTTTTACATATATGAAAGGAGGCTGATTATCCTTAAGGGATTTTCTAAGTTTAAGTAGGTTACAGTCGATGTATTGAAAACTGGGGCTGTGGTATGATGTGAATGTAAAAGGATAATGGACATTTTCTTTGCTGTCATTTAAATAGTAGCCTATTTCTTTGGCCTTTTGAGTATTTTTTATAGACTCAGTGACTCATTTAAGACTAAGGTTAGAAAGATCTTATGTAGGATACAGGTTCATCTTAAATCCCTCTTTATGCTTCCTAGGTTATACTAGGCCTGTCTGGCTGTGGAACAGGATTCATGTCCTTAGGGAATCTCTTAAGTCTCTGCTAAGTGCAATACTATGTTAAACTTAACAGGTTTTACGATGAAGAGCGCAAACCAATGCAGCCCCATCTAATATTAATCAAAGGCAGAATATTAGTGAATTCCATTTTTCTTCCCATTCTCCTCTCTTGATCTTTCAGGGCAGGGGTGGATCTAGGGGCTGCCCACCCCATATCACCCATTTTCCCTACAGTCTTTTCTTATGCTTGGTCTTGAGCCAATCCCAGAAGAAACAAATGCAAGGCAGAGCATAACCCCAGATGGGGTGCCAACCCATCACAGGGCACACACACCGTTTATCACCCATAATTTATCTTTTCTAATTGACATGTTTTTGACTGTAGTGGGAAGCCAGAATACCTAGGGGAAACCCCACAACGATGTGGGGAGGGAACACGCCCACCCATATGCAAACTGGCCCCTGATGTCCCCTGAGGGCCACCTCAATCAGAGATCTTTGCAGACACATATGTTTCATGGTTTGCTTTTGTTAGCTAGTTTAATTAGGGAGGTCACTAAGTTTGAGCAAGACCAAGGTGCACATTGTGTTTTGTCGGGTTAAAGAATGTGACAATATAAATACTGTGGTATTAAAGCTTTTGAGCCACACTTCGCACACATACAGTGAGTCATAGTCATTCAGGGTGTGGTCATTACTTGGAATGTATTTATCACCATTGCCCTTGTTTTTGGAAAATCTTGGAATGCCGTTTTGACGTACTTTTCTATGAATCATATCGATACATTAAAGCAGCAGTCGATCTTCATGACATACCTTCCGCTGGTTGATGAAACATTTCAAATGACCCCCTTACACCACTCCCACCCCGATCACCAAAATCTACCGAGGGGCACCACCCCCCACCCCCCCCCCCCCTTTACTTGGGTACACAGAATGTTATAAAATTGTAAATTGTAAAATTTTGCGAAAGTAACTCTCAATGTAAAAAAGGTTGGAGATCCTGCCCTAAACCAATAAGGCATCTTATCTTCCTGCCTATTTTGCACTTTCAGTTCACCAGCAACCATAATGTGATTACATTATGGGTATAGATGATCACTTAAAAATGTTGAGAATAGAAATGCGACGTCCTGCCAGAGAAACAGACGAAAGCCCAGAAAAGGCTGCGACTTGGCTTACTGAATGATGTCAGTCAGAGGAACAACATACCCCTCAGAAGAGAGAAGATGGCGAAGAGTCCCCTGGAGGAGAAGAACTGCTACGAGAAGGTCCGAGGGTCTAAAATGAGGTGGTTTGTACTTTTCCGTGAAGACGAGGTAAGCTCACGTCTAATTCCTCAATAGTTTTGATCACCCTAGGTCATAACTAATCCTTATATGCACAGTGCTGCACCTTAGGCTAAGGTGCAGAGGATCACAAGGTAGGTCCTGGCTTAGTGTTTTGTGTATAACAGGTGCTAAACGTAATATAACCGCCCTGCTTCATCAAGCCACAATTGGATACTTGTCCTCCCAGCCCGGGCAGCTGTGTTCCAGAACAAAGGAGGTGGTTCTGCGCAGGAGATGCCCAAATACTACAGCATTCTGCCAGAAGTACATGTGTGTGCTGTTTGGAAATGTGGAAAACATTTATAATGGGCAATACATTTCTCAGAAAGGTAGGGGAAGTACAGTTTATGGCAAATGCCAAAGCATATGGCCAATCTGTGCAGTAAAATCACCACTGTCTTCTGGATACCATTTGTCAGTGAGTTATCCTCAAACCTTCAGGCACATTTCTGATGCAGTCATTCTTAATAAATATTTCCTTGATTAAGCCACCACCTGAATTTGGGTGGATCAATGTCTGCAGTTAATTTGGTGTTTAAAGATTATTTCAAAAATTGTCATTAATCTATGCGGATTTGTCAAACTCCAAGAAGAAGCTATGAAAGCGTTTACCTCTGACTTGGTGAGGATGACGGATATTGCATCAGAAAGTGAACGGGAAGCAGTGGCACAACTTAAGAATTTTTGCTACTAGCCCATTGGGCAAGTTCAGTAAAAATTTAATGGCCCATATATATTTTCACTAGCGTGCAATGTGATACTGAAGCATGAATTACATGACCAAGTAAAATCTTGGGGTTATCATGTCTCTGAAAAAACCATCAGACGACGCCTTCATGCTAACAGATTATTTGAAAGGTATGACAGAAAGAAGCCTTCTCTGTCAGTTATTTAAAATGTAAGT
>JABFEB020000092.1:20285090-20297208 GCA_019775895.2 Stomatorhinus ivindoensis
ATTTTCTGCTGTGTTCAATCGAGCCGATTTAGCAAGCCAAACGGAAACGGTACTTTCCCAATCTGAAAGTGATGGCGCATTCACAGTCTCCAGGCGACCGTGGCAACTGGGCAGACATATTTCCTATTTATCCGAATTGGTAATTGTGTGCATAAACTGGCCGGGAATTGTAGTCACACCCTTTGGAAACCTTGATCTGGATTATGTTCACAACCTGTTACTTGCATTCCATGTCCAGTGTGTGTTGAAGCCAGGGTAAGGGAAATGACTGGGGTCTGTGGTCGGGTGCAAGTTTGAAGCATGCGTGACAAATGAGGCAGCCAGAATGAGGCAGCCAGAATGCCAACGGTGAAAGAGGGGGGGTGCAAAGGAGAGTAAAGAGAAACATCGCAGCTCTGTGTATCTGCCACACCAGAGAGGAATAACAACCCCTGATGGGGCGGAGAATAAAGACTGAAGCAAAGGGTGTCTAGCCAGAGAACCTGGGTATCCTGCGTATCCGCAGCATCTGGAGGAAATCTGAGAAGAAGACACATGCACTTAGCCAGGCCCGGAAGCACTGCTGACTGGGATGAGACATCCCCGCGCAGATTTCACAGGAAGCGACCTTCTGCAAGGTTCACCAATGACTAATGATGATTAGCTACAAAACAAAAAAAGACTCTTTCACAGACAATAAGCCGTACACTGATCTTAGACAGAAAGCGGCACTCGTCATTTAAACCTACCTCAGTCGTCTACGCACAGTGTCACTGAGTAATAGCCCTCATGGTGTTGAGAATGTCTAAAATGTTAGGAAACTCCCAATTAATTAAAGTACTTCAACCTTCCAGTTAGTTATGACCTGATTATATTGATTTACTTTTCATGACAAACCATCATTTTTGGTTAAACTATAGAATTCAGTACAACATTATATCGCTTAAGCTTTTCAAAAGGCCCCCAATTTGAAAAACTATTTATTCATAATAGAAAGTCATGGGGACAGTGAAGGCAGGTGGGGGTGCGGAGGATTTAGAGTGAAACAAAAAAAAAGAATAATTTACATGATGTTTCTTCTTCTGTGCGCAGGCCAAACAAACAGGGAGAAGCCTTTTGTTTCAAAAAGGGGCAATGACCTGCTCCCCCAGAGAAGGTGGGGGGGGGCACAATGGGTGGGAGGATTTCCCGTGCCCCCGTCACCTGCTCGGGGCTGCAAAGGGCTCCTTCGTCCGACGGGGCATCATTACGGCCCGGCTGGGTGACAGGAGAGGTGCTCTCCCATCCCTGAACGCTCACAAAGCCGGTGAGATCATGTCACTGACGCTCGGCGCTCAGAAGTAGCGACAGACGGCGAGGAGAGGAGCAGAAGCGGAGGCCACGCCGGGCTGAGCCTCCCCCGAGACTCGGGGCACAAAGCAAAGAGTCACGGCCATGCCGCAGCTGAATATTAGGAACCGCATGGGAAGGCAAGGGTGTCGGTCTGCATCTGACACGTCTGCCACTAATGAGGGACTTCGGTCAGGAAATAAAAGAGCGTATCAATTAATCAGCTGGGATCTATTTTACGAATCAATCGCTGTCTCAGACGGCGGTTCCATGTGTCGCCGGGACCTCATTCATGGGGTGTGAAAGCGGAGGACTGACTGGGCACAAAGGCTGATGTTACTGCACCTGTTTCGGCCAATCACAAGCGGGAGCCCGGCCCCGCCGACGGCTCACAGCGCGCACACCATATCGGCAGAGAAAATGACGACCAGAGACGCCGCAAGAATGCAAGCCATCCTTCTCCATTGTCACGGGGTGTGTTCCAGGGGGAAAAAATGTATCTCGTTTCTTTGTTGTCAAGACCAGTATAATTAACTGAAGCACAACTTACAATTTGCAGTAAGTACAATTTGGAGTAAATTGAAGAATCCATACAGCAAAATATTTGCTCATTCATCAAAATATTTCCCATGAGCCCTGTACTCAGGCCAAAGTGAATCTTTTATCTAGCCTATTGCTGTTGCCCATTTGAAAATATAAATATCTGATCTGACAGTTGTAGGTGACCATCAGACAGCCACAGAAATAAATAAATATTTCCCTGAAATGAAAATCTGATACAGTGCTATTGGTTGCCAATTTCATTTCAAACACTAACCTGGGACTGACTCCAACATAAATTACAGGTGTAGTAACAGATCATTAAAATACTCTCCGGCACGAAATTCACTAAGTAAATTCCCTAGTCTTCCACTGAACGAGTAGTTCGGGGATCTCATTAACAATTCCCTTTCTAACAAGTTAATACCAGTCAGAGGGGGTTAATTTAGTCCTTGAGTCGATTAATTATACTAAGATTAATTACACAAAGTAATTGTTTAAACCTCGGATTGCTTTTTTACGTATCACTGATTGTAAAAAAATATTAAAAGATATTAAATTATCTTATCGCACTATATATATATAACTACGTTATTGGATAATTGTACCTCTAACTCGACAAGGCGAAAATATATAGTTCCGAACACCCATATTCATATCTTTTTTAAAATTAAAAGCAACGGCATGATTCCTAGAAAAAAAATGCTTTGAAAATAAAATACGTGTATTGCACAACAGAACAAATCACTTATTGTTTTTATAAGATGAAAAACATTCCATTGTCTTATCTTCACCTTGCATTTTGCCCTTTTTTCATTCAGTGTTTGTCGGCATATTTATCCAACTATAATGTGCAGTGAAATCATACGTTCAAATCCGGCGAAACAAGCTCGGCATGCCGACAAGTCAAACACAAGAGATTGAGAAATTCGGCCTTCCTAGCTTCGGCAAATTAATAGTAGGAGCCGCAAGGTGTTACTTTGTTTGGCACGGCTCTCTGGGTCTACAAGGAATAATTACAAAAACACATACTGGACGCTGACTGATCCAACTCAGTCGGAGGATTTTTACGCTAAGCTTATACTCCCCTCGACATGAAAACCAAGTTAACGGGACATTTTTTAAGTTTATACCCCGCTTTCAGGGATTATAGGTTACACCTGCCCTCCTCGTCCGTAAGATCACTATATGAGTCGTGCAAGTTTTATGTAACGTGCAATTACAGCAGCGCAATTATAATGATTAAATAAATAATGTTGTAAGAACATGAAAAAGCGACGTTTTCGCCAATATTGCCGTGTACACGTCAATCACCGACAGCTTCATTTAGTGTACGTGAAGATACAGGTTTAGTTGCTTTTCCTAAGAAAATATGGCTTTAATATCTTCATGGATAAAATTCTATTTAGATGGCCTCTTTATAACCTGAACAGTACACCTTCATTTTTAAAGTTTGTGTGATCATACACGTTTCTAAATAAATGCATGTTTTATGTTTTATGCTGTGCTACGCATGCCAAAAAACTATTTTCTTTCAACATGTAACAATGCACTTCCACGGTTAATACAGACATGCCAATTAATATAAAATCAAGTCAGCAGTTATTTTGTTTGCCAAAAGTAACTCGCAATGACAGACGCTTAAAATAAAACGTTTTCCTAACCCATGAAATTATTTCCAGTTTACAATAACAGACACGGTAATGGGAACGCGTGTGGAAACTTACCAATGATGTGTCAATTCCTAAAATAAAACTCCTTTTAAGAAAAAAAAATAATTTAAGAAGAGACAATCCAGCCACTGGAATCTAAAAACTGAAAATATAATGTAATCGTATAAATAAAATAAAAACACCCAAACGACGAAAAGTGTTTTCTCTCTCTCCCTGTTTTACTTGTGTATGTCACAATTAGTATAGCTCTGCCGGCAAGTTAAAGCAGTAAAAGCACAGTTTACAGCCCTTACTGCATTTACTGCTCCACGCTGATAGCTGTCTTGAGCGACGCGGACAAAGCAATAAGGTGAGAAACTGCGCTCGGCTGCTGCGTTTAAACCGAGTATGAAAGCCCCAATAGATCCATAGGTTGAAAAGCGGGCGAAGGATACTCCCCATTAAAATCAATTCCAGACTTTGAAAACATTGCTCACAAGAGCCCCGTGGCTCATAGTCGAAACCGCACAGAACGAGAGAGAGAGGGGGAGAGAGAGAGAGATACACGGAGGGAGAAAGAGAGAGAGAAAGGTGGAGGCAATTCACAACTTTACCATCGAGTCCATATTAATTCAATTAACATCAAAACAGCGCTTGAATCGTGTATCCTTTCCGTGGGAGAAAAAAAAATAATGAATGCCTGAAATAATTAATAAAACCTAAATAAAAGTGAAATTTATGTACGTTAGAAAGGAAAGCGTCCTACTGGAATATTTATATTTATAGATATGTAGTCTGTGTTATTGTAGTAACAGGGAAACCACAGTCACCCCCCCCCCCCCAAAAAAAAGTTACAAAAAGCCGTGGAGACGTGATCGCGGTAAAACGAAAGACGACGTAGATCGTGTTTTCACTGGCACCCATATGGCACTCGTAAAGAGGGCACGAGACACGGCACTTGTTGAAACGGAGTATATGGCGCTTAGAGGCACGGAGGAACTTTAAGGCCGACCTGATTCATATTACATACTTAAAAAAATATAAATTGGCTTCTGCATATGAAGTGCACGCAGGGGTATGACTCGACAGTCATTAACGGGACCGGAAATGATCCCCCGCCCCCCCCCAATATCTTGAAAATATTAAGGGTAAATAAAATTATTTACAATTCAGCCTCACAAATTCACACATTTTGAAGTGTTACATGAATAATGTACACACTTAGGATTTGTGCCACATGCTATGCTTTGAAACCTGGTCATTTTGACCTACACAGTAGACTGCTCCTCAAATACTGTACACATCTAAACAAGCGAGAAGAGAGATGGCAAATGTGGCCGGCGACAGCAGCTGGAAGGTATTAAACGGACAGCAATGCAGGAATCAGAAACACAGCAAGTAAATGAAAAGGCAAATCATAAATATAAAGCTGAAGTTAATGCACAGTTCAGCTGTAAGTGGCCTGAATGAGACAAGAAAATCTGTCTCTTGTCTCTTTGAATTATTGTCCCCCCCCACCCCCCCAATCTGTCACATTCAGTTTAAGGGCAGAACAGATTTTAACGTCGCTGATTGTGGAGGTGACAGAGCAAAAAGCTGGCTATCAATCTCAACACCTCCTCTATATCATGCACAGGAGACAGAACACATTCCTGCCCTCATCCCCTTAACTCCCCCCTCAAAATTTCGTACCGTCTATCCTGGGTGTGTTCTTGAGGGCCTGTACACACTGCTGGCTTCCCTTGACTCCATTTTAAGAAGATCAACATTCTTGCTGTATTTACTGCTCAAATTGCTCACTTGGGGTCGGACCTTAAATGGAAAATATCGCAAGTGCTGAGCGGATCCCTTGCCTCCATGTTGTTCACCAGCAGGGACATGGGCCACGTTTAGCTACATTAATTACCTCACTGTACTGGCTTTGAGTCCTACATTATCAGAGGCCAACCTACAAAAAAAAAGGTGTTTGGCGTTGTACACACAGACACATGCTGAGTGCATATATGACAGGGGTGGAAGAGCAGACAGGGGGGGCTTGGGGAAGGGAGCAGAGCGCTAACCCCCCGCAGCCCACCTGCCTGCTTGCTAAATTATGGTCCCGCGCTCCGCGCTGGAGATTCGCTCAGAGGAGGAGGCCTGAATTTCGCGGCGAGTGCTGTAATCCACCGACAACACAGGAGTTATGGGATCGACAACAACGGATTTCCTGACGCTCTGGGGACTCCTAATTTACGCCCCAGCTTTTGCTCCATTCACTCTGTCTGCCGTCGCTGCCTCTGTCTGTGGTTACAAAAAAAAAAAACAGGAGAATATGCCCATCTTTCGTTTTCATTCAGATCCCAGATCTCACACACTAAAGATGTGGCTCTTTCATTCTTAGCAAAACTGCCTTTAGTGTTACTCCGCTATGACAGCTTATGACCTATTCATCATATAACCGCAGCGTCTGAGATCCAAATGCCTCCCACTGAGACTGGATGGGCAAGTGAGTCCTACACAGACACATTTAGGTCACTATGCACTTCATGGCTGCAAATGCAGCGTATCTACGCCAAAAACCTTCCATCTCAGGTGAAAGTCCTGTGCTTTTGGGCTCCCATATGCTCCTGTAAAGGCATCTTGTCTGTGCCTGAATGCTGGGATCGCTTGCAATAATCAAAACCTTGTTTCTGCATGGATCATTAATTAATGTTACGTGTTATGCAAGCACATCGGGGGAGGGGGGGGGTCGTCTTCACCTTAAAAATTCAGAGGGCCGGCAGCCCGTGGGGAGATGCCAGCCCGCGCCACAGGAGCACTGTAGAGATTGACGCGGCACCTCCTCCTGGTCCCGCCAGTTCAAGCCGAGGCTTCTGCCACGCCCGCCCCCCCATGCCTTCCAAACTCGCGTTGGGGGTCACCTGTGAGAGCTCGACAAAAGGGACCCTTTCCTCCAGCGCCACGGCAACCATCCCCATGGCGGCCTGGAGCCGCCGGCAAACCGCATTGCTCTGAAGGTAATTACATAAATCCATAAATAACGACCTGATCCAATTTGCACGCGGCTTTGTGGATGTCTCCCTCCCGCACACACCTGATGCACGCACACACCCTGCCCGCTTACACCGCTCTGCTTTGCCAGCAAGATAAATGGCAGCGGTCACCCTGCGCCTGACGCATCCCGCTAAATTAGCTCCATCCATCACGGTGGCGCAGGAGATTCTCAGCCTGCCTCCTATTATCTTTCCAGGGGAAGCGCTCCAGTGGAGCGCACAGTGCACACATCCGCGCGCTGCAGATAACCTGCCTGCCAGCAGGTGGCCCCGCCCCCCCCTCCCTGTGTCCCGCCATTGGCCATGCTCGCGGAGGCCTCGTCTTGCCTTCCAAAAAGCCTGGTAGCAGTCTCTCCCGGTGCATGCCCGTGCCGCCGGCGAAACTGAGGCCAGTCACTCCGGGAAAAAAAAACCAGGATGAAACAGCCACGTACGTCTGGACATGCTAACACATGCGCATGCAGCCATCGACAAACAGGCCCTCGCTCGCTCCCTCCGCAGCGTGTGCAGCTGGCTCTGAGCAGGGGCGCGCCTCACTGTCGGATAATGGCCGTGTTGTGGAGGGGGGGGGGGGCAGTAATTCCCCCCATTAGCCGGTGGTACCTGTGCGTGCTACAGGCTCAGGAGGCCTGCCACGGAATCTTCTGGCAAGAGCCCCAGATCCCGGTTTTGTAAAGTTTTCACAATCGCGAACAAAGCAATGAAATACAAAACAACACGTAAGTGTAGTAAATAAAAATCATTTATCTATTTTTTTTGCAAATGTGAGTATGATAAATCTGTAAAAACAGTTCATGTATACATGATGTGTATATATAGTGTATAATCTGTATGTATATTTATGTATATATATATGACACATACCCATATGTCTGAGATTCACCTGCATAATGACTATCAACATGGTATTAACACCTCAGCAGTGACATGGCTGTCCGCCATCCTGATCTCTGCATGCTGAAACCGCTCTGTTAGTCACATTTGTATGCATTTGCAGTGAGGATTCTCTGAAATAACTTAACACACCCCTCCTCCCCCCTCCTGGCCACCACTTAGTCCAGCCCAACAATTGATCAATTGCATTATAAACCCGCTCTAGGTAAGAAATGGTGGGGGGTAAGTGAGATGAATTTGTGTCGCTGGAGCAGCACCCGAGGCACAAACAGACTGTTAAACACTCGGGAAAGGTCACTGGAACAAACAGGTACAGTCTAAATGCAATTGAGAAAAGACAAGTTAATTATAAACCAGGCTAATGGAGAAAAAAACATACTGAATTCACAAACGGCAAAACTGCATGTGGATACTGACCAGAGAAGTAATTAAAAAGGTCTAATATGCACACTGATCATGATTAAGCAACATGCAATTATTGTGTAACGTAATATACACACCATATAAAAGTCAATTTTGAAAAAAGCTGCATGTTATGAAATGTTAATACATATGCATTTCACGTTCTAATCCCTTAAATCCGGATTGAAAGTCCAGGGATCCTAAGCACAACTCCACAGATTATCGCTTTAATTACAAGTGGGGACAGATTAGGCTAAAGCAGAAAAAGAAAGAGGCTTCACACACTCACTTGCTGTCACAGAAACTTCAAGCTGAGCAATCTGCTGTCCTTTTGTGTTACTGCGGTTGGTTTTACTGAATTGGTTTAAGTAAACAAGCTCCAGGCAATGTCTTAAAAGGCCCCTTGTTTGGCGCCTGGGTTCCCCGCCGTGGACGGCCCTCGCGAAAATGCCGGCGGCCGGCTCTCTCCCCGCTCCATCTTTGGCTGCTCCGCCGCATTTGGAGGCAGGCCGTGCTGCTTTGTGCGGAGGCAGGCCGTGCTGCTTTGTGCGGAGGCAGGCCGTGCTGTTTTGTGCGGAGGCAGGCCGTGCTGTTTTGTGCAGGGAATTCTGTGAGTAGAGATTCCCTGGGTGGAGTGTGCCCTCTTGTGACCGCACTGGGGACCTTCTTCCCAGTAGTCTTCTGAACGGCTGCCAAAACTGACCGATTCTGGCTGCGGCCCGCTGAGTGCAAGACTGCACTGTCCTCAGTGCATCGTTTTTGATGGGGTTGCTATTAGAAACAAATTGAACGATAGATCATCCTGAACTATAGGTTGTAATTTAGGGAGTATGGTTAGCATTTTAGATATCACCAAGAAAAATAATGAAAAATGAAGGATATCCAAGCATAATTTTCATTTGGAGGGGTAATGTGCAGATGCTGCAACTTACGGTTTATCAGTTGACCAGAAGAATATTACTTTACACACGTGCTGCAGGATGGCCAGGAGAGCTGAAGCACAGCAAGCCATGGGCATCTGGCGTTTCAGCAAAGAGTAAAGTAGCACCGCAGGGATCAGATAACGAATAAGAACCACAGTAACATTTTAGGCTGGAGTTCTCTAATTCAAGGGAAATAATCCAAAATAAAATTAATTGATTCAAACTGTCTTATGGAACAACAGGGTGCCTGTTGCTTTAGAAGATGCCGGACAACACAGTTTGGAATGAGGTTTCACTGAGCAAGCTGTGGAAAATACATTTTAATCAATGGGAAGAAATACTAGATAAATAAACTGAAAAATACTGAAAAACCTTAAAACCAACAGCAGCATTTTCTAGATTGTTATTGACTGCCAGGTAATGTACTGGCATCCCATACAGGGTATACCCCAACCTTGTGACCCCCTCCCCCAAGCCTTTGAATGGTGTGTATTTGTGGGGTGGAAGATGGACGGATAAAAAATATCAATAATTAATCAGCTAGGGTTGTGCTACAGTGAAAAACACTATCCACACATATATCTTCAAATTCAAATTGCTTGTCCAGTTCAGAAAGCAAGCATTTTTTTATTAATATGAAGGCGTGTTTCTTAATATGTCCTTTCAATACAAGGTGTTATACCTATGGATCAGGCCATTTTGATTTTAAATCACTAAACTGTTCTGGAACCACCTATACAGTGTGCCTAGCAGGTGGTGCTGTAGCCTTAAGCTTTCTGAACGTGTTCCAAAGAAGAACTCTCTGCAGCACCTTCATCAGAGATGTTCCTTCTGCCAGGTGGAGCAGGTCTAGCTGGTGAGACACGGAGCCTCCAGCCCTGATTGCTGCCGTTTTCTTTGTGTACGTGCAGAACAGAAACACCGCCGTCCAGACGGGCTGGCAACCTCCAGCGCGGCGCTTGCAATGAATCGGTGACCAAAACCATAACAGGATTATTTGGTTGTTAGCTCAGTGTAAACTTCAGAATATTTAAGTAATTTAATTAGCTTTCATGTCACAACGCTGTTACGATGAGAAGAGAGACCTCAACCACACCTAAATGATTCCGCATTTATAGCAGTGCAGACAGCGTGACTAGCAGATGTGCTGCGTAATAACCCTGAAAGCCTCCAGCATCTCTGCGACCTGCGTCGTTTTATTTTAATGTAAATAAAAGGCATGCAAATAAGTAATGCGCTGTAAACCACGTTTATTAAAATCCTGCCTCTCACAGATTTCACAAAATGTCTTTCAGGAAATTGACGTTTTTTTCTTAAAGGTCTGGGGAAAGCAACAATAATGTTTTTCATCAGAGAGGAATAATGACAATGAAAAATGCATCTTTGTCCGACATGCGTTTGCTTTTCGTTGTGGCTGACAAAAGGCTCGAGGCCGGCTGCCCACTGACTTGCGGTTCCCCCATCAGGTCAGATGGTTTAACCTGAAGCTCTCGTTTTCAGCCACAGGACAGTGAGAAGAAGAGATGGACATTGGCAACTCACTGGCTGCGTCCTGCCTAAAGCTTATGTCTCTCAGCCTTTCCTCCTAGAGGAATCCCCTTACAAATCGACAGGCCTCTGCTGGTTAAAGTAAAATAAAACCAAAAAATCTAAGCAAAGTGATAATTGGCGGAGCCGGATAGATCAGCGGCAGAAATACATTCCTTTCCATGCATATCTGCCGTTTATATTAGACAAAACGCATGAGCAGTCCTTAGCGTCAGTGCATTTAACTTTCTGACTGACTCATCTGAAGACGGGAGATCATTCTGGTAGCATCACATACACACTCACTCACGCACGGTCACCCACACACTGGCTCAGACCCTGGGAACAGAGTTCAAAGGCTTTCTCATAAATCAGAGTGGAAAAACACTTAATGATGGCTTTTCCCTTTGCGGTTGGGCCTGGCTCTCATGTGGCCAAGACCCCCACATCACAACGGTTGGGGGAGGGGGGAACGGAATCACTTATTTATTAAGGCTATTGTGCCACCCAGAAACCAGGTAGGTCGATTCCCGCACAATGATTCAACGCCCCTGATGACAGGGTAGCCATGGCGACCTGACTCACTCGACACGCTCACCTACCCAAAGGGCCAGCCAGGTACTCCCCAGCAGGAAGGAAGAGTCAGTCATGAGCCTGGAGTATCCTGGACTTCCTGACAAGTCTGAGGAATGAATCCAGGGTGGGGGGGATTGGGGTGGGGGGGCCTCTTCTACGTGTCACGCAGCTGCCCTGACTTCCTGCACCCACGGAATGGTTACTGTGAAAGATGGCACCTGGGTGGGTCAGGGGGGAACAGGGGGGGGGTCACAGTGTCACGTCGGGGCAGGGCGCCCCTGCGCAGGATCCCGCCGCTGCCTCCTTGAGGACGGGTGAGGGATTCAGGTGCAATTCTCGCGGTATTTATACGTTCATTTGCGAGGAATTTCGGAGCTATTATGCTAAAGTGCTCCCATCTGGAGTCGCTTTGCCGGTTCCCACCGGAGTCTGGCTGAGCTGAGATTTAGCGTGACATTAGACGCAGCGCGACTGCGCCCCACTGGGATCTACCCACGACGGGTCCCCCAGATACGGGGCCATCACGACAGGCAGCCACGTCTCTACTGCTGGCACGTTGTCTAGCGCGCTCCATTACTCTATACAGCCGCCGTCAGCACACAAGGTCGCAGGACGCAAGGGCATGTGCTAATTAACAGCCAGCCATAATGGCAGTTCACGGTGTCAGAGCATCGACATTAAGAAAGGTGCTTCCATTACCATAAAGATAATGAGATGTGGCACTGGGAAACAGTGGCGGAGCATTTCAAACTTGTGACTCGGGTGATTATATGACAATTAAGGGCACGGTAATTAACAAGTCTCCCTTCAGTAAACATCCGTCCTTTGACTGAGGCGTTCGCTACAGAAACAGCCAGAGACTCTTGGTATCCCCAGAATGTGCTGGGATATATCTGCCTCCGTCTGAGCCAAACCATTTGGCGTAACTGTGTTGTCTGAAGGCTCATCATCTTGCCCTCCGCACATGTCAAAAAGCCAGATGAGCTACCTCAGCCTTCATGGAATCGACACTCTAGAGACAACTCTTCCCACCAGAGGGCAGCATCGGTCCAGGGGACGGCTCTGAGCCACACTTACTCTGCTCGGTGACAGTAGTGCTTCTCATTCCAGAAAAGGATCAGCAGGTGATAAGGTTAAAATAGAGCCAATAAAACTAGAGCAACTAATCTATAAATGTAAGTAATGAAGCGAGCAGCAGGGTCGTATTAAGTATTAAGAAGTATTAAGGCCCCATGCACTTATAAATGCACACATATATATATAT
>JABFEB020000092.1:20297308-20312465 GCA_019775895.2 Stomatorhinus ivindoensis
TATTAAGAAGTATTAAGGCCCCATGCACTTATAAATGCACACACATATATATATATATATATATATATATATACACACATATATATATATATATATACACACACATATATATATATATATATATATATATATATATATTCTATCAAGTCATTCTTTCCCTTTCTAGAGTCAAAGGTGCTGCAATACAACGGTAACTAGGCTCTACCAACTAGTCCAAAGTTTTGAGGGTGGCACTGCATGGATCAGAGGAGCAGCTGGTGGCTGATCATGCCCTTCCAGTGGCACCAGTGCTCCCACATCAAGCAGAAAAGGGTTAACATACATCTAGTCAACAAACACTTTTATTAACAAGGATTTCAAGAACTTCTTCACAGAACAACCCTCGTCTACAGTCCGTCTTTTTTGGTTCGTCAAGCTGCATGAAGGTCAAACTATACATTTTTTGTGGATTCATGCTTATTTTTCTATTGTAATGTCTGATTTATGACCCCCCCCCCACAGTGTGTGTTTGGTTTGTAAGTTGGCCAACAGCACCTTCTTATTGCAGCAGCCTGACAACAGTGAAAAGGGGCTCAAATTATTAGTCAACAAAGTGCTTCTGAGTGGTTCTGAACTTTCGGGCTCGTCCACTTAATAGTGACTCTTTAATGGGATCATAACCTGCCCATTTAAATAGACCAGTAGAATCAGCAAAGGATATCTTTATCTATGGGGGTCAGGAGCCTCTAACTTACAAAAACAGGAAAGGCCACTGAGTCTTTGAAGAGCCTCAGCAGAACGGCACAGAAAATGATTAGCTGTTGAGTGCTACGACATAGCCGGTTCAAGCCGCCTCCGAACACTAATCCCTTAAAACAACCGGTGCCTGTTGAGGGATGTCTATATGCAGCGATCTATGCTCAAAAGCCTCCGAACTGTCCCCCCGCCCACGTGCCTCCCATTCCCTAAATCTCTTCAGCCCCACACACTGCCCCGAGCATCCCCCCTTCACACGGCTCCCATTTGCCATCCCAGTGACCGTCTCCCGATTGGCCGATTCCCCGGGGGGGGGGGGGCGGTGCGGGCAGCTCCAGGTCTGTCGAGGCACCTTGATTAATCCCTGAGGACAAAGGACGTCAGCCACCCCGCCGGCCACTGACACTAATAAATCCGACGGCTTCCTCTAAGGTGTTCGGAGGTTACTCCAGGAATGCCCCCGCCTATTGTGCGGGGATCTGTTTTTGGTAACCTGCCACCAGCATGCCGGCCCCCTCTGCACTCAGCCCCTTTCCCGGCACCCCTCCCTCTCCTCACTATGTGCCCTTGTCTCTGGCTCTGAAAAGACCACCTCCGTTGAATAAGACAGACAGCCCGGCGTCAGAACATCAGGTCTAGCAGTCTATGTCAGGCCGGACACAATGGGACCAGTTATTTTCACCTGTTCAGCCCACTCTTTGTGCCAAGGGGAAAAAAATAGAAGGAAGTGCTGCACACTTTCCCTTTCTTTTTGTCCTCCTCTCAGGAGTGCAGTGAATGCGGAATTATTTCCCACAATGCAACCGACAGGCACTCTGCCTCCCAAAGGCTTCGCCGCAGCTCTGAAGCAGAAGCTGAAGCAAGGTTTCAAGGCACAAGCAAGTAGCTGGTGGAAGCGAAATTTCTATCGTGGGGAAAATGAAAGGGAGCAAATTAAACGACACGTCCCTGGGGCTCCCCTTAAATCCAGAAGCCTGCAGTTTGTGAGGTTTTGCAGCCGTCTGCGCTGCACGTTGCCAGAATGAATGGCTTTTGCAAAACTGAAGCCAAGGTGGTGGCCGAGTCGAGGCAGGAAGGTAACCCAAGACATGTCAGTCTGCAAGCCTGAACCCAAGCCGTCTCTTTACACCAGTGTAAATGACACAAAACTTAGCAGAATTCTATCCCAGGAAATGTTTTTTAAATAAAGACACACTCCTAATAACATTGATCATTTTGGATGCATTTTTGAAAACCCATATTGTACAATTAAAACTTTATTTCAAATGCTTGATGAAGATGGCATAGCCTGTGAGCCTGAACAAGACAAGCTGCTGAAGGATAGATGGAATGAATTATTTAAATCTCAAACGTGCAGTTAGGGGATATTTTTCAAATTGACAGGCAGGTGTGAAGCCGGAGTGGTAACCATGGAGACCACATTTCATGAATACATGGCCAGTCCAAGGGCTAATGAACATATCCGCCCCTTTTCACACAAGGCCAATTAAGAGTCTTCATTCACTTTTGTCAGTTTCATCCTCCTCACTACATTCTCCATTCATAAGGCAATGAGATGTTAACAGAAACCTTTTTAATTCCCTTATTTTTGATAGGATCTGTGCACAGTTTTAAATAACTCAGCCAGGGTTGTTTTAATTACCTTGCACATATTTGGCCAATGATTTTAAAGAAAGGGTGTAAAGAAAGGGTATAAAAGGCGCTATTACACCACTGCCCCCCCCCCCTCCCCCAAATTCAGCGAATTCTGTAGACAGACTGAAAGGCAAACTTGGGCAGATACGGGTGATGAGTGACTGGGTAACAGAGTCTAGCTACTACCTAGACTTTACACGCTTTTTAAAAGTTATACAACAGGGGAGGGGTAAGTGCTGTATCATTAGACCTCAGCCGTCTCTTGCATATCGCAAGCATGCATGTCACAGCGCATGCCTGCAGTAAAGGATGTGCAGCATTGAGATACCAGGCCCCCATGCGTGCAAACTCAGGAGCATGGACTGTGCTCCGTCTGTCGAGAAGCTAACCAGGCAGAAAGTAACATGGGTGGCTAGGGAGTGACCCTATTTTGAAAGGCATCCACAGACCACCGGGCAGCCGTCAGCGGACCACACACCCCAGCTCAGACATCCCCAAACCGCAGCCAAAGGCAGGGCGGAATTCCTAGGGAGCCAATCAGATGGCGTTCAAGATTGTAGCCCGCGACTATATTAATCACCGTGTGCTCTATTGCATCTAATACCCTGTCATCATCAATAATTTCCTTTCTGCTGAGTCCTGCTTTATACACGCTGTTATTTTGCATCAGTCTCAGTGGCTATGTATCCTGTGTCGGTTTGTCTGGAGTTCAGATCGCATGTGACTGTGTGACAAGGCACGCGAGTAGAGCAGGACACGGGTCTAGACAACCATGGCGGCATCTTACCAGAACCATCTGCATGTTTTACCAGCAAATCACAGATATTCGTTTTAAATAATAGAGATGGCTGACGGAGCTTTAAAACACTGTAGAGCTTTTAAAAATAAGTCTGGAATGTTTAGCAACATAGATGCTATATTTCAGCTAAAAATATTCAAATCTGCATTATTTTAAAGACATCTAAAGTGGCATACACTGAAAAGTAACACTGTTCACTGTATTGAATTATTGCATAACAAACCATATCTACCAATCAAGGAACTCTTAGTCAGAGCCACAGGAAGGCAGATATATAAAGAATAGATCCTGCAGGAGATGATGCCCATATGGCAAAAATGTGGGTGAAGTGTTGTTCGATTGCAGGGAAATGCTATCAGCATGCCACTGAAAGAACAGAGTGCATTATGCCAATGTATACGGCAGGCCATTATGCCAATGTATACGGCAGGCCATTATGCCAATGTATACGGCAGGCCATTATGCCAATGTATACGGCAGGCCATTATGCCAATGTATGCGGCAGGCCATTATGCCAATCCCTGGCATGCATCTTCTTTCTAACACACAGATCTGTCGAATTGATCCAATCAGACTGAATCACTTTATGCACTCCTTTTAATTTGAAAGAAGCTAAACAAAAACTCTTTCAAGCTTTTGCCTTGAATTTCAACAGTGATGGGGGGGGGGTAGGGAGAAAAGTGGCAAAACCCTTTATTTGGAAGTTGGCACGTCAAAGAGGAAGAACAAAGACGGAATTTTCAAAATCAGCACATAGATCAGTGCAGAAACACCTTCTGCGGGATGTTAACTGGTGGGGGACAAAGATTTCTCTCCTGTCTGATGAGCATGTGGTTTGAGTTTTTGAAGTGTTTTTGATCTCAGGACGAGGTTGAACTCCATTACATATCAAACGCCTTTGTTTACTGTAGCTGAAACGTTTGCCAAAGTGACACCCATGACATAACTAACAGCATAAGAGACAAAAGCTGACGATGGAATACTTTGAAACAATTACTGCCTGGAATTTCGTGATGAAAAGCATTTCCGTTTCAACAGTCTTCAAATGTTTTGAAGTCCTTTTTTTAGTAATACATTAAAAACAGGAACAAGACCAATGAAATAAGAAAATTCAGGTGAGGCAGGTGATCAAAGTAACCAGAACAACTCCATACACAAACTATCCAGAAGGACATAAAGTTGATTCCTCTGGCAAAAAAATTGTTTTGACATTGTAGGTGGTTTTCTGTGCATGTTCTTTATGTATGAAAATATTATGTGCATTTTTGTACCAGTTATCGTTCATTCATGTGTATTTCCCGTCAGCATATGATTTGTAAGAATGGTGGAGTCTTCATACAGGCAACACATAGGCTACATTATGTGTAAATAAAGAATTGAATGCCTGAGTATTACAGTAAGCATAACTGAACTGATACGCTTTACATACATTTCACTATAGGAAACGGTCGAATAGCCTCCAGCTCACCCAGTAACCATTGTGGAGTGGTGTGCAACCCAGCAGGCTAAGGCTCTGTACCCGCGATCAGAATGTTGCTGGTTCATGTCGCAGGGTTGGCAAACTGATGCTGCCATCGAGCCCTTGAGCATAACGAGGGTTGTTCCACCGCGGGACGCTAAGTGATACGAGTGCACAAGTGGGGGCCGGCGGTTGCTGGGTAATTGGAAGACGCACGTGCAGCCTTCACCAGGACACAACGGGAACTTGCTCTGTGCCCACACCTGTAGATAGCTACCAAATGCACCGCTGTGTTACCCACCAATATGATAATCACTGATTATATAGAGCCGACTATACAGAATGCCAATACCCAACTATAATGACATTTTTCCTTATCTCCTCATTAGAATTCCATTCTGAAAGGGATTAGCTTCTCACCCGTTTTCAACAGGTATTAGTAATATCAATTAATCAATCGAAGTCCAAAGTCCATTTGTTTGCATTCTGAATGTATGCAACCAATTTAATCCTTCGATGATGTTTCATCTGACCGCATAAATATAGTAGCGACATAAAATGAGAAGTTAGCACTTTTTTAAAAGCACCAGTTTTCATTCAGTTACTCTGCGACTTTCTCGCCTGGGAATATTAGAACGCACGTTTAGGATCAGACTTATTTTATATATAACTCCACCTTGGGTAAAAGCTTGTCGCATCCGATTGCAGATCAAAAACCTTTTGCAGTTTTGTTGGGCAAGATTGCCCCGGTTCGCTTACAAACTTAGGTCAGAACCACGCACGTTTGATCTATTTGTTCCACCTGAAGAACACAGTGTGCAGCAAATTACTTAAGACTTTCGTAATTATGCAATAAACTAAATCCATTGGCCTGACTATGAACACGCTCGCGTCTCTTCTTTTTTCCCCGTTTCTCACAATAAATCTGCTCCGTGTTATAAAGCATAAGATACAAAAACTGAGCTTGGGTTTGTACTTAGTCTGTAAAGCACTAAGAAATGTGACTTGTACAATGTTGATCAGGGTGCTGCGCACACGTTATTCAAAACGCATCCCTGTAATGCAGCATTCAAACCGCAATGACAGGTGCATTACTTTTGCCTTTGTCTTTCTTCAAAAAAAGTAATCGTTCGTGCATGGAACTGGAGGCTAGTCTTGCCATGGCGGGACATAGGCCTACCCCCCGGAACGGCACAATGGCGTGAGGAATTTCAATGAGGACTTTCTTTCTCATTAACTGCAGTCGTTAATCCTGGTTAATACTATATCTACTTGCATCAGTCTATGTGGTTACAAAATAAAAGTTGCTTATTTTAGCATCACTTTATTTGATTTTACATAAATTTCCACTGTCGACATGTTTAAGCAGCACATAAAACGCGAGCCGAAGCCTTTGATAAATCAGCGAACTTGTAAACTGATCTATAAATAAAACGCGCCGGTCTGACTATAGACTACTAGTAGGACATCGTAGAGCTCTTCGTTTTTAAAAACCTATGGTTTAAGATATTCACGCCGTATATGAATTATTAACATGTTCCTTTTCAGAGAAGTCATGAACGTTTAGCTTAGTGGTTACATTATTGGCATCCTTAAAGTCTGGAAAGAAAGGAACTCGAGCATTTATTTTGCTTTGTACTGTCTCGCTGGATATTCCTGGCAAGAAAAGGATTAACAGAAATTGCTCCAAGTGTTTGATGCGATGAATCAAAAGAGGGTGAACCGGTATGATTTTTTAAAAAGGTACTTCACGGGTTAAGGGTCTCAATTTAGAAGCGGACCACAGAGTAGCACTCAAAGGTCGTCTGTATCACCGTGAGCTAAACCCTGCAATAAAACGTCGATCTCTAGGGAGCATGAAAATAGTTTATTAACAGTTTGTCGTCCCCCAGGCACGCAGGGCAGTAACACAAGATGCAATGCGTGCCGAGATCAAATGAAAACATACGATTAAATAAAACATAATAAGCTAATAAAAAGGGGTTCTTCTCCAGTTGGGTATCTAAGCGCTCCTTTCACACGCTGCTGATAGTTATACGCCAGGCTGAACTTGAAAAGGTTACTGTGTTTCCCAAGTGCTCCATTCTGTCCAGTCGAGAGGGGGCGGCTGAGCGGCGCCTGAGAGTCAGCGCGGAGCGTCCAAAAGCCCGAGACATCATCAGGCGAGGCAGACAGCGAGGAAAGCGCCCCCTCCCCGATTGGCACGCTTCCTTTTTCCTTAAACAAATCCCTCCAGTTTTTTTCTGTCATAAAAACCACACAGCAAGTGACAAAACTAATAACGATCACAGGCCATAGGAACGGAATCGCTAAAACACACACATGCCATTAAATGCGCTTGAAATGAATTCTTAACTGCCGCTAAATGACGTTGATCCCTGTAAAATAACTAACGTATTTTTCAGGAACAATTAAAGCTCAATTGAAGTAGAGTCCCTGCTGGAATGAAGTCATGCACTGTTTCCATTTCTAGCAAACCAGTTGCGCCCTTGTTTTGAATAACATTTTAATTGCCTATTTCTCATCTTACAGACTAACCCTACCCCTCACTCGGTTTTTAAATTAATATTGTCTACTGACGTCGTCGTTATAGGCTAGCCATTGTTTTATTTATCCAAACCGTGTTTTCAGTGCATGAAATCGTCTCTGCATTCTGTGCTGTGTACAGAGTAACGGAATGGATAGCGCGTATATATTTAAGAACATATGGGTCACTCTAACTATTTCATTTGTAAAATATACTGAGTGATGTTGCATTCAGGAAACACTGAGAGATTTTGGCAGCTTCAACGCGGCACAGTGATTTCATGCGTACTCATCCGCTGCACCATAACTGAGTCACTGCTCGGTTTCTGTGTTTGCAGTGTACGCGACAGCGTTAATCGGACATCACGAGCTGAAAACTTGTACACTTACCTTGATTTTAACAGCCCCTTCAGTATCAGCATCAACCCCCCCCCCCCACTCGCCGCTCTTCGAGGCAAACACAAACAAGTTAAACAACTAGTTTGACAGAAGTAACGTTTAAAAGATAGACTTTATTGCTAAAACGTGTAATTACATTTACACTGATATGTTTCGTTTTTTATTTTAGAAATATTCAAGTAGACATCTCCCATAATTACTGGTATACTCTATTTTCCTTATGTTCTATAGTCACAATCGTTAAAATAATAAATACATTGTACAGATTTGTTTAAACTTTCTACAATACTATACGTATTCCAAAAGCTGAGTTCACGCCTTTATATATTTTTATCCTCAACTTTTCAATTATTATTATTAATATTAATATTAATATAATACAAAAAAACTAGGCAGCATTTTGCAGTGAAAGATCAGTCAGCATCAATGTCCTGTTGAAACGAAAACTTCTCGGAGACGTTTACGCATGTCCACCTTCAGTTTTTCATAAAAATAAAAGCTCTTCTTTCTGAAGTGCTTACGTTCCCCGTTACCCCAAAACACGTTTCAGGGCTGAAATAAAATATGGTCCTGTTCATTTAAAAAAAATAGCTGCTTTTTAATCATAAATATGTACAATGTTGGTATCTTAATTAAAATGCTATATATAAAAATAGATTCGCTACCATGCTCTCAGATATGACACGATAGCCCATCTCTTGGTTTTTTTTTTTTTTTTTTTGAAAGTTAACAGTGCAATAGAAACCGTATTTCCAGTCTGTTTCCCCTCCCCCTTTCCATAGAAAACTCAACAAGAGCACTTGCATTCCGAAATGACTGGGTATTGCACCGGTATCCACGTACAATATTTCTGTTTTAAAAATCCTTGGCAATACCACCTGAGGAAAGTCTTGGTGATTGACTTGACGGGCTTACAAAACATCCCTTCTGGGAAGGAACAAGAGCGCTCATTGAAGCAGTTGCCCTCCTTGATGTAGCGTGGCCAGAACCTCACTCCCAGGTCCTTCCAGGTGTACACTACCGGACAGTACGTGTATGTCCACAGCCACTGGAGAAATTTCCTGCGCGCCTTCTTGCCAACTTTTACCCGCCTCCCGTATGGAGTCTCGGAGAGATCCAGCTTTTTGATTTCGATGGGCATCGGTCCTGGCAGCCTCTTCGGCGGCTCAGGGGTGGACAGATTCACCAGCCAGGGATGGGTGATCGACATGTAGTTGGGGTCGAAGTTGCTGCCGAGTTTTTTCCGCAATGTTCTCTCGGCGAGGTCCTGCTCCCGGGGATCATACTCTGGGTCCGGGTCTTCCTTGAGATCGGGCACCGGGAGGTGCTCGCTGGGCGAAGGACGCAGGCGGAAAAAATGCTGAGATACACCAAGATGAATGGACATGAAGACGTAGACGAGGAGCGCCTGGGAAAAGCCCATATTTCTCTTCTCTGATTGTACTTATTTACACGGTTATTTTCACAGATACTGTTCACTTTGAAATGTGAAGCCTATGGGTTTCATAAATAGTCGATGTTAAAGCACCGGCAAGACGATACTTTTAATAGACCATGCCGGGTTTGAATGTCATGTAGCAAAGGGGTTTCTGTTTAGGGATCTCTAGACTTGCAATATTCTTCTGACTTTTCTGTTGCTCAGTATTGCAAGTCTTTCATAGAGGAAATTTCCTCCCTGCAGAGATATTAACATCGAAAAACCCTCCTTCTTCGCCGATCCCGTTCTTGCCTCTTTCTTTACTATTTTTCTGCAAAATTCACATTGGGTTTCTGATGGTCGTCATGGTTACTTAGAGACTCTAAGCCACGACAAATTGTCTAGACTGGATGACAGAGGCTGGCGCGAGTGTCGCCTGGAATGAAGCGATCTATAGATCCGTGTTTCCCGGAAAGAAAGAAGGAAAAAAGTAGATCCAAAATCTTCTAAAAACGAGATCAGTTTAAAAAGTAAAATAACGCAGCTTCGAGTTTTAAATACGACTTAGTCAAGCTTATCTTTACTGTAGTGATGCAGAGTTCAGGACTGACAGATTCCAAAAATGAAAGCAAAATCCATTTGCTGAAAAGTAACGTTTAGCAGCTTATAGTCTGGACGCTTTTGAAGTACCGATATCCCAAAGTTCAACTTCCTTCAGAAATTGCGTTAGGGAATAGTCTTTCTTGGTACTTACATTGGTTCCCTTGGAATCGTCAGTACAATTTAGGATAACCATTCCATGTTTGAACTACACAGTAAAATTCGGTCCAAATGAAAGGGGGGGAAATCACTTCTTTTTTCCCAAAGAAAACATACATTCCGCGAAGAGACAAATAAACTTGTCTTTCAAAGCGATGAAACGTCTTCAAGTCCACAGGTCTCGCGCTGCCTTGAAATATTTATCAATACAAACTGATTTCTACACAGTCCATTTCAGATACAAGCTAGCTGTCACCTAACTTTACGTTTCTCAGATACAGCTCTTTTTTGACCCTTCTCTTTTTCAATAACTTCAAATTCTTCCAGTAAACTACTAGTTATGCCATCAGTGCATGGCGAGACGGCAATCCGAATTGAGGAGTCTCTGGCCGGTAAGTTTTTTGTCGCAGTCCCCCGGGAGAGCTTCTGTCCCCTTGATAGCTAGTACAGTATTCCCTGTTACAGGAACCCCTGTTTGAGAGACTTTGGCTCCGGAGAGTCCCTTTTTGCTTAGGCACACTGTGTGATCGTGTGTGTCTGTTGCGAGCAGAGCTCAATCCCAAGTTAAATATCCCCTCCGATGGAACAAAGTGTCAGCGGGTCCTGCCCACTCATGTCACTTTCATTATGATTGACAGCCCCTCTCTGCCCCCCTCGTCCTGCGCGAGGAGCCGGCCACTATCGATGCGACTCCGCAGGGTCCTAAAGATACCTATGTATCCAATGTATGCCAGTTCGCAGATGCGTCTCATACGTTTTATTTTTTCAGCAAGCTAAAAAACAGACACCTAACCTTATTTCATTTTGATGTTTTTCATAGTTATGCCCTCATTTTATTTACTATCTCTTTTTTGTCTTTGCTTACAGACCGCTCAAGTGACATATCTGGCTACACACTGACACACTTAAGAGATAATAGGTTCAATACGAAGTCGTTTTATTCTTAATTGAACCACTTACGTGTTTCCTAATTTATAACATTCCCATGAGATAAAGGGTAAACATCAAACTTCGTCTTCAGAGGTCCACATTATGCGGCATTAACATCCCGCCTTTGTTTAAAAGGACCGTTCCCAATGAAAGAGAACCGCAGCTTGAACCTTGAGGTCATAAAATAAACAGACAATTAATACTATAAATGGACATACTTTGTTAAACACAAGCGTTTTCCATTTCACGTTATATTATTAATAGATGAAACGCTCCCATGCAAAGCAAAATATAAAAGATAACACGAAAACGGTTTTGCGTGGTTATAATAGGCCTAAGTTGTGTAAGTAGGCTACACAGGAATAGTGTCTGCAAATTATTGAGCGCATTGCTTGAGAAAACATTTTACAGTGTTTTATCACAAGGGCAATATGAAGTGGTAAAAATATATGGAAATTTACAATAAACTAAAACATTTGCTTCATCTAGATGATCTGTGTACGAACCACAAAATCCCGTTTATGAAAGTAATGCACAAGTTTTAATAGCCGAATGGCAAGTCTCAGTGAAATCGATTGTTGGTGTCTTCTTTAGGGAACGCTAAAAAATTTTGTTTAGCGCCTGAATTGGTACATTTTTTACTAACTAACAGGGTACTATAGTTTCTCTAGACATTTTATTAAGTTACAAGGGACTGACAGTTTTTCCCATCGCCTCTGCCAACCACATACTGCCGACTTTACGTTCCATGTCTCAGCATACCATTATTGTAAACTGATTTTATTAGCATATACCGTACTTCTAAGATGTTTTCATAAGTACTTAGTACAGTAGTTAGGCCTAGTTAGGCCTTTGGATGCTCGTTGTGAAACACTTATGACTTGTAAAAATGTCCATGTATAAAACTTTAATTCGGTGGAACCCATAAATCAACACTTTCACCTTCCAGTGATTTTTAACAGGAGCCGGAGAGGCTACGATAATAAGCACCCGATAGACAGAACTGTCGTTATTTATATTAGATTTGATTTAAATGTAATGACACATTAAATTTTTCAAACGGCAGTCTATACAGAATTATAAATCAAACATTTTTCTGTAGTCAAATTGGATTCGAGAAACGATGGGAACTACAAGGCTTTGTTCGGCCGCCGCTAGAGGGCATTGTTCCAGCGCAAAGGAATCACAGCGTGCATATTTTGGTTATCATATTTAGAGGTCAGCGTCTACTTACTATAGCATTGTACAGTGATACATCTACTTGAACATAATGCATGCTAAACCGCAACCAGACAGACGTGCGAACAATAGATTTACACCACTAGAGACTAAACAAATAGGCTACCATACTGTGATTAATCTGTGCATAAAATGTGCATGTGACCGTCTACTGATTTTAACTTTTAACCGGATATCAGATTTGTTTAAGATAAAGCATTTCGTCGTGATATTCCCATTCTTCAGCATATAGTATGCATTTCGTGTCATTTAGGGTTTATTTTTTACTTTAAATATACCTGCAGGAAACTTCTAACAAATTCTCTACATAAATTAGCTTGTAGGCTACAAAAAAGTCAGAATCGCGGTATTATTTTTGGAGTGATGTATTATACAGCAAACACGAGACCGCTACTGTAACATCAGGGACATTTTATAAATATCACCGACCACATATAACAATGATACGGTACTTTGACGGCAATGAACTTTACACCCCTGGATTTAGTATTTAAAATTAACTGCAAGTAACTGGGATTTAGCCCGGGTGTTTGGATAAGAAGTGAATAAACTAAATTTGTACTCCGTCAGACCGTCACAGCGAAAACTAAAAAGCTCATCATTTCCCCGTTATCCATAAACCGCTAAGACTCGGTGTTATCTGCGTAATCCGTTACTAACCTAATGACTGATAATAGGACAAACTTGTCAAAGGCCCAATCAAACAATTATAAAAGGCCAATAGCGACATAAGGATTTTGTGTTATTTGCAGAACCGAAGATCCGATGTTTTTTTAAAAATCAATTATTTTAATTAGTGAGTCAAGCTGCATTACAGGCAACCCTGTCCCAGCTATTATAAGAACAAAAATCAATGCAGATCATGTCTGGTTTTCAACTATGAATATTAACAGACATTTCTGTCTTTTTATTGGGAGGGAGGGGCTATTTTATGAAAACGGACATACCATGTCCCAGAACTGTCGAAGTTTGGAGCAGATTTTGGAACGCCTGTGTTTTGGAAAACGATTGGGCGATTGGGGCATCCTCTCCTAGTCTTTCACCTCTCCACACTGTTAGGGAGATGCACTACGACTGGCCATTAGCGCATAACAGTCATCCCAGCCGTTACACCCTGGGGTCAGGGCTGCTGCCTCTGCCGTGGGGGGGGGGGGGCACTGCCACCCCCAATCCAGGCCACCCCCAGCAGAGTTGCTACTTTGGTGTTAGAAATGGGAAAGGAAACTATGTTTGACAAGCCTATAGGTGTGAATTTAGACCAATAGTGACCTTCCCTGTATGCGACCTTCATCGTGGCAGCCATTGAAGTCTCAACATGCGGCGGGTACGGGGAGGTGTGCTGGTTCCTGGCAGGAGGGGGCGGTGTGGTGATCCTGCAGGCCTGTTGGCCCTCTGCTGCCGTGGCCAGCCCTGCCTTCTCTAGGGGTGTCTCTGTAGTGTGGTACTGATGGATACTGTCGTGTTAAGGTCTCAGATTTGCGTCCATGCACAGATGATGCAGATGTGGGTAATGCGGGAGGCTTGGGGGGGGTGTCGATCACATTATCAATCAGGTGGGCTTTGATGCCGCACATCCCTCAATGTGATCACATGAAATGTACATGCATGCGGATAATTCATGTCTACTATCTATAATTATCAAATATTAAGCTTTTTAAAGCTTTTTGATGTGATTCATATGCCCAGATAATTTATAAGTTAAGTGTTTTTTTTTTTTTAATGTTTTCACCTTCTGGTCTAGCATGAGGCCCTTATGGGTAGAATTTATCAATGATCAGGACAAAGCTGAGACTTAGATTAATTTGGTTACGCTCCTGAATGCATAAGCAGTATGGAAAGTGGATGGATGCAGAAATGAATGGATGGATGGATGGAGTGTTGGTTCTAGACTCAAGAGTTCTTTATTATCAACACATCCAAGTAGAAGGACACAGTGTGTTATGTAAGAACAAAAGAAATTTACAAACGAGAGGCCATCCGGCCCATCAAGCTCATTTGGGGAGAACTTAACTAATAGCTCAGAGTTGTTAAAATCTTATCTAGCTCTGATTTAAAGGAACCCAAGGTTTTTAGCTTGCGCTACACTAGCAGGAAGACTATTCCATACTGTAACTACATGCTGTGTAAAGAAGTGCTTCCTCAAATTAATTTTAAAAATTTTAATGTTCTCCCGCTAATTTCCACTTATGGCCACTAGTTCTAGTATTTAAACTAATATTGAAGTAGCCTTTTCACTGAACAGCATCCAGACCTGCTAGAATCTTATATACCTGGATCATGTCCGCCCTTAGTTTCCTTTGCTCAAGGCTAAACAGATTCAGCTCAGCTAACCTCTCCTCATAAGACATTCCTCTAAGACCAGGAATCATTCCATAGCCCTCCGTTGCAGTTTTTGTAAGACAGTAATGTCCTTCTTAAGGTATGGTGACCAAACCTGTACACACTATTCTAGGTGGGGTCTTAGCAAGGAATTGTATAATCGTAGCATCACCTCTCTTGACTTAAATGCCGTTTCCCTTGAAGCTATATATTGTTCTCAATAAGAGGTATGATTAATGATTCATTTTGAAATTTCATTTTATTCATTGCTATTGTGGCAGTATCTGGAAGCCTGAAGACCCAGAGGGAAAACAGGATCTGCTGTAGGAATAGCATCGATATGATGACTCTGGATAATAATGACGCTGACAGTGATACACACCTCAGAACTCTGACAGTGCGGCTTTGTTGATTGCTAGAGTACCTCCAAAGCCAAAACTCTCCCAGGTCACTTTCTAAATGTTCTGGATTTTTTATTGCATATTTGTAATGTGCTCCGTTGCCATGATCTATTGGAACATTCATAATGAATGTGTACATTTTTTCACAAGCATGTCAGTTTGTCACAATACAACATGATTATTATTACTATGATAATGTACATAATGAGGAGAAGTTCTGGGTCAATAATATTTGGGCTGAAGCATACAAGTTATTCAGCACTAATCCTCTGCTGGAAGCATTATAACCTGCATTCAGCCCAAAGAACCTTTCCCCTTAGTCTGAAGTCCGTCAATTGCGTCACACCGCACTGTCTCCTCTTTTCCGCAGGTTAGGGAGCAGCTATCTATGTAGCTGGTGTCCTAACAGAGCGAGGAAAACAAGACAGATGTCAAAACATTTGTACACAGATTAAGTTTCACAGTTGTCAACAAATTGGGAGTTATGAATAAACATTATGGTTAACCAGCAAAGGTTTGGGAGGGGGGGGTGGTGTATG
>JABFEB020000092.1:20406279-20420676 GCA_019775895.2 Stomatorhinus ivindoensis
GTATTCAGCTAGTGTAAACATGCACGATGCTATCACAGCGAATGCGAGGCTGAGACTGAAGCGTTACCCTTTGTTTCTGCTGCGAGACGTGCCGCGTGACTCATTTCCCTGCGAGTACAAGTTATCTTAGATCGGTGGTCATGGTTTGACTTCTGAGATTCAGATTGAGTCCTAGGTATTGTTTTTAACTAGTTGTTTTGACTATTAAGAAATTCAAGTTCTTATGAGTTTGAGAACTGAGGTACCACTGTAAACCATGGTTTACAACTTAACTGAAACACACATTTTAAGGGCTTTTCAATGGGAAACCATTGTTGAAAATGATCCTGGGGGGAAAAGAAGCTTATTTTTTCCAATAAGTGAAAAACGCTTGTTCACACTGAGCTTATAACAGTCTGACCAAAATTGCTATGGAGAGATCACATCAACTTTATCAAACCTAATCTTCGCATAATTTCACTGAGTGTTACATGACACATTAACACAAGTTTTGGTCTATTGTCCCTGCATATTACAATTAGGCTCATCAATAAATGTAAAAATATCTGAGATATTAGCCTTAGAAGTAGACTGTCAAAGGCAAGATTTAAAATAATCTGTCATCTTTGGTGGCTCAGTTTTTGTCATTGTTCTTTTATCTTGGATTTAAAGACCTCAATCTGCTGTATCCAAGGGATGTTTAAGGGACACATTATTCAATGGGCTTCAGCAAAATAGGTTGTCAAGTTTAATTCCTGCTGACAGATGGGCTTATTCCGGTACTTTATTCTTAAGCCCCAGACCAATTTCCTGTTGTAAAAAAAATTGTACGCAAGTATATATCCTTGCACAGGTCAGACACTGGTATTTTAGTAACCGGGTCTTGTAGGATTGTTTAAATTCAAATGGACATCCCTGGGCCATTATCTGGACAGATGACAATGAAATAGTGTTTTACTGTTGGTGCCAAAACACAGGTGTTAGAGTTAACCCAGGGGATGAGTGCGGGGGTGTGGATGGAATATGTTGACATAATGAGTTGAACAGCACCAAGGCTCTGAAAGCCTTAGTGACAATAGAGATAATGTTGAACCTTAGCTCTCCTGTGTCCCACCATGTACCTGAAGAACTGCATTGGATAGAGGAGATACAAGTTCTGATCTGCTTCAATTGCAGTGGTCCACTCAGCTGACCAAACATCCACCCAACAACGTCTGAAATAAAGCCCCAAAATCATCTTGTAACATTGGTGTCTCTGTCAGGAAAAAAGCTACCAATGAGGACACCACCAGTGTGATGAACGACAAAGAGAGTGTGATGAGTGACAAATCCGAGGTCTATACCATTTTATGCTTTCAGAAACCATGACAATAAGAAGGACACTGACCAATCAATGTGCTGGAAATACAGGGAGAGCTAAGACATGCCTTGCTGTTGACAAGAGGCCAGCTGTGTTGAATGGCTCAGCACAATAGCCGCCCACACTGTACATCACATCACATAAGTGCTACACAGGAATGTGCCACCAAAAGGGAGACAATCGCTAACAGTCCTTCGTCATCCAAATTTTTCAAGCAAAACAAAAAATATATTCTTAGCATTTATATCTAGACTACTCAATATGATTGGGCTTAACACAGATGACTAACACCAGATTTTAATGGCTTTTACAGAGACTAGCAAACACAGTCATTGAAAATTTCAGAAATACCCCTGCTTGAAAGAAACTCAATAACTCAAACTGAAATATAACTCAAATCTGTAAGATGAAGCTAATTAAAAACATTCAGATGCATCTTATAGGGACCTGAACATTTAGGACAACTCAGAATGCAATAGACAGTTCTACCACCAAGAGCACAAAAAATACCAGCCCACGGGCATCACCACAGCAACTGTCTCCCTGCCAACAGTCAGGCTTTATCTCCCTTCCTGGATGTGTCTGAAGGGCCCCCCTATTGTACAGCCAGGAAAGCAGGCAGCCATGGTGTCATTGACTCCTCTCATTTAGGTGGTCAGCATAACCGGGAGCACCAGTAATATGTATGAAACCCGAGTCTGGGCAGCTTTTATGATTAGATTCTTCCCAGGATAATCTATTGTCTTTCAATACCAGCTTGTGTGATACTTAGGAATTAATGACGCTGCACACACCTAGGAAATGCTGCTAGGATTCACGGTGAAAAATAGAACACCCACTGGAGTTAATCTGTCCGGGGCTGAATATGCTCAAAAGGATTAGTTGTTCATTCTCATTAAATGCTGCAGCCATGGAGTCAGGATGACAAGGGTGCCATGATTGTTTTTCAGTGTACAAATGTGCACAACCTGTTCCTCGCAAGCTGCAGATGGGCCAGGCGACAGCGAGCTGTGGAGCAGCAAGTCAACAAGTGAGTCATGGAGGCGGAAGCGCAAAAAGATTCAGTAGAATGAAGAGGGTTCTATGGGAGATGCTTTAATTGGGGCCGGTATAGATGATGCTGTCAGGAAAACGTATCGTTAGCGCAACTGCTGATGACAAAACAGCACATGACCTTTAAACCGGAGAGGGTGCACTGTCGTAATGAAAGAAACATATACTGGAATAAAAGCTCAAATTAAGCACGCATTTCACCAGATGATTGTTGTTTCTTGCGGGGAGACTTTTCACTGTTTTCACAGGCCAGTGTTTGTGAGACTAAGTTAATAGGGAGTTTAACTGGGCTGTGATCTACAGTTTGTGCGGCTAGCAAGTGCTTCACCATCTGAGCTGACAGCCCTCAACACCTTTGCCGACAGGGTGGAGGAAGAACAATACCAGAGATGGCAGGGCTTGAGAATTGTCTCTTCAGGATAAAAGTATCTGGGCTCGAAAGCACCGCGTCTTTGTGGAAGAGTGACTTGCTTTCTCTGGTATTTCAAGAACAAGCTACCCGCCGGGACCCAGAGCGTGGATTTAATTCACACACCCTTTTGCCAGAAAATCATTCAGAAATTCCAGCTAGATGCTAGAGCCGCATGGTTCCTATGGAACCATAAGGAGAAATGCTGCTTGCAAAAAAATACACAGAACAAAGCTAAAAACGGTGTCAGTTATGCAACAATTCTCCATCTATCTCTGGTGGAGGGGATTGTTGGGGGTTGGATGTGTGTGTGTGTGTTTTTTTTTTTTACTATGTCATTACTTAAACAGAATCTGCCTTCCCAAAGTCTGTGGTTTCTGTTGCAGTGGACTAAAGTATTACCCATAAATCACGCAGACGGAGCCACCTAGAATGGGCCTAATGGAGCTGGAAGACATGCTGTCATTTCAGCTATGATGTCACCCCGGTGAATGGTGTGCCAGCTCGCGGTGGTGGGACAGGCGCGGCAGGAAGGAGTGCCGCTCCGACGGTGATGCGAGTCGCTCTGCAGCCACACGTGCTCCCTCATGCCTCAATTTTCTTAATGCCCCTCATGTCATCCCTGAAGAACCCTCTCACCCCCCTCCCCATCTTTGGACTTTTCATGCAGACGAACGGAGTGACGGGTTCAATTAATAACGTTGCATCATAATAGCGGTAACTGTCAAAATGAGAACTGAAACACCAGCTGTTATTACTAGGTGCCGTCAAGTCAGTGTCGACTCCTGGCGGCCGAGTATGCTGCTCTTCCAGAACATTCTGTCTTCTGCCTGGGTCTCTGGGCTCCACAATGGCATGTCCATTGTCATCGTGATTTCAAAACGCCCCTTAGCTGTCTAATATTTAAATTGACCTTGTCTCTTGGGGTAATATTGACTTTATCCCAGTATTCATATGCATAATTAATAATTCCTCAGACATGAGGGGTAGCCTCTAGATGATCACTACAATATGCGCAGCAGCTAAGACCCATCAGACTTATCTTACCGCTCGAAAAGGGGTCAAAGCTCTGTTCAAGAGCAAGATGTTACAAGCTTTGCTTAGTGTCATCTTTGGTATGGAGAGAGTTGGCTGATGGGGGCTGGAGATGAGTGAAAAGGGGCCGATTAGGAGCTGTGGGTCTGCTGTACACGCCGAAGCCTGGACCTGGCAGGCATGACTGTTATTTGTGGCTTTCAGTTTTAGTCTCAGCCATCAGTTTCCATATTTTCCCACCTGTTTTATGTGGGCATTTCTACTACATTTAAATCCATTCTTCTTCCACAATTGCTTATCTGGTAATGGGTCATGATAACGCCATTAATACGCAGTATTGTCAACCCAGCAAGCAAACTTAAATGGGGTGACTCACACCTCCAGTACGATCACCCGCGTTTGTTTCCATTGGGTTCTTTGCTTTCCTCTCACAGTCTAAAAACATGCCGTTAGGTCAATTGTCCATTGTGTGTGTGAACCAGGTGATGGGATAGCATCCCATCCAGGGCCCCCTCAGCCTCATGCCCTGTGCTGCCTGGGATAGGCTCCAGGCCCCCCAACCCTGTACAGGATAAGTGGTTATGCAAGATGAATGCATTGAAATTGTGCATGGTGAGTTTTGGGAAAAGGGTGGACATAATCCCAAACTTTTGGCAGTTACTTAAGAGAAAGACATCCACCTTCTTAACTGATTAATCATGCAATGTTTGCTGATTTGTCGCAGCCCATTTCTTAGCACAGCACTGAACATTCTGCCTCTTTGTAATATTAAAACGCCACAGTGTCTTAGCTACCATTTTTAATGGTATGCAGATGAATGTTCTCCATCTGCTTAACAAACTTTTCATCAGCGATATCCATTGATACCATGGCAGTAAATTTAATGGCATTCTAGATCTGAAAGCTACTTTGTAAGGCCTGAATATATTCCATATATAATGCCACAAAGGCAAAAGGAAGAAAAAATAAACAATTAATTCTATACAGCAGAGATCCCAAGCCAACTGGCAACCGCTGTATATGACGATACATATTGTTAAATGGAAGAAGGATGGGCCAGCTCGCTCATAGTTCGAGGGCATTATTAAATTTCAGTTATTCATAATAGTTTTGTAATATACCGTTTCCAAACCATGTAATAGCTGTTATATGGAAAATGGGTGGAAGCGTCACCTGATGACAGCAGGATTATAATCAAGGGACATTATTTCATTCACCCTGTGGTTTCCTCCTGTGATCCAAAGGCAGGTACTTAGAGAATTTTGCGTCTATAAATGACCCGTTCTGTCTGTGTTGTGTGTGTGTGTTTGTGTGTGTGTCTGTGTGTGTGTCCCAGGTCAGACCAGCAGGTCAGAGCAGCAGCCCATCCACAGTGTGCACTCTGCCTGTACCATTTGCTGCCTTAAATAGGCTGAAGACCCCAAGCAACACTCTACTGAATAAACAGATGGGATAATTGTTATTATTGTACTTATCCACAACCCTGGGTCACTGTCATTCCTGCTGCTAATAAAATGAAGGTGAAGATAAACACTCTATTCATAATGAGTCCAATTTCAAACTGCTGATTCCAGCAAGGATGAGCAGGTGAGGAAGCCCGGCACACTGCGTACTCTGTGACGTACAGCCAGCTCGGGATCTCTGCCAGCACACTCTTTATCTGTGATATATCACTCCTGAACAACGTTCAAGTATTTGTAAAACTAATAAACCCATCCATGGCATCCTGAGATGCACCTTCTGTAACATGTCACACACACTGTAACCTCCAGCTTTCAAAGATTCTGAGTCAGCGAAAGCTTTTCATGCTTCTCGTACATTTTCCTTCATCCTTTTTGAGTAATAATCCATTCATCCATCTTCCATAGCTGCCTGGAAGCCATCCCAATAAGCACAGGGCACAGGACAGGGGCCACACTCACCAAGATGACAGTCCATCGCAGGGCACAGGTCTACACAGACCACAATCACTCAGCCAAACACAACTGTTAAATACCAGCAAATTCCACACACATGGCAAGAATCAACCCACAACCATGAGGGTATGAATTTCTGAGTGCTACCCACTGTACCAATAATAATAAAAATAATAATATGAACAATAATAATAATAACTGAAAAAACACACATTCAACATTTTTAATCCCAGATGCTTTCAAGAGCAGGAATAATTGCTTGTGATTATTTGTAACATTTTCCAGATTCCCTTTTCACAGAAATCTCAAACGCAGTGAGAGGGAGGGTCCCGTGTGGCGTTCACGCACACACACGCGCACGCGCCCGCTCGCTCGTCCCAGTGCGACAGGCCACTCAATTTCATTTTCCCCATTAGCTCCAAATTGGGCAGCAAAAGCCTTCACCCCAGAGCTGCTTCTAATCACCGTTCGGCAGGTCCCTGGTGCCGCAGGCTTTGAAGCGGCTGGGAAGGCAGGCATACCTGCGGACACTCGTTAATCCATAGTTCCGTTATCAATCATGCTAAAAAAATAAACTCAGAACGAAAAAAGGATTGAGGACTGAACTGTCTCTTTAAAATATGAAAGTGAATATCTCGATCCTTCTTAAGAACACCCAGCGCTCTTTATTTACATGATGGCACAGTGAGTTTACTGGAATTACGAGCCGTGCCGTAACTCACAAACTCCGCTTTTAAGATCTCGCCATCTCTGTTAAATGGGACTGAAAGGAGGTATCCACTTACAGCCGCTTTCTAACACTTGTTTTCAAAGGGGAAACTGAGCAGTTAAGTAATCCCAACCATTAGAAGCAAGTAAACAGCGCTGCTATAAATCAAATGACGTTTAGCGAGGGTTCAAGGCAAAGCAACATGTTGGCGTTCCATGTGCCATATGCTGACGTGAGATGAGTTCGCTAATATAAAAATTATGACAAACTCTGCAGGACACACAACCAAAGCAATATCCAGATTTGATTTCAGATGCCCAGAGCACTGAAGTAGTGAGTATTACTGAGGTTTTTATGAGTAAAATTAGTTTAAGTCAAGGCAACATTTTAGAAGCGTGAATTTAACTGTGATTGGGGAATAGGAGAAAGCAATTTAAGAGGACATTGTTCAGATATTCTAATCAGCTGTAATAGATCATGGGTTGACTTCCTGTTCCTGTTTCTCATCTAGAGGAGCAGGATCAGTCTTGCAACCTCAAATTTACAGCCAAGTGACACCTCATTAGACACAGATCCCTGGCCCATGTCCAAGCTTATAAATCACTGGTCACAGAGCCACCTACCCTGAACAGCTACACTTGGTCACCATCGAGAGATGCCCATGGGACATAGAATTAAAAACATGAACAGAGAGGCAACGCTCCCCCCGCTGCTGTTGTGGCAGCTGTCCCCTGAGCCGAGCTCTCGTGTTTTTTGGGGGCAAATGGTGGGTGGCGAGCGGTGGGTGGCAGTGGTTTAGGTCGGGGGGCTGTGAGAGGTGCTGGTCTTTTTTTTGGTCTTTCTTCCATGAATGCTTTGCATAAAAACAGGATGTGGTGGAATGTTTCCATGGAGTGTTTCAGTGCTCAATCTGTATTTCTTGCTTTTATTGTGTTGGATGAGTCCTGTGGGGCGGTGGGGCGTCCTTTTTGTGGTGTCGGGGAAAAGGGAGGAGGGGCAGACGCAGCAGAGGCGCGCCAGTTATGAGCCCCCAGTGACATCATCTCGGCACCAGAGCAATGAGAGATCCTCTCCCTGCTTCTCTCCGTACAGCGTGTAACTGCACCTTTGGGGTTTGCTGGAGTCTACAAGACTAAGAGAAGAAGCATAACACTGTTTAGGCTGCTTACTGATTGTTTCTTTTCGTACTGCTGGAGAGGTGCAAACTGTGAAGTGTATGGCGATGGTTCCAGAAACACAAGCCCTGAGATTTACCAGAATGTATACAGAGTGCTATATTTGGTGGTATAACACAAAAACGTGCCACAGTAGAATCTATAAGCTCTTTTTAATGTAATCCTATATATCCAGTGGGCTACTGCTACTGAATGGTTGCACATTTGTTGCACAGGGTGGTCCTCGTATCTCCTCCGCACCCATCAGAGGTCTCGGCATCAGCAGGTCATGGTCCACAGCTCAGCGCTAAGATCAACACACGGCACGGCCCGTTTGTGCGGATGGCTTCAGACGACAGCTGGCTCCGGGGCCTTAAGCGCACGCACCTACGCGAGTCAAAAAAAAGGGCTAGGCAAGGCTTTCAGACTTCCGGAAAATTCCACGGCCGGAAAATTCTACAGATCCAGAGAGCGGGTTCGGGATCAGACAAGCTCTGTGCGTCAATGGCATATGCGTGGGCTGTGCTCGCCGACAACAGCGTGGCTATCGGGAATGCCCCAGACAGCGTATCGCACGGCAGATCAGACGCACACTAATTAACCAGCTTAACAGAGCTGAAAGGCAATCTCTGCGACCCCTACCACTACAAAGACAGGGCTGCCTGATTACTTGCGGAATTTCAAAAGTGTCTGAGCATATGTGTGTATATGTGTGTGTAGGGGGAGGCATGGATTCCAATAGACCTGATAACATGGAATGGCCATGATAACATACACACATTATAATAATAATGATAATGATAATATGCCACCCAGGGTGCACCGCTGGATAGGCGCCCAGCCCCACCACGATCAGGGTAAGTGGTTGGCAGAAGGATGGATAGATAGAATGACTTATTACTTATTGAGAATTATTATTGCATTTATTCTGTTCACTTTTGCTTTTGTTGGTCGTGTTGTTGTTTTTGCAATCAGACTCATGCCTTACAGGTCAGACTTGTACAATGTACCTGTGCTGGGAATGAGTAATGGATGGATTACAGTGCGGTTCTAACCCACCAAAGGGCACCCAGAGGTCAGAGGCTCTCTGCACATCAGGAGGTGAGATGTGCACACATATATAACTTATAACTTTAATGAAAGCCTAGCCACAAAAGCCTAACTTGGTTTGTCATGGTTTGACCATTAAGGTCCAGGAATCACTTGGGAGACAACATAATGTATGGCGCTTGGATAGGGGATGTATCACATCCCATGGCTAGACGAGTAATCTCAATTTCAGGCTCTCCAGCAAGGCCCATAAGTCTAAATGCTCCACGGACACTGTCCGTACCTGTTCTCTCAATTCAGTTCTGCTCAGTAAATAAATAAAGAGTTTCACTGAACACATAAATCACAATAAATTACCATGAACACTGAAATTTGGTTGACCGTGAAGACAAAGTGTTGTGTCATAAGCTAAGACTCAGCGTGAAGATCCAGAAAATCATGAAGTGTGCACAGAACCCCCTGCCATTACAGTGAGCTGAAGTTCTCCCTGTCTGCAAAGGAACCACAGACCAGGAGGTCCCCCGAGGCCAAAGAGGCAGCTCCCTCAGTGACCCTAAGGGTTTGCTGCTCCTTCTTTCTGCCGCTGGCTCGTCACAAACGCCCGAAACGTGCCCCTGATAGGCGGGTAGACGCCACGGCAGCGAGGAGCCGACTTGTCAGTGATGTGGAGCGCCGACGGACGCGCGGAGGGGAAGGGGGCCGTGCGGAATGCACTGGGGCTCCCCCCTGTCTGCGTCTCAGGACCGCAGAGGGCGCCGCATTCCCCAGGTCCCCAGAGGTCAGACACGTGACTGCTAGGAGTACAGGCTCCGGCAGCCTAATCCCTGCAGACGCAGGACAGGAGGGGACAACGCGGATTACCCCGCCTGTGACATTCCTGTGTTTACGTGCCTCTTCCTTGCCTCCAAAAAGGACCAAAAATAATATATAACCACGGATTCCTCCTCCTCCACACGGCAGGGTGCAGAAATCTGCCGGGGGGAGCGAGGCATTAAAATAAGGTGTTTATGCTGCAGCATCCTAGGGACCAAGAGAGAGCGATATGGCTGTTTGTTAAACATGATGGAGAACTGAGCAGCAACGTTACTCCACATGCACCATCTACTTTTAGAGGGACCTAAAAATATGCCTCAAATTAAATTATTATGCTCTTTTGCTTCTCTTTTTAAAGAGAAAAAAAAAAACTAATAATTCACCGGTGCTGTCAGAGCAGTGATGTTTTTGGACCGAACCTCTCATTAGTGGTCCAGGTTCAGCGAAAGTCGTCTTAAATGCTTCCGATGCGGCGCGGCTCGCCACTATGGGCCGAAACGCCATCTGGTGGGGGGGCGAGCAGAGGGCAGCTGCCACGCCAATAACACGCGGCGACGGTCTGGAGCTGCCAGTGTCGAGCGCGAGGGACCCCACAGGCACGGTGTCTCTGCCCAGCATGACACTGGGCTTCAATCAGGCCCTGCTGTGGAATCACATGCAAACAGGCACGATAATTGTTAGGCGCTATGAGGTCCGGCGGGGCACCTGTGTGCTATTTCACTGGGAAGTGCCATTCTGAAGCAGCCTTAGTGGACTTCTGAAATTGTTCCATTCCTCATCATCTCCCTGCAACACAGCTGCCATCTCCACTGAATTACAGACAATGCAATCTCCACCATTCAGAAATTCTGAGGAGGAGTAAAATGCGAGAAACATGGTCACCGGCTTGATTAAAAATTTCTGTGGCAATATAGTCCATTCGTCCATGATTCATAACCACTTATCCAGTTCAAGGTCATTTCTGTCCCAGAAAGCAGGGAAAGATGGCAGAGGAGGTGGAGGATGGGATGCCAGTCCATCACAGGGCACACAAATGCAGTGACCCACACAAAATAGCACACAAATACGGCCAATTCATATATATGCCCATACACACACACAGCACACACACACTTAGTAACTGAAACAAAATTTAGAGATGCATTTGTCAAACAAAAAAGTAAATAAATAAAAAAATAGGTGCCTTGTGAAAAAATGGCACAGGCAGACATCCAGGCTAAAAAAAAGACATTCTTGGGGGAGGAGATGCTGACTAAACACATTTGTTCCAAATGAGAGGAAAGAAATATGCCTGGAACTATCAATTTAAAATCTGACCAGATTAAAATTGCCTATAAAGCCAAAATTGCAAAAATAATCAGACAAACAGATAAGAGCACTATGGTTATACCCTCAAAACAACCACCTCCACGCCGACTCAAAGATGCAAAGAAAGGCAAAAAATTCCCTCTAATTGAATTAATTGCCGTGAACAGCGGAGGAAAAGTGGCAGACATTAGCTGTGTTTACGTGGCGTGTTTACGCCAGCGTGACGTCTCCACGCATCCATGGAGGAACATCCCAGCTCTCTCTGTGCCATGGCTGGGGGCGGCTCCAGCGCTCACCCTCTGCCTTTCTGTTTAACCGGCTTCCTTTCTAATGCTGCACCCTGCCCGCCCCTGTGCCCGTCCTTGTGCCCATCCCTGTACTGGTGCCTGTGCCCGTCCTTGTGCCCATCCCTGTACCGGTGCCTGTGCCCATCCCTGTACCGGTGTCTGTGCCCGTCCCTGTGCCGGTGCCTGTGCCCATCCCTGTACCGGTGTCTGTGCCCTTCCCTGTGCCGGTGCCTGTGCCCATCCCTGTACAGGTGTCTGTGCCCGTCCCTGTGCCCATCCCTGTACCGGTGCCTGTGCCCATCCCTGTACTGGTGCCTGTGCCCGTCCCTGTGCCCATCCCTGTACCGGTGCCTGTGCCCGTCCCTGTACCGGTGCCTGTGCCCGTCCCTGTGCCCATCCCTGTACCGGTGCCTGTGCCCATGCCCGGCTCCCGCTCTCGGTGCGCTGGGGGCGGCGGCACCATTGTGTGCTCACTCTTTATGGGTAGCATTGATTCACTGGGGCTTTGGTTCAGACTTTCCACGGATGTTTTGGGGGGGGTGGGGGTTACAAACTTATGCATGAATGTAAACTACCCTCCCCAGGCCCATTCTGGGGTGTCTGCAGGGGCGGCCCGACTTGGAAGTCTCTGCTCATTCTTGTGGTCAGGCAGCATCTCCCCTAATTGCGGCCCGGCGTCTCGGCATGACCCGCTCCCGCCGCTCACACAGCCGCCCCCCCACTCATTTTACTTATTCTTACACGTATCACTTGTGGCTCGCCACTCAAAACCAGAATACAACCATGTCCCCCTCACCTCAAATATTTTAACCCTCTGGGGTCTACGGGTAGGCTTTCACTGACTGGGGCATGATCACACATTTCTTCAAATATAAACTTAATTCATGGCAAAATAAATTCTTTCTTATATATTTGTTGTGCCATTACACTCATCTTTATTTTAATATATATTGTAAATATGTCGGATTTTTGTTAAGTTTTTGACATCAAAGTATAGACATTGCAAAATGCAGTTTGGAACACTTGCAGAAACATTATAAAAGTACATAGTAAGCAATCCTGGCAGTTTGTTTTGATCCCAGATATCTGGTCAGCAAAGTCTTGGTTACATGAAGATGCAACATTTCATTTGGATAAATAAATAAGAAAAAGTTAACTGATGTCACTATTTCTGGCTCCTTTCATTGAATATATAGCAACTTCATGCATATGAATGAGCCATTGTCACCTGGCCACGCCCCCCCACCCTTTTATGGTGCTGATGGGGATGTATCTGGATCGCGTTTCACCGTTGCGTTGTTCGTCAAATTATCAGGCGAATGCGTTTTGAGTACGCGCTAATGTGGTTATTTAGAATGTGAATAGCGATCTTCGGGTGACAGCGATACTACATCCCCTCGATGCAGGTAAAACAAAGTAAGGAGACATGGTTTACTTTTTTGCCGATTTAACCTAATAAAACAACTTCAATACTTCCAACAATGGACGTTTTGAAAAGAAGACAGATTACGGATTTAGCCAGGATTTTTTCCATGATTCTACATTAAGATTTCAGCGAGATATAAACTGAAATAGACGCGAAAAAGCACGCCGTGTGGCCGACGACACACTGGACCCCAGAGGGTTAAAGCAACATGGTTTTTGGGAGCATGTACAAAAGCGGCCTTTGGATGGGAAGTGGCGCGGCAGGCAACATGCAGAGAATGCGGCCTGAAACACAGGCCCCCAGCGTTACTAGGTCCGAAAGTGAGCGACCTGAGGTGGCAGCAGAAGCCCCCCCCCTCACAGGGAAGCGGGGTGTCAGCCTGCATTTGTACACATATCAAACAGCAGGACAGACTTTACCGAACAGATCAGAAGAGCCTTACTCGTGTTGGGCGTTAACATTGCTCTGTAATGGTCTGTGTAGCTTGCTTTGTGTCTGACTGTCACTGGTTACTAGCCACAGACTGGAAGCCAAGCTTAGCAGCACTTACACCTAAGATGACTCCTCAGAAACCACGTCAGCACGCTGCTTCAGACGAAAGCGTCGGTGAGAGTGAGAAGCGTGCATGTCAATAAATAAACGCATTTATTTACAAGTAAAAATGATCAAAATAATGAAAATCATTGTCACAATATAATGTTTGTCCTCATTTGGAAAATATCAGTGTGAAAAATGTATAATGATAGTAGCGTGAATTCAGGCCATCAAATACCTGCTCCTTATGTACCATCCTACAAAATGCTCTCCAACTAATCCAGTACTTGATCAATTATTTTAGTTAACTAGTCAGCGCCTGGCTTAGCTACACTAGTCCCTCTTAAGGTTTATCTAATGCCCTCTGAATCACCAATACTACTAGACACAGAGGAAGGCAAAGAAAAGGGGGTGAGATAAAACAGTTTGCCTTTAAAAACTGTAGGATGGGGCGTTATTGTGTTTGTCTTACACCCGAGAGCGATTCAGCTGACCTTGGGTTCAGGAGGAACAAGAACACTGAGCAGTGCGGTTACCTGTGTGGGTAGAATAATTATGGTGATGGATGTCAGTGCCTTTCTGGGTTTTTAATAGGTGCAAAAAAAACGTACATTTAAGGTTTGCTTGGAGCACCGTCTCCTTAGAGGGGGCATCAATTGGGAGAGGGAGAGAGTCATTCAGAGGGCACCACACCAATAACGCTAACTCCCCAAAAGCCAGCCAACGCTTAAAAGCAGCGTGTCGTGGACAGAGCCGTCATTTTTGTAAAAAGTGGCCGAGGTGATCGCTCCTACGGCAAATGCAATACCAAAGCATAACATTGAGTTTATGAAAGCTGTTTTCATCCATCTTCCAACCGCTTATCCTGGCGATGGGGGAGGAGGCCTGGAGCCCAAGGCAGGCATCATAGGCCACATGCCTGAAGCAGGCCTTAGGCGGGATGCCAGTCCACCATAGTGCACACTATGGATAATTTAGAGACACCAGTAAGCTTGACTGCAAGTCTTTAGACTGTGGTAAGAGAGTGCTAGGAGAGAGCCTACTCAACATCGAGGCCCTACTGCTAGTGTGGTCAAAACCCTGTTTCCTGGCAAGGTCCTCCTTCTGTAACCGGCAAAGCCCTGCTCCAGTAATGGCCATGGCCCTGCTCCCAGTGTGGCCCTGCTCCCAGTGTGGCGCTGCTCCCAGTGTGGCTAAGGCCCTGCTCCCAGTGTGGCCCTGCTCCCAGTGTGGCCCTGCTCCCAGTGTGGCGCTGCTCCCAGTGTGGCTAAGGCCCTGCTCCCAGTGTGGCCCTGCTCCCAGTGTGGCCCTGCTCCCAGTGTGGCGCTGCTCCCAGTGTGGCTAAGGCCCTGCTCCCAGTGTGG
>JABFEB020000092.1:20454466-20481184 GCA_019775895.2 Stomatorhinus ivindoensis
ACCTGGGCAGTGCCCATCAACCTTTAAATGAGCAGTGCACGTCAGATTGGTGAATGATACCTGGGCAGTGCCCATCAACCTTTAAATGAGCAGTGCACGTCAGATTGGTGAATGATACCTGGGCAGTGCCCATCAGCCTTAAAGTGGGAGGTGCCTGTCAGCTAAGTGGGTGTTCCAAGCCGAAGGTCTCATCCCAATCCAGATCACCACATAACCTTACCGTCACTTTCACACGACGTGAGTAGACAACTGGTGAGGGTTTGTACATGCATAGTTTGGGTTTATGGGTCACCGATCTAGGGCTGGGTGTCTCTCAATCAAAGCTGGTCCAAGTTACTGAATGCAAACTCCACGATTGCCGTTTTAATCCATAGTCTCACACTTCACACACCTGCAAATGGGTGGTGGGCCATGTGGAAATCTGAACTGTGTCCTCCGTTTCTCCTCCTCCGGATGCCTTTGCTCCACATTGACCTGTCATCGTTTGCAGTCTCTTTTGTTCCCTGTTCCCAACTTATTGCCATGGCGCTGCAGATTTCGCTGACTTGTAACCAATCTCTACCGTGCTTTGCCAAAACGCAAAGCAGATGCATCCCTGGACAGAATGGAGCTACTGGGCGCAGTAGAGGGTCTCCTTCACATCCTTCACAAAGGATACACAGTGGGAAACAGAAGACAAATGTAGCTACTGACAATCATCGCTGAAAACTTTGATGTCCAAGCTTAAACATGGGGGCAGAAGCCATTCGAGGATGAGAAGGTTCCCACTTCCTTGGAATCTAAGACTGTACCATTGGGATGAAGCTTCATTTGAGAAGTGTTGCAGGACACATACCACAGACAAATAGCCTAGCTGAGCGGCAAGAAGTAATTTCCCCCACCTCTACCCCCACGGAGCTATCGGGAGGAGACACCGGTGCGGGGGCATGAGGAATACAGATGCACGCGCCGCCGAGTGAAATGTTCAAAAGAGTGGAGGAGCAGATCACTCAGGGAGGGGTGGGTGTGGAAGCTGGAGACAGCACAAAATGTGACAGGCGGCTGCTTCAGACGCGTCGACGTGACAGTCCTTTTGATGACTGTTACTCACTGAGACGCCTCCCCAAATTGCACCCCCCGAGAGAATAATAACATCGCAAATATCATTTACAGGACTAGAGGCATCCCTGAGGGACATTGCCCGTCTGCGTCTGAGTGTCTATAACTCCATCCAGCCTGGAAAAATGCACAGGTCCTTAATCATGCAAGATGGAGTATAGCCATCATCTGACAACACTGGCGTCACACCGCTGTTTTATTATTAGGGCGAAAATTCATTCTGCTAATTTAATTTATTTAAATTTGATGTTATAACAGGCACCCTTAAAAGGCAGCCTTACTCTCGGCTGACGGAAAAAAGGCACGCTTGGTATGTCAGACCTACAGACGACGACTGAGCTCATCACAGACCAATATGCCGCAGAGATAGCCAATATTTAGTGAGAACCAACTGACTGCTTGCATGTTGCTTATTTTTATCTGTTGAGCAGAAAGTAGACCATGTGATCAGACCCCACCCCCACTGAGCAAACCCAACAATTCTACATAAAGGGAAAAGACCCTGTGACTCTCTATTGTCTTGAGTACCAACAAGGGCTGTCATTGTTGTCTATACTGTGCTGTTAAAAATATCCCCATCGGCAGAAGGAAATTCACACTGCAGATTGACGTTAAAAACGGAGGAGGTGAGACTCTGCCATTGTGGGCAACATGACACATCTTACCCTGAAAGAGAAGCGGCTCCTCCTGTCAATGGTGGGTCCCATCAGGAGCCGGTCTGAGGTTTAGACGTGCGTGTTTGACTTCTCCTTACAGGCCACTAGTGTTTGTCCATCATTCTGAAGTCTCAGTGACAAGCAAACCCCTGCTCCTAAACACTAAAGAAGGCTAGGAATTGGTCACAAGGCTACAGACATAGCATCAATTGCAACATATCACTCCCGGTCTGTCCACCACCAGCGCAAGTCACCTGCTCAGTCAGAGTAGTAAAAATCAGCCAGCAACCAAAGACAAGAGCACTGAGGCAGCCCCGCAGCAAAACCACAGACGTCTCCGACAATCCTACGGATCCCGCCGAGTTTTCTGCACTTCTTGCTTATCTCCCAAGCACAAAAAAGAATGCACGGATGCTTCTCGTATGGCTTCCCCTGTTGACCCCCACAAACTCCGAGAGGAACTACACCACAGAATATCATCTTCCACACTCTCAATACACTCAGACCTCATTACAATGACTTAGCTGGTAATGAGGTATCCCGTTACCGGCTTCAGTGTCCCAGAACAAGTAAGACTCCATGAAACTTAAATGATGCCTCTGGTCTCAACAGTTTCCAGTGCCAAACTAGAACAAAGAGAGCAAAAGCCCATCATCACAGGGAACTTGACCATCTGTCTCAAAATTGTTTCATCAACATAAAGTTCTCCATCTTAGTACAGAAGACCGAGAACTGTTCTCCAGGATTCATTTTAAATGAATTTGAACAGGTAATCATTGAAACTGTGTTCTTTCCCATGCAGTGACACAGGGCCATGAGAGTTGATCGGCATACAAAATATTTAAAGCTATCATGTCATTTTAAAACAGCTTTTGTGAACAGATAAGATTTTAGATAAGATAAGATTTTAACAACTCTAAGTTAAGTTCTTCCCAAGCAAGCTTGATGGGCCGAATGGCCTCCTCTCGTTTGTATAGTTCTTATGTTCTTAAGACACTGCTTTTTATCATAGACTTAGGCAGTACACATCTCGAATTTGAAATTCTTTTTCATCTGCCACCCCTCAAAAGAGGAAACACGGCTGAGGTTGTTTTTGTCGGTAACGATGTCTGCCCCAAGTGCATTATGGGTGCTGACATAAGTGGTCACATTCTGTCAGATTTTGAGGACATTTCCTCTTAAAAATACAAAAATTATGTATGAAGGACTGCCACAGTACTGTAGAGTGTATTCCGTCCACAGAAGCGCATCATGGCTGTGATGTAAATTAACCCCTGTCCCCCACCGTGACACGTTCAATTGGGTCTTAAAGAATGGGGTTGTGTGATGCATTACAATACTGATAAAACCCCACCAATGCATCGTTCTGATGTTCACTCTGAAGTCTCACGGCCAATGAGTATCAGAAACTGACCAGGCAAATGCAGCTTTTGACAATAATTACAGTGCGTCAGCCTTGCCACGTCTAAAATGGGCTTGTGGAGAACGGCAGGGGCACTGCGTCAGAGACAGCTAATTCCAGCCTCCCTTGCTGAACATTGCTTTCTCACCAGAGCCCCATGCTGCGTTCAGAGCTGGCCCAGCGCAAGTCTGTCTGTTCTTTGCCACAAAAAAAATGTGTTACATAAAGTATTTGCCCTGTTGATGCTGAGGATGACCTTTGAGATTTCTTTGGCTTTGTTGTGTTCACCCGCTTCCTCTTTGCTGGTAAAATTAGACTCCATGAAAAAGCATCCAGATTGCACAGAAAAGTTGTAAAACAAGTACAAGAGGCTGAGAGGGGCCCCAGCTCCAAGCCGTGTGAGTTGACACTTTTTCACTTCACACAGTTCCTAGAAGCGGATTCAGACCGTAAATCAGGCCCATAAAGAAAGAACCAGTGGACAACGGAGAGCAACGGAGAGTGGACGGGGGCCGACCCGCCTGAAAACAACAGCTGGAGGGATGCAGAAGTTTCCCATAGTGCACTCCACCTTTGTTCTCACACAGTGAAAGTAATTTAAGGCCTATGAAATTTTGTTGCATCTCTGACACACGATTGAAATGTTGTGACAGGATCGAACCATCCTGGTGTCAGTTAGCACGATCGGCGTTTCAGAACCACCCAGAATGCATCCGATTTATGAGAGAATTTCAGCACTGTGCTAATGCTCCGTTGAGAGCCTGCTGTAATTACCTTAACACCAACCATAGATACGGAAGAGCTGAGCACATGAAAATATTATTCACACTGATTATAACTGAAGGCCCTTCTGGGGTCTAACAGCGGGTTCTCCTCTCTCCCACTCCTCCGTACACACGGCTCGAGGGGGTCTTCCACGGTGATATGAAGAGGCTGACTGTCAGCCTGCCTGAAAAGAGATGGACAAAGCTGTGTCAGGACTTACAAACTTCCTCTTGAGCTTCCCCTTGCCACCACGCTGGCTCTTGCCCTCCGGAGCTGGGCTCCCAAATTCCACCATGCCCAGGTGGTCATCAACGGAGACACTTTTACGCAGGTAGGCCGCCCGCGAGCGCAAGTGGGAGAAAGGCGACTGGGAGCGAGGACGGGCCTCTTCCTCAGCCTTGTCGTGGTCATCCTCCAGCCTCCAAACCTCCCCTGGAAGTGGGCGGGATGAGAAAGGAGAAAGCTCATTGGCTGTGAATGATATATAAAGCAGTGGTGAAGAGGCGGAGAAAGGGAATATGGCTTTTGGGTCAGCAGAGATGGCAATGGTGAGAGAAGACAAACCAAGGACACAGAGGAAAAGGAAATGGCTAGCTAGTACGAAACTCACGGTTCCGTGTTCGAGTCCCATGTCAGCTGGTTAGATGTTTTGGTATTGTATAGCGTTATGTAGGCTAGTGTCCATGTACGGAAGCCCATGAGTGCAAATACTGTGGCTAGCAGAATATCCTACCATCATTGGGCCCTTAAACCTAATTACTCCAGGCATACTGGCCGACCCAGCTTCTGATCCTTTTGAAGAGTCTGCTAAGAATGAAATGAGGTGGAAAAAGCATAGAAAATGTAGGAAAATGCAGAAGAGAGGGACCACATGTATGGGAAGGGGTGCACAGGGCCCAGGAAAAGTCAGGATAGATGTTCTGTACGCGTCAAGCTTGAGTTCTCTCTGCATTTTAGGCTGTATAATAATATAAAGTACTACAAGTTACATCATCATCAAGTTACAAGTTACAAAACAGTGTAATGATAACATATGGGTATACATACAAGGCTGAAAATTAAGCTTGCCCACTCGCCTGAGGCGTGCAATTTAGATCAAGGGCAAGTACAAAACAACTAAACACTAGCCCCTGGGCAAGTAAAAAAATTACATTTACATTTGTAGAGAACCATCAGATGGTTCTGTACAAAGCAACATACAAGTGAGGCGAAGCGCACTGCATGGCGGATGACATCATTAACTGAACTACCCCAGTTAGGTGCAAAAATTCTTAAGTACAGGGTCTCTGGCTCTTGTTTATCTGACTTCCCGTCCCCTGAAACACAAAGACCAGCATGTTTTGCAGCACTAAGCGGCTAGAAGAAATATCAGTGCAGCATCAAGGTCTAAACCACAGCTAAAGGCTTTAAACCCACATCTACCCAAAAAACAACCACACAGACAGAATAGGTGGAAGCTTCTGAGCACCATCAGACAGGAAGATGGGCTGGTCAATGCCCAGACAGTTGGCTTGTTAATTGGTAATTCGGATTAGGGATGCGCTGTGAGCGACACTCAAAGCTGGAACACTCTGGGAATGCTGACACTGGTTGCTAGGCAACAAAAGCAGCCAACGACTTAAGTCTTTCGTTTTGATATTTGTGAGCGACAGGGACAAAGTCGAGGCTTAAAATGGAACGCGTTCTTGGCAGGAGTATGCAGTTGGCCCTTTGTTGTGATTCTGGATCTAACATAAAAGCCAGATTAGACCAGCAGGCATATACCTCAGAAGTCTTAGCTTGAAAGAAACATACCATTTATCCGCTACGTGGGCTGCTGGCAAGCCATATAACAACTTCAGATTATACTATGTTTGTGGCAAACATTTAGCTCTGGCTTCATTCTCATGAGTTTATGGAATGAGAATTTGGATGTTAAGGGCACAGGTGGTTTTTGCTAATTGAGGATAAACTGAGGATAAAGTGTTTAAACAGAAGAGGGGTCTTCATCATGTACCTCTTCTCCATCCACAGGCTACATTCAAGATCAGAGCATCAAAGAAACATGAAAAGGCAAACAAATCTTGGTAAAAATGATGAAAGGATAGTAAAAAATCAATTTGTTGCTGCAGTTTCTTGCTTCTGTCCCATTAGCATAGTGACTTGAATAGCAGGAGGCTATTCCCCCCCCGAAAGATCCGGGCAGATCCGTGCATATTTTTGGCTGGGTTGGATCTGGGGATTCTCACTCCCTCCGCTGCTCTTTCTGCATCCTCAGCTCCCTCTCAATGGGGCGTCCCACCCCTGGTCACTTCTCCGTTCTGATTTGAGGCTTCTTACGCCTCCATTTTGCTGCGGCGAAGCAGAAGGTGAGGAATCAAACAATTTGTTGGCTCACAGAGAAAGACGGGGGGTTGGGGGGGGGGGGGGTGGCTTGGCGAAAAGCTGATCGCGAGAATCCCTTAGATTCTGAGACCCTCTGAAGCACTGCTCCCTGCCCGGAGCTGCTGATCAGGACATTAAAACGACAGGCCTTGCTTCATCCCAGCATGTTGTCTCCTGCTGCCAGACACCTGTGGCAGGCTTGACTTGTGACCGATTCTGACACAATACAAGTTTCTCCTGGAGGCCACTGGGTGTGATTCTCACTGAGGCTAATCAAGCCCCTTTGGAGTTACCTCCACCCCACCGTGACCCGCCGAAGAAGCCAGCTGACTGCTCACTGGTTGATGTCATATCTGCCAGGGGTGCTGGGAATGTGGCGCCGGGGCGATAATTTGGTGGACAAGCCCGTGGAATGTGGAAGTGGGTTGGGGGGGGGGTCAAGTAGCGCTAGTCTGACTGGGGACTCACCCCAGACAGCAGGGCTGGGTGCTTCCCAAAACACACGTGTTAAAAACAGGGCAGCATGGAGATGTAGCAGTTAGCACTGTCTCTTCATGAGTGCAGGATTAGGGATCCATGCCGATGCCTCTTAGCATGCAGTGTTTCCAGGTTCCACGCCCCAGATATAATCACAAAAGCCCCCAAGGAAGCAAATCTGTGCTTCCTGTGAAAAATGTTATGTAATTTGCCTGATATTTAATTAAAGCACTTCATTTCTCACTTTTATTTATTCATTTACTGGACTCATTCATCTACAGAGCACACAAATCAGAGTAAATGCAAAATTTATATGTTTTTGAAAGGTAATATCTACGTTTTATACAAAGATTGTCAAAAAATGTGATATGTGAAAAATGGGATAAAAATGTGTCAATGTGACATTAATGCCCAAACGCAAATAACAGGGAGGTTAAAGGAACCATGTAAGCTGGGGACCATGTGAACAAGCGGCTGCTCTAAGAAAGAACCCAGTGCTGTGTTCCACTGCAGGAGAAGCCAGTGCTGTGTTCCACCGCAGGGGAAGCCAGTGCTGTGTTCCACCGCAGGAGAAGCCAGTGCTGTGTTCCACTGCAGGAGAAGCCAGTGCTGTGTTCCACTGCAGGAGAAGCCAGTGCTGAACAGTAGATTGGGAGACGGAATGCCGCAAGGCTTGCTGTCGGGGTGTGAGGCCTCAGATGGCTTCGCAGTACGGAGACGCTGTTCTCAAACACAGCACTGCCACCTCCTCTCGTTAATCATGACACACAAGACCAGCTTCAGGTCCTTTCCCACGTTAATTTAATTTCCTATAAATTTTATTATCATATAAAGATGATATAATAAATAAATCTAGGTTATCCAGGAAGGAAGAAAAACAGAAGGTGATGGTTTTGCCTCGATCTCCTTCATCTTGTAAAAAGTGAGCCTTTTCAGCATCACCATACCACCATACTCTGAATGACAAAATGTTCATATTAGGAAAAAATAATATCCAGAAAGGGCTGCTGTGGATCTGGGGGGGGGGTGGGGTTTGCCTTTCATTAAATCCGGAAGCTTGACAGCATTATAAAGGGAAAACGGGCAAAAACTGGGGAAACATCCCTCACGAAGCAGCTCAATCTCTTTTCAAAGCCCCCCCACCTCGACCTTTCAGCATCAGTGCTGCTGCTAATGCAATATGAGCCAGACCTGTGCGGACAAAGCCGACTTTGGCAGGGGGTCTGCAATCGGCCTTAGGGGGCAGCAAGCCTCTGCTCTAACGTGCCCCCCCCCCCGATTGATGCTGGATTGTGTACAAAGATGGTTTTTTTGTTCATTGTACTTATTAGACATTAGATAAGGGATTTGTACAATACAGCATTCTCTGAATTCTCATGGAGTGAGGATACGAATGACGTGTCAGTATTAGTTCAGTAAGTGAATCATGCAGCTAACTAAGACCCTGCAGGAAGGACACATGACCAGATTCAATATGGAATATCAAAGGAAACTATATGTCTTACCTGCAGAGGGCAGCGTACATGCCTTGGGATGACTGGTGCTGAAAAGCGGCGTGCTGCAAGGACTGCCACCCAGCAGGTCTGAGTGCTGCACTCTGGAGACAGTGGGAGACTGAGGGATGCTCGGAAGGGTACGTGACTTGGCCAGAAGTGGTCTCTGCAGCTTTCTCTCCAGGGACCTGAAGATAGTGGTGGTATGGGGGGGAGGGCAAATAAATTCGGTCACATGACAGGAAAACAGACCTGGGTTTAATATGTTAATGTATTGAACTGCCAAAACCCACAGACCTGTGCTAAAGAACATACCATGAGGTATAATGCCCAGCTGGCTCATTCACCCATAACTTTGACATCATTGTCATGCAACACAAGAAGGCTCAAGGAGAAAAGCTCAATTAAGCACCAGAGATGCTTACTTAACAGCTGTAGCAAAAACTGGCAATTTACCAAAACGTGCACGCCAGCTGAAGGTCACTTTGCCTTAAGTATCTAATTACTGACACAATTTAGCAACAAAAATGACAGGAAAAAACAAGGGGGCAGAATTACATACTGAATTACATTGTTGATTTGTTATGATTTATACTGAAGCTATTTAAAATTGTTTAAATAAAAACCATAATCGATACGAAGGAATGGTAAAACATTTAGACGAGCAAGGCCATATTGATGTTTTCAAACATGCATTATTAAGGACAGCACAGTAATAGATCCAGCATGTGCCATTGTGCTACAGGGGTTAGTGATTACAGCAAGAGCAATGGCATCATTGTAGGTGAAGATGGTGTGACAAGTCGATATCCTGACATCATGACAAAAAGGCACTCAGTCACAGTTAAAGAGAGCAAGCGGTTCACTTAAATGGGCTCTATTCCCTAAAGCTTCACTGGCCGGCCTCCTGCAGGCCTGCCTTTTGCCATATACACATCAACTCAGTGGTAAACACATTAATTAGCTCAGAAGAAACTGCATTTCAGCTCGATGGCACATTTTGCACAACTGGACTGAGTGACGCAACTAAGGGACTTTCCACCAACACTGCAATGTATCCTAATATATATTAGATATGCCCCAAGTACTCTGATATAGGTTGGACTTGTGTGCATATAATTAAATACCATTTTGGCTCACAGAAATGTCATCCATGAATAAAAAATGTTCTCAAGAAGATTTACGCTGCACCATAATATTGATCACAATTAGTCTCCCTAGAAAAAACATTTGCATTGGCCAGCTGCTAGTCGCTGGCATTCATCCAGACGAACCACCTCTTCAACTTGCCCTTAAAGACAAGATGTTTTTTTACAAAGACTCTTTGGGCTGAAGCAGAGAGGCAAAAGCAACTGGAATAATTTATCCCTCAATTTGCTTTAAAACACATCCACTGTATGCCAAGAAACAGCATCTAGTGGCAGCATGCTCTGGGGTTTGAGCTGACCACGAATCCAAGTGGCAAAGCCAAACAACAGCAAGTCATCCCTACATTTAGCAAACCGGTCATCCATCATCCTCCTGGCAATCTCGATTAATTATGTCAGAGCAGAGTTTCCCCTTATTTTTCTGAAATTGACATTGAGGGGGGATGGTTACCACTGCTGCCACTAAAGGCTGAAATGTTTTTTGTTGCAGACTATAATTCTAATGTGAAACATCAAAAGGCACTTTGGTCACCATTTACATTCTGTCAGACCGTACTTCTCACTTGATGATGTGCAACTGGAATTTTGCAGGTCCCAAGATTTTTTTCATCAAATTCACAAGGAGAGGAAACTTACGAGAGTTTTTTTGTGAATTTACTGTGGGGTAGCTTTGAAATTTCAGCACTCTTTGCAATCTCCTGTTGCTCATTCCTGTAAAGTTCAGTCATCAGTAGTAAACCAGAGGCATGCTGACTCCTCAGAAAGTCAGCCAGCCCTCTGTCCAACTTCTGGAAAGTGAGTATTTCAAAACCACAAGAAGGTTTCTCTGCGGCTTTAAAATCGAGCTGAAACTGGAACGCGTTTAGCCTGATGTTGTCCACACTTCTTCAACACCGCAGACGGTTTTCAGAGAACTGGCTCTAAGTCACAGTCTCCAGAAAATGGAGAACCGGTTTTTCTCATAAAATTTTAAACAAAAATATATGCATAACAAATAGTTGCATGAATACTCATAAAACAAATACCTTCAAATTAGGCATAACAAGCATAACTACCCATGGTTTTTCCAGTGATAATACTTTTCAGGTTTTATTGATTGCTCTATTCTGCCATTTATTTTACAGCATTCCAGCTGTTTTTAAAAAAATAAATAAAAGGATAATTTACATTTAGAACGTCACTAGCATTGAATGCAGGATCTCATCTGCCCTGTACTCTGTGTTACTTTGGGTGGGGAAAAAACCTTCAGACTGAAAAACTCCAACTTCCAAAGAAAACAGGAACAAAAATCTCACTCCTTGTGTCAAAAAACAGCAAACTGGATGCAGCGGCATCATTGTGACTTCTCAACAAAAAATAAGTGTTCAGTACTAGGGTGAAGGGGGACATGATTACATACACATTAGTGTCCTAAAACGTGGTAACATTTCTCTGCCATAAAGGGCAGCACAGTGGCTTAAAACATTGCGTTATAATGATCAGTTTGCTTAATGTCCTTGAGTCTGCCTCATGCTGGTACCTTCGAGACGGACGCCTGACCCTATCTGCTCTCACAAAGTGGGTTAAACTGTTAGTCAATTTGTGCTGAAGTGTTCGTTTTGCAAGTCAGATAATAATGTTTATACACAGCTTGTATGTCTCTACAAAGTGCGGCTCAGGAACATATTTCAACAGACTGCCAACTTTTTGTGAAAAAAACCTTGAGTTGTGCCCAGAGCTCTGCAGAAGGCCTTTCAGGGCAGTATTTTGAAACTCACTCCTTTTATTGAAAAAAAAAATAAAAAACTGTATAGCTTGCAGGCAAAGGAAGTATTCAGACACAGATACCAAAAGTGGGATGCATGGTCCTTTTATATAACTTCCTGCCAAATGGAGGGTCACAAAAGCAAAAACAAACTCTTAATACCATAAAACAATGCTTGTCATTCCGCTAATAATAATTTGCCTGAATTGATTTGGTGGGACACGGTGGCACACTGCTTAGCACCACTGCCCCCCACCTCTGAAACCAGGCCCCCCATGTGAGTGGGGTTTGCATGTTCTCCGTGTTATTGGGAGGGATTCTCCAGTATCCCACCACAATCCAAAAACATGCTAAGGTGAATGTGAGTCGCTAAACTGCCAGTAGGCGTGAATGTGTTTGCATGATTGGTGTGTAATATGTGCATTGCAGCCGGGTTGGCTCCCCATCCTGAGTTAGCTTCCAGGATTGGCTTTGGACCTCCGAGACCCTACATAGGACAAGCGGGTAAAAGTGGATGAAACTGGTTCTGACGATGCTTATGAAACCAGGTCAGACCCCATCTGGTTCGGACTGAGGCACCTCATGCATGCTGGTCATAGTAGGTATGAAATGCATAAAATCAGAATGGGGAGGGACATTCCAGTGCTTCTAGGATTTTGTAATTCTGCGATCACTAATATTAATGCAAAATCAAGCAAACTCTATTTACAATATTTACAAGCGCTTGCAATTTTTCTAATTTGCTGTACAACAAATCACTTGCATCTGGACCATGAAACGTACTGTGACGCTTATCTCAGTGCACATTCACATGTGTTTCTGCTAGCCTCCACTCCAGGGAAGATGAGGACAGCAACCCATCTCATTCACCAAAAAGCTGAAGCATTGTAAGTTGTCAATGTATTGCATTTCGGTGAACCATTGTGAGAGGTCCCATCTTACAACACACTGCAGAATACTAGTAAACACCAATATTACTGCGTGAAAATATTGTGAAGGAAATGAAAGCCCAGTGAATGTTCCCAACAACTGACCTGTGGACATCCTCCACTATGAAGCAATACATTACAGTAACAGCTGTCCCATTTTAAAGAATTTTCTTCTCTGCCTGGGAATACCATCACACAACAGCAGTCGAGTCACAAAGCCCATATTATATTGCTGCACATATCTTCCTACATGCAAACTAGGATAAAAAAAGCAAAAACTGTGACTTAACAGGACTATGAGAGAGGAGCAGGCCTACAGGTTGGATCTTGCTTGAATTTTAATTTCCTCCCTAAGTGTTAAACCAACATTTCAATCTTTCTTCTTTTGCACTTAAATGGAAGTAGCATACAAGTATTATTGTTGCATAAATGTTTGCTGCTGAGCTGTGTTGTCCATTTCTTGTTGCTTATGTTCCACGTAAGAGTAGTTAGTTGTTTTTGTCAACAAAATTTTTGATGAAATATCTTCGTCAACGAACCATTTTGACGTGATGGAGACAATATGAGATGCAACGTAAATGCTGGTCATGTTACGATAACTATAACGAAATATATTGTGTAATATTGTTGATGAATAAAACTGAAACTAAATTTGGTTTACAAAATAAGAACTATACTAAAATGTCTTCATTTTCGTTGACGAAAACGAGACAAGATGTTATTTCCTCTCGCGTAATCGCGTTATTAGTATTATGCAGTTTTCCTGTTTCTTGTGTCTTCCATTCGGGGGCACAGATGGTGGAGAAAACCTTAAAACCTTAAAAGACATCTCAAGGCATTCCACAATGACATTGAACTAAGTAAAAACATTAACGTAATGTTACTTTCTATTTTAGAAAGCTCATGCCAAACGTGGTTAACATGTTATCGTTAGCAATAGATGTTATCCTGCTAGCTTTAGGTGTTTTGGAGAAAATTATATTTCATAATCATGGACATTTGACGATCTGTACAAAACATCTTTCTGATAAGATGTTTGATAAGAATACGTGGGTAAAGGGAACACTTTGAAGCTATGTAGGCATTTTAGCAAGCTAAAGCTAAGTAGCAAACTGAGAACGACAGCTCAGTTGTCTTGATCTAAAGTTTAAAGCTTTCATTACTGCGTGATTAGATATATGTCAAAAGGGGTAGTGTTTGAAACATTGAAAGAGCGTTTTTCGGAAAATTGTGCGTGGGTCTGGCTTGCCAGGCTAGTTACCATCCACGTAGAGGTTTACGCTCTGGCTACAGGTCATGTAAATACCTGCTAACTGTGAAATAATGTTCTTGTGGAAGCGATGTTCGTGAATGATTCAGAGCGTGATGCATTTTGATTGGCATCCCTTATGGTCTTGTGAGGCCTGTTTTTTCTGTTAAACAATTGTAGCTGAAAATAAACAGTCAAATTACAATCAATAGTTTCAGTGATTGAGGGCAAGATAGGCCTGATAGCAAGGATTTATGCTACTTAATATTTACAACAGTTAGATTTTCCAGAGGCTGCATCTGTCCTGACATTGTATCTATTCCTTTGCTAGATTCCAGAAACAGCTTCAGTGAAGCAAGTCCCATGCAAGAAGATGGACATTATTTTATTTATTTATTTTATTTAAACTTGTGTGTACTTCTAAGTTCAAACATGTTTGGTTGGCAAAATAAATGTTCAAATCAGAGCATCTTTTCCATGTCAGGAATGGATGTAGAGTATTCTTGAGTCTATAAGGTAACAATAATATAATAATAAGAACCTTGTTTTAATTGTGAAATGCGTTTGACCAAAAGAAAATTTTGTTTTTGTCCATTGTACTAGGTACTTGTACTATATCGACTAGGTAAAATAGAATTGTATCACTAAAATAAAGAGACTAAAATACAATTTTCGTTGACTAAAACTAGACTAAAATGTCATCAGATTTCATTGACTAAAACTACACTATCATGGATAATTCTGACTAAAATATGACTAAAATGCTCAGACTTTTCGTCGACTGAAACCTGACTAAACTAAAATGAGTATGTACGTGACAAAGACTAATAATAACTAAAATGACAGCTTGACGTATAGACTAGACTAAAACTAAAAATAAGACAGGCCGCCAAAAACAACCATACGTAAGAGTGAATACAAATTGATGCTTGCTGCAAAGTATTCCCTTCACTTATAGTGTTATTAATGACATCATTAATTAATGACTAATTAGTTTATGCTGACTCAATGTTAATTGCATAACTGTCAACTTAAAAAAAAAACAAAGTTGTGCATCCCCAATATATATAAATACTGTCTTTTCGTTCCAATTATTTAAACTGTAGAGGAATTCTGCAGCAGCAGCAGCAAACAAAATCAATGCTATTTATCTATAAGGTTGTTTATGGTACAGGATCCTGTTGTGTTCTGTGCACATGGCACATCTTGCCTAGCTGGATAACTTGTCAAATTTAAAGTCCCATCACAGAGAAGTGATTTATTTGGATAGGTCTTCCTATCAAAATGAGGACCGTCCATTCATTTCTATGGGAAAAACCATAATCCCAATGACAACAACCTTAACCCCTAAGCATCCCTAACCTTAACCATAAGTAACCAACCCAAATACAAGACAAGGCATGTTTACTTTTTTGATTGCATTCACAGATTTTTATCAAACTTTATCCAAATGGGGACCTCAAAAGATGACCCAAAAAGTAGGCACATTTCAGGTTTTACTACACTTTCAGGACAATTTGGTCCTCAAATGTGATCTATGTGAACCCACACCAACACACACACACACACACACACAAACACAGGTTAAGAGTTCAGGTCCAGAAAGTAAAAATCCAGCCCAAAATTTTGTTTCAACCAACCAGCTGAGTATAAAGAGTGACAGTCACACACTGAATTCCTAAATTAATGTAGAATTAACATAAAGGGGAGCATATGGGTCATTCTGACAAACTTGTTATTTTTCTCTGATTTTTACAATCAGTCTGAAGACAGACAGAAATTATACAACTTAATTGCTTAAACTGCAGTTTTTGCCTCTGGGGTAATTAATTAGTTTTATTACACTTTATTTCTGGAATAAATAAGTATCTCATCAAATCCAGGGCAGTAGTTACAGAGATGAGAAAAAAATAACAAAAATAAACTAAAAACGGACCATAAATATTATCATACAAATTAATTGATTATTTTGGGTTATATTTTTACAATTTTAATACAATTAAAAAGTTAAGGTAAGGTCAGTTGCTCCACACAAAAAAAAAACTATTTTTCTGAAAAATTCTCAAGTTCATAAAAATGACCCATGTATTGCATTAATGGTTTAAATTTCATGATGTACAGATTATTCATTTCCAGCAAAAATGCTACTTTCAAGCAAGTACAAGCTGAATTTCAGTGCTTTTAAATGACAGAAGAGAGGGAATTGTATAATAAGTAGGGATGTACAACTACTTTTTAATCACACACCTCAGAGATTAATGTCATAAACCACATGTACACATTATCACAGGTACTTTACAAGCTGACACACTACACACTAATTCTGAACTGTGTGGAAACCTATTTGGCAAATGGCTATAAAAACAGAAGGCTGGCAACTACTGCAAGTGCACTTAATAACATGAAAGATCTTAAGATTTTAAGGCAAAATCTTTTGATAAAATAAAACATATACAGTGGTACTTCAGTTCTCAAACTCATTAGAACTCGAATTTCTTAAAAGTCGAACCAACCAGTTCGAAAAAAAAAATAGCTAGAACTCGATCTGAATCTCAGAAGTCAAACTGTGAACAAGTATTAAGTACCGACCTAAGATAACTTGTATGCGCGGGGAAATGAGTCATGGTGGCATCAGCGGAAACAAAGGGTAATGCTTCAGTCTCAGCCTTGCATTCACTGTGATAGAACCGTGCATGTTTACACTAACTGAATACATATATTTGGACAGAAAAAATAAATTTAGACAATGATAGACAGTAACAGTAATTATTATTATATAATAAAATACATTTTAAAATAAATATTTATTATTAATTAATTTAATATTAACAATAAACCATTCATATATTTAATTATAATAATATTGTCCTACCGTGCAGGGACAGAACGGAGACAAAGGCGCAGATTTCATGGTATCGGGGAATACAGGGTTTAGTTAAAGGTAAGGCAGGTAAAACGCAGACGGATAATACAATGACCGGACTCGGGAAACAAACTGAAACGCGGACAAAATACAGAGGACTAATGACAACAATGTTTGATGTGTTTAGTACAGTATATGCTCTTCTTGTTTTATCCTGTTCATTTTGTGCTTAAATGCTAAAAAAAACATATTTAGGTGTAATTTTTTGGGGCCGGGAACCAATTTGTTTTCCATTATTTCTAATGGGGAAAATTTGATCACAAATTGAACTTTTTAGGAATCGATCCGGAGTTTTGACCGGATTAAATTCGAGTTCTGAGGTACCACTGTATTTTAAATTACTATATTTTTATACTATGTTCTTAAGACAAAGATGAACCAGCAAACATTAGGTTCCCTGTGAGACACTAACACTGAATGAGTGCTTCTCAATAACAAAACCACAAAGGTCATACTTTTGTTCTTGCTAAGACCCATCGTGCTAACTTGCCTCCCAAGAACAAACTTGAGACACAATGTATCATGGGCTTGTCCTGTTTTGGTGAGGATGCGACTGATTTACACTTGATATTTGCTTTGGTTTTAGGTTTGCGGGTGGGTGGAGTGGAGACTCTGAGGCTGGTGATCTGTGCCAACAATTGGAAGGTTGGTGGTTCAAATCCTATGAAGGCCAAGAGTGATTCTACTCTGTTGGGCCCTTGAGCAAGACCCTTAACCTGCAATTGCTTTGTCCTGGGTATGATATTAATGTACACCCAGCCCTGTTTAGGAGGTCCTCCAACTTACAGGGAAATTGGGGGGGTGGTGGCAGGATTGGTACTCCAACCACCAAAAAAAAACATTGGTCTATTCAGACTACTGTGGTGCTGAGGCATCACTCACTGCACTCAGGTTGCCATCCCTGAGGTGGGTTGTTGCGTGGTGGTTGCAGCAACATGCTGTAATTAGTACGCACCCCCTTACCTTTGAATTTTGAGATTCTGTGCAACTTCATAACCTAGACTCTCACAATTTTTACAACTAGGAAGGAACATTTTAGGTATTTATTACAAATATATGTTCATGCTACTCTCCCATCTGGGTATACTGTATTCATTAATGCAATCAAATAAAACGTAATGCATTATGACTGTAATATTAACACTAAATCTCCCAGGTCTAATATCCCTTGGTCCTGGTATTCAGAAAAAAAAATGAGGATGGAAAGAAATACAAAGAACGTACTTACCTATATCTCTTTATGCACTGGTGGTATATAAATAAATTCCTGAACCTGCAATTTTCCACAAAAAAAACACAAAAGTCCACAAGAAGGTGAGGGCCATTCCGGAATGCATTGATAAAGTCCAGCCCAAATCAGATAATGGAACTGGAGTTGGAATTTGAATCACCCTGAAACTCAAATTCAACTCCAATTCTGTTCCCCGTAGTTTTCTTCCAATTCCAACTCCAGTTCCATTTCCTGATTTTGACTGGAATCGATCAATTCATTCCAGAATGGCCCAACCCTGGTCCACAAACTGTCGTAAATCTTGAAAAAAGCCACTGCAAAATCAAGCATTTTTGACCTCAACAATCACAAAAATCCCATAGGTACTGACATTCCAGCTCAGGATTCAGGTGTCCATGGCGACGAGGCAGTCGGCCAAACATTGTCCCTAGGACCAATCATCTTGCTACAACTGCTCCCTCCTCTGTCATCCGGAGCCTGCACTTCTTTACCTTTCTCTTTGGACCAAGTTCCCCCAAACGGGCTGAACGGGCTGATGGAAACAGGGTGCAATAAATGCACAGGCAAACAGACTGATAAGGGAATCAGTGCCTCAGGACTACAGCACATGAAATATTCCATTGTCAGTCCTTAGTGCAAACTGACAGCTCCATTTATTTAACGTTGGGTATGGATGCCTATTTTTCTGTTTTGTTAGGGCCTGTGAAATAAAATTTGATATCCAGTTGTTTCAAAGCTGGTTTGGATCCCTGTGGTCAAATGTTAATGGGAATGTCAATAATTTGAGCTGGTTTTAAATAAGTTGAAATAAATGAAGACTTGCCTGCAGGAGGAGCACAATGTTAGCACACAAAAAGGAGATTGTCCTCCTTGGCCGCCCATTTAAAGTACAGCGGTGATCACCAGTCTAGCATCAATCGCATCAATTTCTATAAAAAAAGCAAAATGAATCATAATAATATGGAGGGCTGAGCCAGAACACCTTGCCAAGAACAAGTAGCCATAGGAAGTGACCCTTGCGACACAAAAAGACCCAGAAAGCAGGAAAAGACGGTGTGACAAGAGAAGAGGACATGGACTTCCTGCGGTGATCACTCGCCTTTGCCAGAAGACCTTTAAACAAACAGACCTTCTGTTTTGTCTTTCAGCCCCAGACCACATGTCCAGTCTGTATTGCCAGATTCCAGCTGTTGCTCTTCCAAGGACCAGAAGTTTACCCTGTGTATTTTCCTTGTGCTTGATCCAAAATGGCAGCCTTGTTATCCATCGCTTGGCACCTTATGTCCCCCAACCAAATAAAGTGCCTGTAAATAAGATCTTACATACTAGGGCATGTCAAGTAGAGGGCAGCGTGTGCCTCAGCAGAATAAAGGGTGGTTCATACTTCTCCACACACATACTAGCAGAAGTGTCCACTCGAATGTTTATGGCCTGTTTGACGTCATTGTGCGCCTCTGCAGACGAATGCCTGCCACACTTCAAATTTGTCTCCACGCAGTGGTGTACGCGCAGCTCTGGACACACTGCACATGATCGCTTTGCTAGGATCCACTTTAAACACCAATGAGCATTGGGGGTGTTCGTGAACACGACAGATTATTTAAAAGATAATAAACCCTTACGTACATGTTAATGTGTATGTTTGTAAGGGCAGACTTGCCTGGAATTGAAAATCTCACACCAGCCAGTTGACCCTGTTGGCAACCCTCTGAGCTGGCTTTGAATTTGCAAAACAGGGAAACGGGCATAAACCTCACTGCTGTGGTACGTGTGCAGGGAATATCAGAATAATCATTTATATTATTATCATTAAGAAAAATATAAATACAACATGCTGTGCACATATGCAAAGTATCCGGCTTGACCAGAGAACTCTGACCGTTTCTGTGTACGTACATGCAGAGTGGTTACATGAGTGTTGCGTTTGTGCTGAAAATTTATGAACCAGCCTTAAACCACTGTGCCTGTGATCATAAGGTCACCGATTATGCCCAGTATCGGCAGAATAAGTCACATGTCCGGGGGCCTTGAGCAAGGCCCTTAACCCCCCGCTCCCGGGGCACCACACGCTGGCTGACCCTGCAAGCTATGGATGGGGTAGGCCAAGAGAAGCATTCCAATGTACTTATGAAAAGGGCAAATGAAGAATTTATCATATAGATTTGAGTTTGTTTAGTAGACATATTTCCGTTGCACTATTTATTATCTATACCAAAAACATCTATATATTATAGATCTATATAATATGTCTAATTTGAGAAGTAACTCATGAAATATTGATAAAATTTCAAGGAGGCCCTGTGCTGCCTGGAATGAGTACCTGCGCCTTGTCAGGATTGGTTCCTTTCTTGTCCTGTTGTGTCTGTCATTCCCCCATTTAACCAGCAGGTGTTGCTGATCACCCCGCTCTATCCCACAGCTTTCCCAAGGTTTAGCACTTTTGTCACTGTTGTATTCCCTAGCTCCTTGAGTTACCGCATGGCTGAATGAAAGCATGCGACGGAGTTATCCCAGCCCGTCTGTTGGACATGTTGTTCTCTGTTGGCTCTATGTTAATTGTGTTTCGTGTGTTTATGTTTTCAGTAGAGATCTATAGTATATTTCTAGTTTACCCTTCCTGTGTTCATTGTATTTTGTATCTCCTATGTAGCCCCTAGTTCCTAATGTTTGCATCTTTAGTGCTTATTGATTGTTAATAGTCCACACCTGTCCCTTACCCACTCCTACAGCCATCTGTCTATTTACGTGCCTGCGCTTGCCCTCTTCCTCTGTTGGTCATTGTATGAGTGTGACTTGTAGGTGTTAAAGTGGGTTTGTCTGTGATCTGTGTGGATGGCCCACCCTGTAAACTTCTTCCCAGTTCAAGAGATACAGTAGCTCTGTGTTCCCCTGCTAATCACTTCCCTTCCTAGTTTACTCCAGTGTTGTCCACCTGCCGTTGTTTCAACCCCACTTGTTCTCCTTAGTTTGGATCTTCGGATGTGTGTTGTTGCAAATAAAGTTCCTTTGCCTATACCATGTGCATTTCTTTTAAGCAAAGGTATGTTCAGAGCTCACAGGTGATCATGTTTGTTTCTTCAAAAGAACAACAAGCACTACATATGAGAAGGAACCAATGTCTTATTCATGCAGGTACAGACACACACACACACACCCTCATACTCTGGGGAGCAAGAAGGCTTAAAAAGGGTGCTAGACACCCCCTCCCCCACCAAGGGAGAACACTGAGTGTACCCGGCATGCACGAAATCCCCACTGTGCATGTTTGGGCTTCAAACACCCTGCAAGAGCAGAGACAGTTGCTAAGCGACTCGAAATTTCAGTAATTTTTTTTCTTTCAAAAAAAAAAAAGATTTACTTGCCTTTCCAGTCCTACAATCTTTTCCCCTAAATCAAATAAGGAAGTAAAGAAGTGCTTCTCAACATAAGCATGTACTTTACAGCTGACATAAGTGACATCAGTACAGGCAATCCTGTAGACAATATGAACTTAAACATTTCCTACTGTGCAACACAGTCAATACTTCTTACTTAACAGCAGGCATAACAGGTCAATACACACCTTGCACAATCTTCCACAACCCTAACAACTCCATATGTTGAGGGCTTCGTGTTGCCGAAGCCCTGGCTCACCAGCATACAAGCTATATTGTAACTTTTGTCCAATTGCTAAATGACAGTCCTTCCTTTTTCAGGAACCATAGTACTTGTTGTAACAACAAGCACTGGGATGTGCAACATTAATGCAGCCCTTCAAAAATACCAATGGAGACCAGTAAGGCTGTGAAGAAATAACCCTAAGAGCTATAGGTGTCCAACAGGTTTGGATGACAATTTCTGCTGAGATAGAAACACACTATGAATCATCACTCTACAGTCCTGCTGGCAGGAGATGGCAATCCACACTAGAGCAGAAGTCCTCCATCTAACAGCAGCTACAGACATCTTCGTAGTTCATATGCAGCACACAGGACAGCCCACTGACTCAAAGGACACTTTGATAATGATCTCAATAATCTCAGGCAGGGGATGCTGCACTGTTCAGCATGTCATTATCTCCACACACCCCCCACCAACAGGAGAGGCCTACATTTTATAAACCGGTGCGGATGTATGCTGTGTCTATGGGTATAAGGGGGCTGCCCACGCTGCTCTGTCCTTGGTGCTGAATCATCCCGGAGCATGACGATGAGCTCACCCGATCTACCTGGGGGTGGAGTCGGACACCAACTTGCTTCAAAGAAACAACGGATGTTTCTAAGCCTCTATTTAAGTGACATCAGCTGGGCAACCATTTAATCCCTGTGACTGTCAGCACCACAAGCAGCTACCGCCCTTCAGAAGATCAGATCACCCCGCGGTTCAGTGAAGTGGGTCCAGTCCAAACTGCCAGACAAACCTTTCTCCCAATATCATTCATGGCTAATTACACTTATATTATTACAGTATACAATGAGAGTATGGAGGACTTATTTAACCTAAACTTCCTATAAACTGTACAGGAACCAGCTCAATATAATCCTGCTAAGGATTCTAAATAAATCCTTTAAAACACACCCAGCAGTTTGCTATCCCCAGTAGCTCCAGCAACAGCTAAATCCATGTTCTGATTTTGAAGATGTATAATCATATAAAGGTACAAGTCATCAGTGTTAGTGCATTAGTCAGAGACAGCAGGTAGAGGTTAAGAGTAAAAATGGTTGGTAGAAACAGTGAGTAAAGAATGGGTAGAGACAGTGAGTAAAGACAGCAAGTAGCGAGAATGGGTAGAGACAGCCGGTAGAGACAGTGAGAAAAGACTGTGGGTAGAGACAGCAGAAACACTCTACATGCTCACAAGTCCAATCTCTGTCCATCTAACAGTGATCATTTTGGGTATAGTTTATTAGACATTGGTAAATACAACCAGGAAAATTGATTTTTAATAGGATTTATACAAAGTGACATAATCAGTAGAAAAAGCTAGAACTGTACAGGGGGATAAAGAATCATTGTTTTGTTAAGCTTTTGGTTCATTCAAAGCCATGTGTCTGGCTTACAGCTTATAGTGCTGTATGGTACTGTTTACTCTATAAATATTTCTGTCCTGTTAGCCTGTTTGTCAGGTTTCTGCTATCGATGGCTTTCACGTGGGCCTGCTGGTAGGCAATGTAAATATCGTCAGGATCAACCACAGTAGCTCCATCACAAATAACACCCACATATTCAAGATAGCCCCCCCAATCTAAAATTAACATGGACGTAAATCAGCTTGAAGTAAATATACAGCAACACTATGTTAAAAATATCTTATTAACATTTTAATTGAACTGCTGCTTTGCTCCCATGTGGCTTAAAATAATGTTTATTTGACTTTCATGGAGTCGTATCTTACGGCCAAAATATGCTTCTGTTATGGCAAGCCTCAAAGCCACAATAGATGAGCCCTGTGCTCTATAATGGACAGGCATCCCATCCAGGGTGTACCCCAGTCTCGTGCCCTATAATGGACTGGCATCCCATACAGGGTGTACCCCAGCCCTGTGCCCTATAATGGACTGGCATCCCATCCAGGGTGTACCCCAGTCTCGTGCCCTATAATGGACTGGCATCCCATCCAGGGTGTACCCCAGCCTTGTGCCCTATGCTTCTCTGGATATGCTCCAGGCTCTGTGAAAGAGGAACAGATATTTAGGAGAAATCATTGTGTATTTTTAACTGTTGAACAAAACATAAATTCTTCCAGCAAGATTTCATTATTTGTAGAACTAAAATTGTTCAGGTCTTTGGCGGCGTTATAGATGATCAGAGGCATGCCAAATACTTATGATGGATCAAAGCTGGACATCCCTGTTCGTAGCAGGTATAGTGTGCTGTGCTGAAAGTGAGTCTTCTCAGCCTTCTGAAGTGACCTTGACAAGCTCTACTGGTGTGTTATCACAAATGAGATTTACTGCAGGGTGGGGAAGGTATCAGACCACTGCATGAATGTCTCTAACTATTAAGCTTATAAATATACAATCTCAGTCCCTGAAACCACATATATTTTAATTTGTCCTTATGTGCAAAACCCCAGAAGGACTATCAGTGTTTTGGATGCATGCTTCTTGGACTATAGCCTGTGAAGTATCATCTAGTTCTCAGTTCAGCTGGTCATAGAAACCCTCCATCGATAGCTTTTACTGGGCAAACAGAACAGCTCAATAGATTAAAAAGACAAGTGGATTAAAAGGGGTTACAATCACTTCATCTTACAGGAAGAAAAATATAAAATGACTGAATAATGTACAAAGTGTCCTCCAATGTCTTGTCTGTCCATCTGTCTTCTATGAATGGTTAACCAGTGCAGAGTCGCAGTGAAGCCTGGAGCCTATCCCAGAAGACAGAGAGCACTCTGGATGGGATGCCGTTTTTATCTACCTGATCCTTTTCAAAAACTACATATTTAAGCCAGAAGTTTCAAGTTGGGGTCAAATTAAGATCTAGAGGCCATCCATGCCAGTCTAAGGTCACCAAGAAACACATACATACACAAGTGAGTCATCAAGTAGCCAGAAATGCACACTACCTAAGAAGTTAAATAAAAAAACAAGATACATTATGGGTGTAAAACATGTCACAAATTTATGACCTTCTAAAAGTGGATCATTTTTGTCACCGATGCATGTAAAGTTACACCTTCAGTCTCAATGGCAAAACTGAGGACGCACAGATGTCATTGAGGACCGTGAAATGATAAGCATGCCACTAGATGATTTACGATATTCATTTGAGTCTGGAAAGGGCACCAGCATGCTATGCCGGCTTCAGAAGTGCAGGAAATCCTCAGAAATGATAAACAGGTCTACTATTTATCAAATAACGTGGCATTTGAGCGCCTGACATGTGCACTCAGAAAAACACATGCAAACTCCAACTTTGAGTATACAATACAGCGTTTCCAGCACATAGACTTTACTTGGGTGGGCTGCACACGTAAATTAATGGCTGCCAAAGTACATTTGGTGAACCACTTTGGCACTTTTTGTCTATTTTTATGTTTTTATCCTACCGAGACAATCGATTAACTAGACGATCGATTAACTTTTAGACAATCTCCCCGCTCTCTATCCATTCTCGTTCCGTGAATTCTGCTATCGCAAGAAGGGTACCAAAAATGGCATGTGAATGCTGCAGAGAAAGAGAGAGAGAAAGAGCTGTCCTCTGGAATTAGGGCAGAAGATATGATGGATATCGTAGAAGCACACAGGGCTGAGTGATATGGCAAAAATATCAAATCACGTGTTTTTAAGGCATTATCACGATCCATGATCTTATCATTTTTCTTTTTCATGTTGGTTTTTAAGGCAATTTTGCAAGTTACAGAAAAGTACAAGCAAAATAATTTCCTTAGTTTAAAAAACACAGGTCTATAATAAGCCGAAATGAAAAAAAAATAACAGCACACTCTTTCAGGTGTTTTCTTTTGAGGTGAGTAAAAATATTTGTCATGTTGCCATCTAACTAACATCTGAACCTTACCTTTGCAATTAAAAAAAAATATTACCTGTGCCTTGTCGAGTTTGGAAAATCCAAACATGCTATCGATATCTACTTCTTTTTAAGGACCAACTCTTCCATGTTGCTACATTGGAAAATAGGGACTGTGTTGCAGGTTGCGCACTGCATGTTGGGACAAGACCGTGAAAGAGAGATCGGAAGAAATCCAAGGCACTGCCTACTGTTTGATATTACCTTTTTGTTGTGTTGAAATCGATTTGACTGACAAAACAACTTTAGACGCATTTATAAGACAAAGAATTGCAACTGATAGAATGTGTACTGTAGAGCGATAGTAGCGATTTCTACATAAAAGCAGATTGGGAACATTTTAATTGTTTACAATCTAATATCATTCAATTGCACATGCCTACAAGCTCAGACCAGGTAAAGGAATGCCTTTTATCCTTATTTTGTAATTGTTTCCTGCCTTCTATGAAAGAAAGTGGCAGTTGGGCTGCATTGGTAGCTACAAGACTCAAGAGTGTGTTTAGCACACATAACCTTACCATCACACAACATCCAGCAAAGCTGTCCTGGCTAAATATAAGAACGGTTTTACAGATACTCCTCACTTAACAACCTACCTGTTTACCGACTGCCTGGACATACGACCACCTCTCCAACCAGTCAGCATTGTACGCTGTATGAGAACTTTGGTCATGGAAATGGCAGCGTGGTGTTTCTGTTATGTTCTGTTTGTCGTCTCTGTAATTTATTTGGATCGGCTTAACGAGCTACTCATAGGAACGAAACTTGGTCAAATGAAGTGTCTGTTTCCCTATGAACTATGGTAGTTAGATAGACAAAGACTAGCTTTAGCTAAGGTTAGGCAACTAATCAGATTTTTCAATCATGAACAAGGTAAATGACTTTTCTGTTTCTTTCAGCACCAAATATATATTGCCTCTAAGTTCTGTATAGTTAATTTAAAGCCAAGTGTCTGTTTTTTTGGGTCAAAACTGGCATAACGAACAGACTGAAAGAGGAACACCTGATTACTTGTCTGAGAATGTGAATAAACAGACAAGCACCAGAGGCGTTTCTATATGTGCAGGCACTGGAGGTCTTCTTTGAAAAACCCAGAAAGTGTTCTGACAAACAGTACCATCTTTGTAAGCAATAAAGAGTTTTCTTCATAGTTTTTTTACTTTGTCTTCCCATATGAGTAGATCAAGGAGAGTATTATAGGGGTTGGATCTGTAAAATATTATTTATTAATAGAATATTCAATAAATCAAAATGTGTTAAAGGTCATGTTTTTGTTTGTCACATATAGTAGACCATTTTTGTACTGGCCCTTTCTGCCAGCTACTGTCAAGTATATTTCAGACTTGTGGAAAAAAACTGCTATATATTTTTAGATACTTCCTAAATCCAGATGTCATACAGCCCTTAAGTGTCTCTATTACACTGGCTAACAGAGATCAATGAAAAACGCAGAGCCCTGGAAGAACAGCTTTGACATCACAATGAAGACCTGTCCCCAGCATGCCATGAGATCTTTTTAGCAACAGCGCCCTGCTCCAGTAATGAATTTGTCATGATCCGCAACATCCCTCCCAAGATTTAATGTCAAAGACAAATGGCCAGGTTTGACTTCACATCCTCCAATGGGGACTCTTGGTCCATTCAAACAAAGCTAAGTTAACTTAAACCAGAGTGATTCCACATGATGATGGCCACCTCTCAGTCCTCATGATACAGAATAAGTAGCCAAC
>JABFEB020000092.1:20529687-20540440 GCA_019775895.2 Stomatorhinus ivindoensis
AATCCTACTACTACTGTATATTTAAAAATCCGCGAAGTCGTGAATCCGCGATAAGTGAACCGCGAAGTAGCGAGGGAACACTGTAATATACATTCAGTTAGACGTCAGATGTCACTGCGTCTGCACGTCGACGTCGGACATCAGTTTATGGGTTTGACCGAACGCGAGATGGCGAGCGAATTTGAAATTGAAGACACAACCCCCGATCTTGAATCGGCGGTGTGGCAGGGTTTAGCTTTCCGGTAATCCATTGGACAAACCTTCAACAACAATGAATCTTGCAGTCATTGTCACGTACCTGCATTGGCAGAGCTGTGATTAAGGACCTAGAAAAACAGAATTGGTGTGTATCTATAACACGGGTGCCCAATCTTATTCGCAAAGGGCCAATGTGTATGCAGGTGTTTGGTATAACCTTTAGGTCAGCTATTCAAACCCATGTGTGAAGATTCTTCATCCAATCAGTCCTCTAATTACTAATCTAATTAGGAAGTTGCAGCAAAAACCCTCAAACGCAGTAGCCCTTTCTGGATAAGATTGCCCACTCCTAGTCTATAAACAAAGACCAGAATTGTTCAGAATGTGCTATTTTCTGTAACTCCTTATGTATGTGAAAACTGGACAATAAGGATGCAGAGCAGTATGACTAACCTTTGAACAGTAGCACTAGAGAGGACAGAAGGACACCGTGAACCAGAAGGAAAGCAAACAAGTGCATTCTGTTCAAATCAAGGCTGAAATTTCATTCAAAGCACAAATGACCAGATTGAAACAAGGTGTGTGAACTCATTCCAACAACGAACAAGAAAATGTGGTTGATAGGAGGGTATTCCACTAGGGCTGTCACTATATAATATAATATAATATAATGTAATACAATATAATACAATAAAGACATTCCACACTTAAAGACCTACCTGTTTAATAACTAAGGAGCAGCTCTGTGGCAAGTCTGTATTGTACGATGTAGGAGAATGTTGGGCCATGGAAATGGCAGCGCGGCGTCTCAACGTCAAGCAATTATGCAAGTTATCAAGTTGGAGTTTCCTTTAGACCTTTTCATTATTCAGAATAAATAAAAACGATTTCCTATATATACAGTATGCAAACCTAAGTAATGTATATTGCTATTTATTAGCAGGTCTTAAAAGAATTACAACGGTAACCCAACGAGCAGCAAACCAAATACACAGATGGGAAACACAAGGTTGTCAAATGCCAAACTGTAAGATGCGCAAAGGGTGGGAGATTTACACAAGCTAAATACATGCGAGGATCGGACCGGGTACACACAAGACATGGGCAAACACATGCACGACAATAGGGAAATGTAACCATTAACAACACCAACATCAACAAGTTATTTACAATTGCAGGCGGGACATACTGGGACATTCTGGGACATTTTGGGACATGCACCCCACCGGTGCTACAATATATTTTGTCCTTGTAGCTGCTAAATACAGTCATTATTAAAGCCATAAAGATGTCTCCATTGAATAAGTGTTTGAGAAAAGGTTTAGGCTAAAATCTGGGTTTATTCTACATGGATTGACAGTGCCAGTTTGTGTGTGTGTGTGTGTGTGTGTGCACATTCAGTTTGTTGGGACCAGTGTTATGTGTGTATGGTGTGTGAATATGCCCTGCGATGGGTTGGTGCCCCATCTTGGCTTGTTCCCTAACTTTTGCTTGTAGACTGAGGGATAGGCTCCGGATCCCCCACAACCCTGAATAAGGGAAGCGGTTTCAGAAAATAGATAAATGGATGGATGGTTGGATAATATACATTACTTTTGCTGCAAACCAGGAACCAACAAGTCACTGCAGAGTCACACATACAGTAAATGTAAGGCATTTCATTTATGGCTGCTAACAACAACTATTTTTCTATGGGTTAATCATTTTGGCATTAAGATGTACTTTTACAGGTTTAAATAGGCAATTGTTTGAAGGTCTGGAACAGATTAGTCCAATTTACATTTTTTCTTATGATAAAAATTGATTAGGTTTTCAACCAAATCAGTTCTTGAACCATCTTCTGGAACACATTAGGGTCGAGAACCAAGGTCCCACTGTATAGTTTTCATTTTAATTTCAGTTCATGATTTATTTTCTTTTAGTGTGTTTACATTGCAGTTTTCATTTGCGGTAATAACGCTGGTTCCAACAAGGCCACTCTGCACAAACACACACTGTCACCGTCAGTCAGCGTAGAATAAGCCCAAATATTAGTCTAAATGTTTTCTCAGACATGTATTTACTGGAGATTCTGAAGTAGCAGGCAGACAATTTTATGGCTTTAATAATGAGTATATTTAGCAGCTACAAGAACAAAAGATGTTAAAATGGTCTCAGCACTAACGATAATTTAATAAGAATGAATAGACAGTTACTGTTTTGACTACTCTGACAGTCTATCATCCAGAATAGCGCTTGTGTGATTTCTTTTCAGGTACTCATGTGTAACGTTACAGCTGTGGTATGCAATCGAAACTTTGCAGTGTAAAACCACCTTTTTGTTTAGTGACAACTACTTCCATAATTATATATTGATATTAAAACAACTGTTATAATGAATTGAAGAGTTTTAAAAATCATAAATGTAATTTTGTTAAAATACCTAATTAAGAAAAACAATGCGTCGATTTAAAATATTGATGTTGAGGCATTCTTAGTGTCGGAATCGTCAACTGTGTCAACTAATGGCAGCAGCCCTAATTTTATTTGCATGTTTCTAGAAATTGGAAGGAAAATAGAGAATCCCCCAAAAAACTTCATACACACAATGTGCAGTGACATTGCCATCCTCTGCTTCACTGTGCAGCTCTCAGTACTAGGCTGACTGTTAATATCGATATGGCATTTCATTCACTTGTATTTGTCACATTGCAAGGACTGCAATAGTCTGTTGGGTTCAAAGCATCGATAATTTGCGCTAAAACATTTTTGGTCAGACATAAGGAACAAAATTTAGCAAGCACTGCAACTTCAACAACGGCTCTTTTTCAACATTATCTAATATATAAAAAAATTATAAAATTTAATCAGTTTAAAGTTTGCCCTACATGAGCTCTTCATGCATTCTCCAAGACAGTCATAATCATTCTTGTCTTTCCTGTTTGATTCACTCTGAGACTATGCAGCGCATTCATGAGAAATTAAACATAACCAGTGAAGAGGAAAGTGAAATACAACTGGTGATGAAAAGACATTCATCTTCCATTGTATGGAAGTATTTTGAATATTTTGAGCAAAGGCAAGTGATTTGTTGTACCAACTGATACAAAGAAGTGCCAACTAACTGAAATAGCACCAGCTTATTTGACAGACTTTGTCAGTGAATAATACGACGTGGACAAATTTTCTGTCTACAGACGTGGATAAATTTTTTGATTACAAGAAACAACTATATCTGAAATAACTTGAAACTGAAAATGGTTTAATAGCAAGCCTTATTGTTTATTCCATATTTAACACAAATCACTTTGCATTTAATTACGGATTCAGCTGAGTATTTTATATAATTAAATAAAATGAAAATGGCAGGGACAAAAAAGATAGCGCCCTTAATTTAATATTCTGTGGCACCACATTTTGCAGCAATCACTGCCAACAAGTGATCTCTGTACTTCACAATGAGATGTATGCAATTGCCAACAGGTAGTTTGGCCCACTCTTCCTGAGCAAACTGCTCAAGCTGTCTCAGGTTTGAAGGGTGGCATCTCCACACTGCAATTATCAGATCTTTCCGCAGATGTTCAATAGGATTAAGATCTGGGCTCATGGAGGGCCATTTAAGAATAGTCCAATAATTTTTTCTCAGCCATTCTTGAGCGCTTTTAGCTGTATGTTTTGGGTTATTATCCTGTTGGAGGACCCATGACCTGTGACTTAGGCTGAGCTTTCTGACACTGGGCAGTATGTTTCACGCTAGGATGCCTTGGTAGGCTTGAAACTTTATTGTGTCCTGCACAGATTCAAGGTTCCCTGTGCCAGATGCAACGAAGCAGCCCCAAAGCAAAACTGAGCCCCCACCATGTTTCACAGTAGGTTTGGTGTTCTTTTCTTTTAAAGCTTCAGTTTTTTCCTTCTGTAAACATAGAGCTGATGTGACTGGCAAAAAAAGCTCAAGTTTTGTCTCAAAGGACACTTCTCCCAGAAACTTTGGGGCTTGTTAACATGCATTTTGGCGAATTCCACTCTGACCTGTTTGTTTTCCTCCATGGGACCCATTATTGTTCAAAACATGACGGATGGTGCAATCAGAAAGTGACGTACCTTGACCCTGGAACTCAGCTTGAATGGTTTTGGATGGTCTCCTTCGATCTTTTTCTACCATCTGCACTACATCTCTTTGATCAACTTGGAGTTGCATTTCCTCTTGTGTCCGCGTCCTGGGAGGTTGGCTACAGTCCTATGAACCATATAGTTTTTAACAATATTGGCAGCTGTGATCATAGGAATATGAAGCTGCTTGAAGATGGTCTATAGCCTTTACTTTTAAGATGGTTATCTATAATCCTTTTTCTGAGCTCCTCTCCTTTGCTTTCTCTGGTCCATGTTCAGTGTGGTGCACACAATGATACCAAACAACACAGTAGCATGTTCTTTCCCTTTAATTAGGGTGAATGGCTAAAGAAAATGCACCTGTGATACTATTTATGATTAAACGCTTAGTTTGAAACATGAGTATAATGCAAGGATAAATTGCTTCTTTAGGGGTACCAACAAATCTGTCCATGGTATTTTAAATAAACAATAAATAAATTATTTTCACAGTTTTATTACTTTTTAAATTTTATTAATCTATCACATACTAAAGGCATGCAGGTATACATTAGACAATTGTTTTTAACTGAATCATTTTTCACCAGAAATGAAGCAGTGTTTCAGTGAGCTGTAAGGGTACCAACAAATTTGTCCACATCTGTAATTAATTTTCAACTCTTAAATATCACCGATACTTCAAATCGTTCAGCTCTATTGAAAATGCACAATATGTTTGCAAAAAAAAATTAAATGATACGATTTATACATACCATATTATTTAAGATGAAACAGCTAAGTGACTGGGCTAACCTTTGTTTTAGCAGCAATTATTTTGACATAGAGTAATTGTAGAAAGCAAAATGATTTTAAGTTAACGTGAAGTTAAAGTGATAACAAATACTAAGCTACTCTGAGAGGCTAAATGGCATATATGAACCGCTCCAAGGACGACCCGTCGATGTCACGCAGGGATTCCCTTTTACACCCTCAGGGTTTCCCCTAGAAGGGAGTGTCGCAGCGACTGTACTGTTCACTCCCTGCCGACACCAAGAACCGGGAGAACCAGTTACAGCACGCCGCCCTCCGACAGCTGAAGCTCATCGGGGTAAAGGGTGTTCTTTCTTATTCATATCTGCCAGATGTGAGATCTTCAGCTTTGGTTGCAAGTTCGAGCATTTTCTGTCCCGTATCCAGACCCCTGCCTGCCTGCATCCTGACCCTAACCTGTGTTTCCCAACTACAATTCTAGCCTTGCCCTCAAAGTACTGACGACGATCGCCTGATCACCCACCTGTTCCAGGACCTGAGCCCGCCTTGCCCCCCCAGACTCCGACGAAGATTGCCCAACCCCCACCTGTCTACCAACCACGAGCCTGAAATCCCGTTTCTGCTTTTGCTCTAGATTATATCTGTTTAAATCATGGGTCTCCAACTCCGGTCCTGGAGAGCTACTATCCAGTAAGTTTTCTATCCAACTTGGCTTCTGATGAGCCACACCTGGCCCTGGTATTTACCACTCACACAGGCACACCTACAGGCAATTTAGTAACTCCAATTAGCCTCAGCACGTCTTTGGACTGTGGGGGGAAACCGGAGTGCCCAGAGAAAACCCCACGACGACACAGGGAGAACATGCAAACTCCACACACATGTGTCCCAGGCAGAGACTCGAACCCAGGTCCCAGAGGTGTGAGGCAACAGTGCTAACCACTGCACCACCATGCCACCCCTCAATAATAATATCTTTCCTCTTATTGGAGAGTTTTCATGTTTGGTTTGTTGTCCAGGTACCTGGGAAATTCTGTTTTTTGCAGTACCTGCCAGAAGTCAACACATAATAATAATAATAATAATAATAATAATAATAATAATAATAATAATATAATTATACCCGAAGTCAAACTGAAATGTTGCATTGACCAACTCACCAAACATTTCTTAAAATCAACACATGCATCCCCTCCTGGTCACAACGCACATGTCCTGCCTGCCCTGCACTTCCTGATTAGCATGGGTGAGTGTGCACGTCACAAGTGTGCACACGTTTGGCAGCTGGGCAGGAAACGCACTGCACCAAAGGCTACAATCTCCCTGGAAGCTGAAAGGAATTTGATTCTCAGGCCACTATAAATAGAAGCCTTATTAGCAATAAAAATGCCAAGATGTACTCGACTGCCAAAGCCCACACCTCATATGGTGGAGAACAACGGCATGTCACTCAGCCTCAACAACAGTCACTGCAGGGAAAGCATTTTGTTTAAGACAGCAGGACTGTATCATAGTAACAACCATGGGGGCAGGTAATTGTAATGACCTCATTAACTGCTGCCTCAGAATAAACACCTGCAACCACGTGCCGCTGGCACCACTGCATGGGTATCACAGATGGCCAATTTGTGCTAACAATGTCGTAGGTGCCAGACGAATTCAAGCAACTGCTAAACACATATCATTCCTATAAAATGCATTTCAAATACAATCTACCTATCATGTAACTGCTTATCCCAGTCAGGGGTGTAAGGACCTGGAGCCCATCCCAGGCATGACTCGGCACAAAGCTGGAGTACATCCTGGAAGGAATGCCATTCCATCACATAGTACTTATGCACACGCACTCTACAAGCGATTTAGAGATGCCGGTTAGCCTAACTGCCTGTCTTCGGAAAAGACGAAACCTACACCACAAAGTAAAACAGGGACTGCACACACAAACGCTTGACAGATCAGTGACAAAGCTATTTGCAGATGCACTGTTATGCTTTACATGACTGACTCCTCAGAGCTGATGAAGGAATCGTCACTCACCCTATCAGAACGTCCATTCTAGCTCCATTGGTTTCTTTCCCTTCTTCTGGTCCCAGACTTGACAAAGACCCTGAGAGATGTACAGTAGAGTGATCTTACCCTTCACAGCACAGCCATGCTAATACCTGCAAGGAGACACAGAAATACACAGACATAGATCTCCCTTCAGTTATTCACAGCCAATGTACGACTTTCATGAAGAAGCTCACAACAAAATAGGTATAATGGGTGACAGGTACCTGCTCTATGGTAACAGGAACTGTCAGCTGGTAGAGGCTCTATCTGATGATGATGGCAATCATATAATCAAGATTGTTGCCTTATGTTGTGTAGCTCTGTGGTGTGTTTTTCATGTAAACAGAAGCAACAGTGGATGAATCCCGTTTTCTTATCTCCACATCTGGAAGACAAGCTTCAATACCTCATACAAAAGGCTCATCTATGCTCTCTGCCTATAGCTTCTAAAAAGTATGGTTTCAAAGGTTCTCTTGTCATTTGATTGATTGGACTTCTAGTCTCACCTGCTACCTCACTCACATATGGAGTGACAGGCCCCCGCCATCAATCTTTCTGGCTGCGTCAATAACAGAAAGCCTTCTTTTGTTATATTGGAAAGAAGTTTTATGTGAATGGAATTTCGTTTTTGCTGTGCTGTTGTGCTGATCCCTTGCATACTATTTTTTCATCAATGATCATTAAACACCTTAGTTCGTAACTCATAGCATCCACTACCGTGTTACATGCTACAGACAGCCAGTATATTAGCTTAGCATAATCACTGGAGAATTTAAAATCTTCTTTGGCACTTTCTCCAAGTCAGTATAAATAGAGCATATAAAAATTACAACTAGAGGTGGGCGATAAATCGATTTTATCGATTAATTCCAATGTACAGTTCAGGACAATGTGTTTTTATGAAATGTGTTTTATTACTTATTTTACACGCGAGCGCCAAAAGCGGAACTAATGCTTCTTCACGGGTAAATTAGCGCTGCGCACCCAAACACTCTAGCGGATTCAGAAACATGGCAATGGTTCAGTTTTGCGCCGCCGTACACAGACAAAACAAGTCCTCCTTGCAAAGTCTGTTTAAAAACTGTTGCAACCAAAGTTAGCAGCACGACAAATTTAAAAATTTGATTTTGATTGTCCTATATTTTTTCCACAGGGAAGGGGACCAATCAGACAGGGTGTGTTGAGTCCTTCGTAATGCTAATGGCCTTCTTTTGGAGTTGGTCAGTGTAAATAAATGTCTTCTAATGTTGGGAGTATAGTCCCGGTGATTCACTGAGCTGTCGTCACCATGCAATGTAATTCTTTCTTGTCTGCCGCAGTGCGACTGGCATACAGCACTATGCACAGTAGCACAGGATGCTCTCAAAGGTGACATGACAGAAATTCATCATGAGCTGCTGAGGGAGGTGATTTTGTTTAAATCTAAACATTTGTATCGTGGTTTTGATCTATTCCCAAACCATTATGTCATTAATATACAGTGGTACCTCAGAACTTGAACTTAATCTGTTCAGAACTCCGGATCGAATCTTAAGAAGTTCGAGTTATGTTCGAATTTTCCCCATAAGAAATAATGGAAAACCAATTAATTGAACACCGAAATGTTTTTTTTAGCATTTAAACACAAAATGAACCGGATAAAACAAGAAGAGCATATATAGTATTAAATACATCTGAGCACATTTATCAAAACAGTAATTTTTAAAGTAAGAAAATAAGTGTATCCAAAGAGTGTGTCCTGCCCCGATCGTCCGCTCCTTCCATGTGCTACGCCCCCTCATTAACCCCGTGTGATCAGCTGTTTCTGGTTGTTGTCATTAGCCCTCTATATATAGTCCGCGTTTCAGTTTCTTTCCCCAGTCCAGTCATTGTATGGTCCGTCTGCATTTTTCCTGCCTTACCTGTAATTAAACTCCATATACCCGGATACCCTGACGTCTGCGCCTTTGTCTCCATTCCGTCCCCACTGCAGGCACGACAATATTATTATAATTAAATGTATAAATGGTTTATTATTAATATTAAAATAATTCATATGAAATCTTTATTTTTTAAATGTATTTTATTATATAATAATTACTGTTCCTGTCTATTATTGTCTAAATGTATTTTTACTGTCTAAATATATGTATTCAGCTAGTGTAAACATGCATGGTGCTATAACAGCGAATGCGAGGCTGAGACTTTACCCTTTGTTTCCGCTGAGAGACGTGCCGTGTGACTCATTTCCCCATGTGTACAAGTTATCTTAGGTCGGCGTTCACGGTTTGACTTCTGAAATTCAGATCGAACTCTAGGTATTTTTTTTTAACTGGTTGGTACGACTTTTAAGAAATTTGAGTTCTAATGAGTTCTAGAACTGAGGTACCACTGTATATTCATTCAGCCACTGTTTCATTAGTTTAGCTTTACATACCTCCTGGTATTCAGCTGCTTTATGGATTAAAGCTGACTTATTCTGTGTTTTGCGATTATTAAAATTGGACTTGCAGACATGTGGCGTATCCTTGTGAACAATTCTGCTTTTGTGAAAAATATTTCGAAACCAATTTTGCTGGACATAAGTACACCTTTATGCCCATTATCAAAAGCTCTGAAATAAGGTCCAATCTCTCTCTATCTTGGCAATACACTGGTGACAGGTATTACTCAGAAATCAATGGAAGACAAGCTTTGATCACATTCTCGTCTTTGATAAGATGTACGGTGTGGTACACAACAATATGCCATACTAGCGTCACCGCTCCTACAACACTTCCAGAATTCTTCCCACCATAGCTTAGTTTTTGGGCAGGAAATTTTCAAAATAGCACCTGGTGTGATAAAAGTGAATAGTGATGCCTGTTCTCACTCATGTGATGCTGAAGCATAAAAACGACATGGCCTGTCCTGGGTGCTCTCTCCTTTGCATGCCTCACATCCTGATAAAGGTCTGACTGTCTGCATTGCCACCAAGGGTGGAAAGAGTACTGAAACATCATACTTAAGTAAAAGTACTGTTGCTACCAAAAATTATAAATTCAAGTACATAAAAAATACCTCTGTCAGAACCTACTGAAGTAAAATAGTAGGCTAAGACGTACATATACAATACAAAATAAAAGTATTTTGTAACTGTACCCTTTACACATATACACACACACACACACACATATATATATATATATATATATATATATATAAATAAACTCAGCAAAAAAAGAAACGTCCTCTGACTTTCTGGAATGTAACGCTCATTCCTTCGACGATAAACACGAATCCGTCCATCACCCCTGGTGAAACAAAACCGTGACTCATCAGTGAAGAGTACTTTTTCCACTCCTGTCTGGTCCAGCGAAGGTGGGTTTGTGCCCATAGGCGGCGTTGTCGCTGGTGATGTCTGGTAAGGACCTGCCTTACAACAGGCCTACAAGCCCTCAGTCCAGCCTCTCTCAGCCTATTGCGCACAGTCTGAGCACTGATGGAGGGATTGTGTGTTCCTGGTGTGACTCGGGCAGTTGTTGTGGCCAACCTGTACCTGTCATGCAGGTGTGATATTCGGATGTACCGACCCTGTGCAGGTGTTGTTACATGTGGTCTTCCACTGTGAGGATGATCAGCTGTCCTTCCTGTCTCCCTGTAGCGCTGTCTTAGGCGTCTCACAGTGCGGACATGGCAATTTATT
>JABFEB020000092.1:20554111-20570210 GCA_019775895.2 Stomatorhinus ivindoensis
GTAATTGAGCGGGGATTCGTTTAAGACACGTTGATGGAACGGAACTGTCGCTTAAGTTAGACAGACTTCTCGAAATATGCCAGACTTTCCCTTAATCCTGCTTCGTGGAATACCCCCCTGGTCTGAATGCTTACAAAGACATCTTTGTCAGCAGTAGTCGATAAATGTAAGGAGTAAGTTGCTACAGTTAAGTTATAATTAGAGTAAACAATTTCACATTGATTATCACGCATAATACAGGTTAAGTCCTACAAGCAATACTACAGTTTTCTGTATTTTTCAAGCAAACATCTATTACCAGTGATTTAAATTATTTTCAAAAACACATCAACATCTAAAAAACATGCAATGTTTTCACATATATGTCTTGTTTACCTCAACACTTATGCAGAAAGACATTAAAATGACAGTGTGAAACAGTCTACCATAAAGTAGCGGGTGATTTTACATCAGTGTGCAAAGGGGGAACATAGGGGACCTAAATTTCCTGTAACACCTGCCCACACCTAGTCACTCCAATTCCCTAGTATGTGGGCCCCTCAAAGTCTTCCCCTTTCTCTTCCCTTATGGACAGTCCTGCCTGGTAGTAGTTCATGTCCTGCTTCCTATAATATTATAAAAATTTTAATTACCAGGTTATAAAATTGTTATTTTAACATTAAAATTGATTCCTGAAATGAAACATTAAGATTAAATATTTCAGGATCAATCCTCACATCCTAGAAAAGAGGAAAACAGGGAAGTGGCAGACATTCGCAGGATGAAAAGCAGAGTAAAAGTATCATTAGAGTCGTTCATACATACTCAGTACACAAGTACGCCAATTTACCTTACTTTATGTACATTCATTTGTCATACACACTTCTTCTCTGTAGAGTTCCAGGAGTCCTTGAGCCTATCCTAGAAGCAACAGGCGCAATGCAGGGAATAACCCAGGACAAGACAACAGCCAATCTCTGGGCTCAGATACCATTCACACTTACAGACAATTTGGCAACCCAGAGGAAACGTCAGATTACACAGGGAGAACATGCAGACTCCACACACAGAGCTGAGGCAGTCTCCAGAGATGTGAGACAACCATGCTAACCTAAGCATTGCCATGCCGTTGCCTAATAAAGTACAAATTCTGAAAAAAAAACTATTCAGTTACAGTGATAAGAGTATTTGTAGTTTGTTACTTTACACCCCCGATCGCCACACAGGCCCAAGGTCTAGAAGAGGAAGGTGTGAATGGTTTTAGTTAACCCAGTACCAAGTTGGAAAAAAGGTCTGGAAAATCAAGATGTGACTTGCCACGCGTGATTAGATGCATATTCTCCTCAAGCTTTTATCCCAGGGTCCAAGCTTTCTGATACTTTAACAATATAATCTCAGCATTGCAAAACGTTCTTTTTAAAGCAGATCCACTCCAAAACCACCTGCTTATACTCCATCCAGTCACTTTTATACAGCATTGGTTTAACAATATAGTAAAACATAATACAAAAGCTTCTTGGAAAAAATACTACTCTATAGAGGATGGTTATTCAAATCACGGTCCTCGAGTCCAAGCACTGCTGGTTTTCCAGCCTTCCTTTACCTGTCAGTCAGGTGTGAAGCCTCTGGCCAATCAGAATCAGTAATTATTAAACTAACTACCTGGGAGAACTGAAAACATGGCCTGGATTTGGATTCGAGGTCCAGATTTGAAGAACCCTGCTATAGAGGCAGAAAGTTTGAAAATAACCCCTCAAACTATGTACAGTACTGTATGTTATTTTTATAGCTCAGTTGGGATATGGCTCAATTTTCACTTTAAGAAATATTTCTGTTCATTTTTGTGAAAGTTGTTACCAAATAAAACAAAGAGGCAGACTTGTGTAAATCGTGTTGGGCGTGGATTTCTTCCTGTAGCATAGTGGCATAGCTTTTGTTTGAGCAACACAACCATTATATTTCCATATTCTTAGCATACACAAACAGTAAACACTACAACACTTGAATACAGAGTTTACCATGTTAGCTGAAATGTATTGATACAAATATCTCATGTAATGCATAGTAGTTCATAAAGCAGAAAAAAATATTGGATTGGTATTGGCAGAAACTCAAAATTTTTATATCGGACCAGAAAAAAATTATATTGTGCCTATTCTAGTTCTAGGTCCAACCAGTAACTCAAGGTTATAATTCTAATCAACATGTCTACTATGTTCAATTTCCAAACAGCAGCTCTATGTTCTACATACAACGAACATCTTTACATTCTAAGGCCAGTTATAGTGCAACCTTCCATTTCCACCAAGCAGCCCGAAGTTCTATTTCCTACCAGCATCCATAGGATCTAATTCCAGAGGATTTCATCTTGGATCAGTTTCCTTAACCAATATTCTCCCAATCTAACATACTTCGCAATTAAAGCATGGATCTTTTGTGTACTCAAAATGCACACAGAAAAATGAAAACACTAGATTCCAACAAGTCTTCAAAGTAAAATCCTATGCAATTAATAAATATTATCATACACACCTTCACATAGTTCCACATAAACAATTTCAGGCCTGATATATTTATTTGAGCATACCCAGCCTAATTAAATTTAAAAAATAAGATATACAATACTGAGATACAGATATTAATCCTTCACACAACCCACTTATGCTAATCCATACACACTTGACATAAACACAAAATTAGAGGCACGTATATTCTAGGCTTAATTGTGAACAATCAGGCTTCCCAAATGCAGAAGGACACTGTTATATATACAAGTGTTGATATTCAAATCCACACCTGCAAAATAAATTATTTACAGAGATGTGCTACCCAATCATAATCCACAGCAACACTTTTGTAATTCCAGCATCATAGTTATTATTTGGTCACTTCACTAAAATGAAGTGCTGTTTGAGCACTTTACTGATTAGTTGAGGTACTCTGAACCAAAACAAGCAAGGTTTCCCTCAAAAGTCACTTACACTGAATAAAAGCTTTTAACAAGACTGTTTTAAGACTACCTCCATAACAGATATGCTATTTGGTGAATCAATTTTCTTTTCCACATTTTCTAAATGTCTGACTGAATGTAAGTTCCAGTATAAGATAGTCATTCTGTGTGGTCTGTATAAGATAGTCATTCTGTGTGTTCTGTATAACCTAGTCATTCTGTGTGGTCTGTATAAGCTAGGCTGTGTGGTCTGTGTCCTCCTCTTTTGCTATTACTGACCACAAAACACTTCACCAAAACCAAACAGCCTAAATCAGCTATGATGGAGTTTATAGTTTAGTTTTGTTTTCAAATGAGCAAACGGTCAAATGAAACACGAGGTACAAAGGGAGCTCTGGGCAAAAGGACAAAAAAACACCTTATTCAGTTAAAAAAACATAATACCGACACAAATCAATAAAAGCAGGTGATCACAAACAACAGAAAACCATCCATCTGTCTTCCAAGAACTTATCCTGGTCAAGGTTATGGGACTGGGGCTGTAGACCCTATCCCAGGCACCACAGGATGGGGGTACGCCCTGTATGGGATGCCAGCAGCAACAGAAAACCAAACTATGTACATTTATGTTCAGCATAAGAGTACAGTGTAGCAATATGTTCCTATGATAACAGCAAAACCAGTGATTCCAACAAGGGCAGAAAGAAGCAAGGAAACAAAGACGTCTGTTTTCTGAGTGTCTGTTTCAAGAACTCCAAAGTTATTAATGCTGATAGGTGATGGGCACCACTGTTTGTACAGAAATGAAACAAAGTATTACTGTACAGGATTTAATCTCTAAATTTGATACACAGAGGTACACAGAGTAATGGTACAATTTGCACATGTGAGACTGCAGGGTAGGTGTGACCTTTCTATCGCAAACAACGGATTCATCAAATCGGTTGTGGAATGAAGGCCCCAGAGAAACGTCAGTCCTTCGGCAGCCCCCTTATCCTTCATAAGAAACTACAAGAAATGAAGTCGTCTTTGTGCCACAGAGAATCCAGCTGGGGGAAGCAGGGGTGAATACTCATGTTTAGCATTGTCATCTTCATTTGGACTGAACCTGGACGTGTCCCTAAGTAACTGTAACTTTGAGCCTTACTCGGAAGGAAGAAAGACTCCCCGCTAGTAAAACTCACTTAAGCACTATTTTTCTGTAGCTTAATTGTTTCCCGGGTTTCACTCAGTTTTACTCTTCGCCTCTTTCTTTGTCCTGCAGATTCTGGTGCATGCGTTTGTTCGCTTTCTGACCTCTGGCTACATCTGGTTTGGCTCTGTATTTGGTTCGGGTTTCACTCGTCGCCAGCATTTCCCCATTTGGCGCGGGATCCTTTCGGCTCTCGGATTCTGCCTTTCGACAGTGTGGACACAGGTGCTGCTGCACGCGTCGCACTCATCCAGGGTCACTGATATTGTGGGTTAGGGTTAGTCATGTATAACTCTGGGGTGTGTTATGTATTTTGACCACCGGGGGTGTATTGCATGGGGTGGTTTGATCACATAAGGATAGGTGGGTATGAATGGAGGAGGGGGTGCAGTTCTTACCGTAGCACCTGCAGACAGCATGTTGCAAACAGCAAGCCGCCAGCACATTATTCAGCATAGGTGTGGTATGTTAAAGCTAAAATTCCCTTTTTATGTGAACCGAAGATTTGCAATAAACAGGAACATCACCCAACTGGACATTGCTCCTTAAAAGCTATGCACTGAGAACACTCGACCGTCCATTCTGAGGCGTACAGGAAAGCCTCTACAGGAATAATGGCTTCACAATGTTCATTTTCTCTTCACTGATTATCATATTTAAATGATCTCTGAAAAATATCACCCGGATGAGAAACAGAAGTAGCCATTTTTCTGTCAGCCCCAAGGAGAACAAGGGACATTTTTCTCCTGTGTATAAACACCCAGATCGCCTTTCTCAGCCATGCATACCATACTGGTCACATGCCAGGCACAGGACGCACCTCTTACTATAGGAAGCAAACACTTCCCTCTTCACTCAGACGTAACTCCCCTATTTTCCATTATATGCACCAAGAGAAACTTTCAAATGCCTCATGATCTCAAACAGTTCCTGAAAATAGGCTAGCAGGTATAGATCTACAATCCAGAAATAGAAAAATTGCGAGCAACAGGTGTTTCCCAAAAAATGCTATGCTGTGTGCACCTGTATGACTTTTCTCTCATGCAATATGTTCCTCATCACTCATCCCCAGATAGGGGCCCAGAGAGTGACAAGCAGTTCACATTGCAAATCTGTTCATGAGAAAATAGCTATATCCACAGACGTCTTTCAGTCACTGTCATATTTAAGCAACTGTTTTCTCTCATATACATTTAAAATGACATCCAATGTTTCCAAGCCTTCATGTTTACAATTGAGGAGACCAGAACAGTTTTGTTATTTTTTAGCACTTGAAGATCCTCAGAACTGCCATATTGATTTTAGTGGGGGGGGAATTAATAGATGGAAACACCTGTAAGTGGAGGAGAACATTTTGAGACTGTCATTTCATTGACCATCCACAGAAACACACGCTGCCTCATTGCTGTTCTCATACAAAGAGATTAATCTTCGCACAGACGGCATCTTCACTCGGAGCTAAAACCACCTTACATGAAGTATACATCTAACAAACACTATATCTTTTCTAAAACTCAGTGTATTAAATCGAATACTCTGGTGAAATAATAGAATGAAATAAACAGGTACGGATGCGGGCGAGACAGCGGTTGGCACTGTGGCCTCACACCTCCTGCTTTCTGTGTGTGTGTCTGTGTGCAGGGGGTTTAGGGGGGTCCATGTAGGTTTACATCTACAGCTCCACATAATGCAGTTTAACTGGACTGGTGCCTCTGAACCCCCTGACATCAGACAGCTTTCAGGTTGCTCTCCCTGATCGGCTGCACACTCATTACATCGGAGAAGCAGTTATGGAAAGTGAGTGGATACTTTACCAACATTTCTTCTTTTTTAACACAATTTTTCTTCCATCCACCATCTATATTTTCCCTTTGCACATATTATGCTGGGTGAATGCCTTGCTTAACTTTACAGTACAGCACCCTGATTTCTTGAAACTGCAATAACATATTCTTATATTGTATTTTTAATGTCTAACGAGTATAATTCATTCTTAGTAAAATATTTTAAAAAGCTAAGAGCAAAATGAAAGCCACAAATACATTCCATCCATCCATCCATCAGGATCAAAGGGGGCCTAGAACCTGCCCCAGGCAGTACAAGGCTGGGGGTCCACCCTGGACGAGATGGCAGTCCCTCATAAGGCACATACATGCACATACGTGCTACAGACAGCTTAGACTCTAATTAGTCTGATTATGTGTGTTGGGACTTTGCTAGGAGACCAGGGCACCCAAAACGAAACCCAAGTCACAGGGGTTTGAACCTTCAATCCTGGAGGTGTGAGATGACAGTTTGTGGCACTTTAAATACACGTCAGGTTACCAAATTACTGAAGTAATGACATACATAATGTCCTTACATCATACACTTTTGTAAAGCTGCATTGTAATCAAATACTCAGAAGCGGATTTTCAAACTGTCAATAATCCACCAATACTTCCCCTTATAAGCATCCTTATTTTGCAGCCTTTTAGCTGACCTACGTGAAAAGCAAAAAAACAAAACAAAAACATCAGCGTATGAGCTGTTTGTGGAGCATGGCATCTTCCCCATTTCCATAATGAATAGGCAGCAAATAAGTGTTAGACAACAGCATTACGGTTACATAAATGCAAACTCACATGTGGGAAGTGCCGATTGAAAGTGCACTTACAGGAGAGAGGCACACGTTGCCCCCGCTCTGTAGAAAGTACCACACAGCCCCGAGGCCTTGAGCCCCCAGCAACCACCACTAGCTGACGTCCTGCATGTGGCGCCGTATAAAAACAGGACGGGGCCAAGAGGACCCATTCATTATGTATACGTGAGAATTCACCGACATGAAAATGGAACAGCATGATAGAGCAGGGTGCTTGCACAAGGAAACAGAGATAAGCATCAATTCAACTACAACCAAACACTCTCCATTTGCTTATGCTCTGAAGACTCGACAGTTCCTTTCATTCAGATATCCGCAACATAGGAAGGGACCGAAAACCTACCACGAACCACCTTTAAAATGTGTAGATAGTAAAAAAAAAAAATTTTTAAACACAACAGGAATACTTTTATTTTCTTTATTTCATTCCACCAATCCTTATGTAAAACTGGGCTCCATTATGAAAATGCACCTAGACCCCAGTGTCTGACCCCACAGCCAGTCGCAGCTCTCTCCCTGACCCCACGCCTTGTGTTTCCCCTTCAGCCAATGCCAAACGAATCTCTTTTGTTTTCCCTCCCCCGTGTGCCTTTTGTTGATCCTGTCCCCAAACAAGGCTGTTGTTCCTTTCTCACATCCCTGTTGTCACATGGTTCTGGTGGTCATGTCTCTCAGGGAATCTTAAGCATGCACCAGTGCTCTATGCAGAGTCCCTGAGAAGTCAAAACACTTCAATGAAACACAGCCAGCAAAGGTTATAGCCTCTCTAGGAAGCTAAGCACGTGTGTAGGGCTGTCACTATCGATTATATCAATGATCAAGTATTCTACCGGTGAATCTGATGACTCCTCAAGTAATCGTTTAGATATAATATAATATAATGTCTTATAATATAATATTACATTATTGTCAGGGTCGGTACTGAATAACCCAGCTGCCTTACCCCACTTCAACTAGTCATTCTGCCTTTTCTACTCTCTGACATGTACTGTAGTCATTCTACCCTTGTGAGTTTCCCCTGCTTCCTGGGTAATCATATAGCTAAGTGTGTGTGGCTGAGACAGGGAGAACCTGCTGGTTGTGGGTTTAAAGCTGGCTTGGTACCATTTTGTTTAATTATTGCATTTTTGTTCCCCAGTGATTGTTATTTTCCTGCCCTTGGTTTGCCCTCCTTCTGTTTTGTTCTGGCTTTGTTTTGTAGCCTTTGATTCTATAACTAATTAGATTTGCTTTGTATTCCTAGTGCCAGATTAATGTCTCCTAGTTTGTTGAATTTTGTTTCCCCTTCTCCCCCTGGGGTGTCCTATCTGGAAACCCCAAATTATCAAGATATTATACCTGCCCTGCTTCCTTCACTACCTGTGGCGTCTTTCCTGTCTGTCCTGCTGCTGCACCACTGTTCGTCCTGCCACCTGAAGCAGCACCTCCATGCCAGTACCTGTCTGCCAGCACCTGTATGCCATCACCTGCTTGGCATCACTTGCCTGCCAGCACCTGTATGCCATCACCTGCTTGGCATCACCTGCCTGCCATCACCTGCTTGGCATAACCTGCCTGCCATCACCTGCTTGGCATAACCTGCCTGCCATCACCTGCTTGCCCTCTGCTTTGAGACTCGAATGTTAAAACTGGGACAGTGTGAATTGAAATTTTGCCATCTTGCCCATTTGACTTCCTCTGCCGGCCATTGAAGGATGAGCTTCCTCTTTGAGTTTGGATCCTCCCAAGGTTTCTTCCTTCTAGGGAGTTTTTTCTTGCCATTATTACCTCTGGATTGCTTACTGGGGGCTTTGGGCAAGGATAATGTAAAGTACTTTGAGGCAAAGTAATGTGGTGTAAATGCGCTGTAAAAATAAAACTGAATTAAATTGAATTTCTGTTTAGCCTTCCAGCTCAATGTTCATCTTTGTTAATTAGTTCCACCTGTGGCTTGTTAACCTGTGTTCTTGTTGATTGGTTGTCTTGGTAATGTCTTACTCCTGCTCCCTCGTTAGCTTCGTTAGCTTGGTTCTGTTTGCGTGTTTAAGTTCCTGCCTGTGTTCATTTCCTCAGTGAGTCATTCTGGTATGTTACTGTGTGTGAACTTTTGTTCCCTTGCCTGTTCTTGGTTTTCGTTTTGGTTTCTTGCAGTTAGTCCTTCTTAGTTGTGTTCCCCATTAGTTTATGGTCCATTGTGGTTCTTTTAGTTTTATTTGCGTAAACGAATCTGTTATCTCACATTCACCATTGGATCATCATTCTTTTCTTTTTTGCCTGCATCATGCCATACCTCAGTGACAATATAGTATAATATATAATTAGTGTGAGGCAGTAATCAACCAACCATCAGTCCAGGATGCACACTCAGTCAAACATTTGGTCAATGTAGGTACTCCAGTTCACTTAAGTTGCATGTTTTTGGACTGTGGAAGAAAATTGGAGGATCTGCAGAAAAGCTATATTAATATCAACATGGCATTCATATACATGCAATTGTCACATTGCAAGGACCGCGACAGTCTGCTGAGTTCAAACCATCAATAAGTTGCGGCAAAACTTTTTTACTCAGTCACTGGAAACCAAACTTAGCAAGATTTCCAATTTTACAATTCAGTAGCAGACAGCCCGGCTACATATCAGAACATGCAGCAGAACCAGCACGTATCTAACAGCAAATCATCGTTCTCCATTTTCTGACAACTGACAAGTTTGTGATTAATCAATCATGCACTTGTGCTGGTTTATTGTCTGTTGACTATAAAGACAATGACTTTCCGTGATTGACATAGGAGAGAAACAGAGATGCAGACAATAAAGGGGGCGAGATGGAGCCTATCTAACAGTGGAGCCATGAGGGAGTTTATCAGTGTCATTCTGAACGCCATATGCTAGGCGATGGTGAAGATGGCTGGAAAGAGGTATATTCTTCATACATTGCTGAAACTGGAATGTTGCCTTTAAAGACATTTCGCCATACACTGCTCTAGGTATGGATATATGAACTGATAGAATTAAGTTGCTTTAGATAAAACTGCAAAGCTACGTAATAGAATTATTTTACACCCTTTTATAGATTTTGCCTCTCCACAAGGACCATTCAAGTCTTTGTGGAGTAGTCATCATTTATTTAGCTTTGTTGGGAAATAGTTTTACGGTTCACTGTGAAAAGTGTTTTTTTTCCCCTCGTTATAATTTATAATTCATGTATACAACTGTATGTCCCAAATGTGGCTATTAACAAAGCTGTAAAATACTAAATGGCAGCATTTTGGAAAAAATGAAAAATCACCAGAATATATACAGTGGTACCTCAGTTCTCAAACTCATTAGAACTCGAAAGTCGAACCAACCAATTTGAAAAAAAAAATGACCTAGAACTCGATCTGAATCTCAGAAGTCAAACCATGAACGATGAACTAAGATAACGCTTCAGTCTCAGCCTCACATTCGCTGTAATAGCATCATACATGTTTACACTAGCTGAATACATATATTTAGACAGTAAAAATACATTTAGACGATGACAGACAGTAACAGTAATTATTATATAATAAAATACATTTTAAAATAAAGATTTGTTATTAATTCTTTTAATATCATTAATAACAAACCATTAATATATTTAATTATAATAATATTGTCCTGCCGGGCAGGGACAAAGATGCAGATGTCAGGGTATCGGGGAATAGGGGGTTTAATTACAGGTAAAGCAGGCAAAACGCAGACAGACAATACAATGACTGGACTGGGGAAACAAACTAAAACGTAGACTAAATACAGAGGACTAATGACAACAACCAGAAACAGCTAATCACACAGGAATTCCACACGGGGTTAACGAGGGGGCGTGGCACATGGAAGGAGCAGACGATCGGGCCAGAACACAATGTTTTTTTTAACTTTACACATTGTTTCGATACATCTATTTTCTTACTTTACAAATTACTCTTCTTGTTTTATCCTGTTTCTTTTGTGTTTAAATTCTAAAAAAATAAAACATATTTAGGTGTAATTTTTGGGGGCCGGGAAAATTCGATCAGAACTCAAACGTTTTGGGTTCGAACCTGAGTTCTGAACGGATTAAGTTCAAGTTCCAAGGTACCACTGTATTCAGAATATCAACAGAACGTATGTATAGAATAACCATATATTTCAGACCATATATTTGGTGAAAATCTTACATGACCTCTGAACCCCAGGAATTCCCCCGAGTGTATGGTTACCATATGGTATGCCTGGGACCGCCCTGTGCAGATGCTAAAGCTATTAGCCAGTGGGACTGAGTCAGGGAGTGACGCAGAATCAGGGCTGTAGGGGAAGGCTTGCCTCCACGTACAGTAAGCCCACCTGCTGCTGATGTAATCTGCCAGAAGCAAGCGCACACATGCCCCGTGAACAGGGCTACACTCACATACCTGCTCACGCAGTCACGCCTGTGCATAATATGTGGCCCCTGTCGAAAGGTTTACTCAGCTCACCACTTCCTGTGATTCTCGCCCAGTTAAAAAAGTGACTGATTCAGTATTTTTAAATAAATTTAAAAGAAGCTTTTATTTGGAGCTTGACATTGCGGAGCCCTGACAGGTGGGGGACGGTTAAGGGTGTGATGTATGGTGACATCATTATGGGCAAACATGCAGTAGTCACATTGTGAAAGGATTTTGATTTCGTAATTTAGAATCAGACTAATACTCTTTAGGCTACTGTTTCACAACTAAACACAACACACCAAAAAAAAACTGATCCATATAATCAGTTGATCATATGATTTTGTCTGATATAGGGCTACAATGCTTGTTAGGAAAGTGTTTTATCCTCGTACTCTGCCTGCACGGCGAATTGGCCTCAGAAACATGCGGATTCATAATGTGAGATAAGGAATGTGCTATTGATTATTTTTAAGTTAAGCACCCAGACGGAGAGGTGGAAATGAAATGAACCTGCACATGGTGAAAGGTCATGTGACTGTATGACAATGATTATATCATCAGATCGAACGGACAACAGAGTTGGCAGTATGGGCACACTGCTGGTCCCATGTGAGCTGGGTGTGGCACCCCCCCAGGACCTGGATACATGCGGCGATATGGTGCGGAAGAGTGTCATACAGCCGTTGTATCCTCTCTGGCGGCAAGTCAGCCCACAGCTGATTGCAGATTGGAGGGGTAAGTAATGCGGGCGCAGGATGTCACTGGCGTAGCGCTGTGCCGTCAGGGTCCTCGGAATCACTACCAGAGATGACCTGAAGTCATACCCTATGGCTCCCCACACCATGATGCCAGGAGTAACGCTGGTGTGTCTCTCCACAGCATTAGCACGATTGCTCCTCCCCTCTTGGCGCCAACATACGGGCACACGACAGTCATCCATGGTAATGCAGAACCAAGATTCTTCACTGAACATGGTACGACGCCACTTGTCATCAATCCATGCCTCCCAGTTACAGCACCACTCCAAACGCAGCCATCTCTGCACTGGTGTTAACGGCAGCTTACACATGGGATAGTGAACCCCTAATCCAGCTGGTGCCAGTTGTCAAGACACGGTGTAGGATGACACAAGGTGATGCACAGAGTCTAATACCTGTGTCCGGATGGCAGGCACAAATGTCATGGGGTTCTGTTGTGCTTGGCGCACGATACGACCATCCCCCCATTGTTTGGTCTGTCTTGGGCGACCGGAACCTTTACATCATGTTTAGATGATCTCATGTGTCCATTGGTCCCAACATCAGACGACTGTGACATCTGCCTGCCCCACATGCCGGGCAGTTGCGTGATATGACCACCCAACCGCATTCAAACCCCCAATGTCACCCCTATCAAACCCCGTCAAGTGCAGGTAATGCTCTATAATGCGTCTAGGAGGCATCTTCTGTGTCTGGTGACTACACATGCCAGCTCCTTGCAAATAGAATCATTAATATACTCATCATTGGTCTGTTCATGTACCAAATTACATCGAATCGGACTATTACTTCTGGGTGCTTAACTTTTTTTAATCAATGACTGTATTTTTTGGGAAGGTGAGGGTCTGCCAATATTGTCCCCCCTATTTCCGACACCCCTGGTTAGGGGGCTTGCTCAAGGGCCCAATGGAGACGTGGCTACCATGTCGAACATGAGATTCAAACCAGAAAAACTTCCAATCACAAGCACAGAAGCCAAATCCTCTGAGTCACACACTGCCTGTCGATGGCATCTATTGTCAAAGTGATGCTCTGATTGTGTTCCTGCACTTTAACACCATACAGATTCAGCATATTCCTCACATCTTATGAGCTGAGGAATCCCTGCAGGTAAAGCGAGGCAAACAGCCACCCCCAAAAGCGAGCGCCCAGGAGCAGTCTGCTTCGGAACGATAAGCCTATTGCACTGCTGCCGGAATACAGAGCAGCGTTTAGCATCTCTGGCATCACCTGTACACAAGGCATTGTGAAGGAGGAGTGCAGATGTAGTTGGGAAGCATCTCTGCAAACACTCAAATGCTGTGAAAATATCAGGACGGCTCATTCAATAGAGAGCACCCCAGAGAGACGCTCAGAGAAAATAACACGATGCGTGTGGCCAGTCAACCAGGAAAGACTAGACAGCCTGGCTGTGTATTCTCCATATATTGCCTATTATATTTCCCTATAGGCACAGCTGTAAACAATTTGCTGAATTTTTTCTTGGCTGTCAGTAAAATGAGATCCTGTCCCACACCTTGCCCAGCGAGGCTTATCCACGACAATCAGGCATCCCCCTAGTGTGCCCATCCACCTGCTTCCTGCATCCACACCGGGGGCAACATTCCCCATGGCCCAGCAATCACACTCTGACACATGGGAAATGCTGATGCCGGCCTGGTGACAGAGTGGGGGATCCGGACCCCTCCCACGAAGCCTACAGTTCCCACCCAGCCGCACTAGCGAAGTGGCAAAGGATAACTTCTTTCCCACTGTGACGCAAAACTGGCAGTCAAACATAACAAGATGTGGAAGCAAAATATATGCAAAAGGGGACACTGTGTCACACTAGTGTAGCCAGAAGAACAGTTTGCTGTCTGAAAAGTACATTCTGAACTGAACATTCCTTCCTTATAAAGGACAGATAAAATAATGTCTGAGCTCTGTGGAAGGATGGATTTTGAATGTCTCTATAATGTAAATCTATGAGTGAGAACCTTAAAATGTCCTCTACCAAAAACATAAAATTGTTATTGTATTGCTATCATAGATTGTTTAAATATTTATTCACTTCTTTGTGTGAGCAAACACCGCCAAATGAGAGCGGTCTCTTAAACATTCAACAGCTTGCCCTGACAATGATGAGTTCCCCACAGCCTAACGCTGATGAATAAACCCCTCAGATGTTCACCCAGGGTCCCCCGAGGCAAGTCATACTGATATAAGCCAGAGAAGCTGCTGCAAGGTCCTGCAACTCACAAAAAAATGGAGGCCTTTCTCATTTTACAGGGAAATCCTGTAAGGACCCTCCAAAGGACTCTCCCTTTCACTCTCAAGCAGCATGTCATAAAGACATTACATGCTCCAGAGGAGACCCCACATATTATATATCAGTTCAGATATGAGCTTCTGAGCTTCCCAGTTAATCCGCTTTGTGACACACGTCAAAGGTGTTTCTGCCCCAGTCCACCGCCCACAACAGGAATTGAACCAACATGGTCACTTGTTTTCAGATCCCTGTATCTCTCCTGAGAGACACGGACACGGTCATTCTGCACATCAGCGCAGGCACCCAACACTCCCAGCAGGCTTTGCATTATGGGAAAAGGGCATGAAGCAGCCCCTTTGCCCAGCAGATATACCACATGTAAGAAGAGCTTCTCAACGGCTGCTTTATAAAAGCACATTAACCCTATTAAGATGGGGTCAGCTTGGCATCTCCTCTCGCACCACGATGACATTTTCACTTCATGATAATGGATTCAAATTCTGACTTCTGGCCGCTACTCCCGCCGCGCAGCAGCATAGTGTGCGTACTCCCAGCATCCTAGTTCTTTGTACTTGCGTATACCCTTAAAATGATGTTGAATAACAACATTTCAAGTTACGAACAGCCATTCGGAACATTTCTCATGTGTAAGTAGAGGAGCGTCTGTAATAATAAAACAAATTCAGTACTAAAGGAAATTGTTATTGTCTGCTAAGTTATCACCATAACTTAACTGTCAGTTCTCAGTTAACTGATTTATTTTCCAGACATCTTCATGAAAAGAGTTCAAAAAAACATCAGTGCAGAGGTGTCTAAAATCCATTTTGGGCTTACGGACAATGTCAAAAAAAACGTTTATCCATCCTATAACACAATTCTGTCTTCAACAGAGTTCAAAGGGTGAAGCAGTTAATGTTACACCCCAGAGAGTCTTTACCGAAATTCCACCACCATCATCAGATTATTAATGCTATCCTGAAAACTGTTTCTTAAATCAAATTTTAATAAAACTGGCATGAATCCTGTTTGTTTGGGCTAAATGTCTTCACGCCCAAATTAGACATCTGCACAGAATGACATCATGTGGTTTAAAAAGCAATACAAAAAAAGCAAATTCTCCTTCCTTCACTGGAGTCCAAATCCCTCTATCCCCACTTCCAGCCCCCCCCCCCCCCCTGCAGTTTCCGATCTGTCCCTAAGACAATTCGATTACTCTCTCCAGCTTTTTCCTGCTTCCATTGTGGAGCTGTCCAACACACCAGATGCGCAAGAAAACACAGACGAAACAAAACGAAAGGAAATTCAGTCATCCATGTTAGCATCCTTTTCCTAGCAGGCAGTTAACGTCAGCCCTGACCCGCGTTCTGCTACCAACACAGGAAACCCCTGAAACGGCATCCTAGAGATGTATGATACACAGGCAGACCCCAGGTTAAGGACGCCCAGCTAACAGACAACCTGTACTTACAAACGAATTGCCAGCACGCCTATTATCTTAAAATTTTTTGTTAAATACAATGGTTCCTAATAACAAACGCTTGTGCTATTTGTGGCACTTGTGAAAATGTTGCATGGCTTCAACAGTTTGTCAGCTCTAAGCACAGTACAGTAGCGTATTTAGTTTTTAGTTACTATTATTATTACTGTATAATTAATATAATGATTATGTACTGTATTATCATGTTTCTGGCTTACCTACAAACTTGAGAATCTTAGGGAATGGTTCTCATTTGTAACCTGGGGTCAGTGTGCACCCACAGCCCTCAGAGCCCTACACCATGTGGCTGGCAGGTGCCTTCAGGACTCTGCTGGGCCTCGCTTAAGATCATCTCTGAGGATGTCCTCACCATTCTGGGGAAAAAAGAGCGGACTGACTGTATGACGAGTGAGAGATGAAGGGATGGGCTCTGGGGGGGGGGGGG
>JABFEB020000092.1:20570310-20591026 GCA_019775895.2 Stomatorhinus ivindoensis
GTTATGCCCCCCCCCCCCCCCCCCCCCCCACTGGGCAGCAACGCCAAAGTACCACAGGGCTGTCAGAAAGGTCCAAGAGAGCCACAGGCATGAACAGACATTTCTTAGCATTCCCTGCTACATGAGAATCGTGCACAAAAAAAAACGTGCAGGAGGATTCTGAAGCCAAGCTGAGTGAATGAGCTGCCCAGATCTTCAATGTGGGCTTATAATGGGTCTGTTTCATGAAGAAAAAGAGCAAACTGACCACACAAGCTACTGCTATCTGTATGCATCACACACATGCAATCAAAAAGTTGCAAAAATATACCATTAGAGCAATACAACCAGAAGCAGTTCTACTTTCCAATAGGTGAAATATCTAGTTACTACGCCCTGCGATTGCCCCACGCACTAGCAAGACGCTGTGGGCATGTACACTGCGTTCACTACAGCTGCGGAATAGGCAGCTCACCATGTTCGCCTCTGCTGCTAAAGGCTGCCCTGAATTGCCATTGAGTGCAGAACAAAAGGCCTGATTCATGTACCGGCCAAGGAGGAGAAGCGGAGGATCCTTGCTTTGGCTCCCTACTTAAATCTGCTCGGGGTCTATTCACACAGCCCTGTTGGTCTTGGCTTTTTTCAGAGCACAGTTGGATGCTTGGAGTAAGCCGTTCATCTTTGATTCGTTGGAGGTCTACTGTGTGCACGGGCTACAGGAGAAGAGGGCCGTCAGTGGGATGCTGACTTCTTTGTTGACAGGCGCTTAAATTACTCAGGAAATACATTTTTAGACCCCCAAGGCACGTGCGCCAAACGAATCCCATATTTCCTGTCCATTTGCTATCACCACTAGGTGAACCTAAACAAAAAACAAATTCATCCGTTGCTCACTGCTGCACATACAATTCTCCATTTATGAATTTATTGCTAACAACAGCTTTATGTGTAACGCGTATCTGCTAACTTACTGATAATACAGGAAACAGTTCTGCAAATTTATAGTCTAACTTTTATAAAATCCACAATTTTATCAATGCTCTTCCATTTTTTGGTAAGGTATCTCTTCTAAGGAAGCACCTGCAAGTGGGTGAATCTGCACATTTTTTTACAAGTCTCTTTTTAAGCAAACCTACAATACATGGGCAATGATTAACCTTTTATAAACAACTTCTCAAGTCTCCCGCCACATTGTCTGATTCTGTCTGGTAAAATCCAAGAAGAAATACAAATGTTTGTTACCCACTACATGAGACCAAGGAGGTTTGGGATGGCCATTGTATTTGTGCATTTTTAAAAGTCGGCACAGAAGCGAGAGAACGTCTGCATGCAGCATTAATTTGCCTGGCTAACTGTTGTTAATCTTGGTTCTCAGGTCTCCAAAGCTGTCTCCAATTTCTGTGTAAAGATCGACAACTGCAGAGTCATACTGTATTAAAACGGAAACCTAGCGTGTTAATAATAATAAAAACTAAATTATGAGTACGCGCTCAAATGCATTTTCAAAGCACAGATTGCAGCTCCATAAATATAGCGTTCTACCAAATATTTACCAGAAAGGCGTGATTTAACCGTAACAATAGTTAATACAACGACACCACACTGCAACGTGTGGATGTCGCCTTTGGTAATTAAAATATGTGTCATAAGTTATTAACTTTATCATTAGTTATTTTTATGCATGTATTTCGTAATTCATTTTTAAATATCTTTTTTCACAGGTTAACAGTTTCCAAATTATATATAACCTAACTATTTGATATAAACCATATCTATTGACAGAATAAAACCAAATGAATTTCCTTAGAGGGTTTCAATGATTAAAAAAAAATACTTAAGAGCTGAGAAGTGATTTAGTCATGAGTTTACAGTCCTAACCTTTCTATTTTATTGCTGTGCAACAAAACTGTCACCTTCTATACAAACGTACTTCGTCATGACAACAGAAGTTTCGTTGGTGACATAAAACTCACCCACGTTTTTCGCTTCATCTACACATATTAAAAGTGTTACGCGGGGTCAGCTTTACTATGCCAAAACGTGGCACTAGAACCCACTACTATATATTTTGAATTGAATAAATCCACCCATGCAGCAATGTTGGTAAGTAAAAATGCCTTAATGACCGAAGGGAGGACAAGATGTAGTTTCACTCTTTCATCACATACCGTCTTCACAAAGAGGTCGCCCCAGTAACTTCACAGCGGTCCTTTGGAGGAATGTGCGTGTTGAAGCCGCTGATCCCTCCAGCCCAATTCATAAAAGCACCACGTGAAGCCCAGTCGCCCCTTCTTCTTTCCACACCACAGGTCGAGCTATGAAAATAAGTAAACTTGAAGCGCTTTCATGTGAGTATAAGCGCAGTATCCCGCTCTGTGGAGCTGCTCTCATTCATTACTCAAGCCCGCGATGCGGCTCACGAGCGAGCGCCGCTCCGCCCACTCAGAAAAGCTCCCCCCACTTAGAAAAGCTCCACCCGGGACGCTGTTATTGTCGCAAATTTAATGGCAAAAAGTTCAAAGCGACCCTTAACGAGTGTCCATGTGTTTATTATTATGGGTGGCCGGTGTTAGGACGTAAATAAAATTGTCCGAAGTCATTAAATATTAGAAGTTACTAGGTTCTGAAGAACTTCCTGAAGCTTCAGTATAGTCGTTATTGGAAATACAGAGCCAAAGTATACTGTATTTGGATTGAATGCATTTCTGGCGATTTCCACACCTTAAGGGAATAAACAAATTTAGAGAACTGGTCCAGTGTCAGAAGGGGTGACCCCATACAGTAGATCACGTATATATACATAAATTGAGGAAAGAGTTTAACAGAGTTTAAACAGCGTTTACCATTCTACAATACAGAGATTTTTTTAGAATAATATTAGGGTATAACCAATTCAAATTGAATCAAATACAGTCCAGCAAAACAGAATTAAAATTACAAAAATGTCTCAATCCCAGTTTTGCAATATGCAAAGTGAATTACCAAAGTGCATTCCCAAAGCATGAAAGTACAAAGGCTGACAGCTGTTAATTAGTGTGATGAATGAATGAGACACAGACCAACGGATGTTACGTGGAACTGAAATACTGTTCCTCATCTTTTTGGACTAATAAACCTCTCAACTCAGATGAAATGACTCTCCAATTTGGAAGAGTTTATCCAAGGCTTACGGATTCCTGTATCGTTATTAAAACAAATAAGCAATATTACAATATCATACAATATTAAGGGTACCAATGAAATTCCAGAAGGGTTTATTGACTTTGATCGGATTTTTTAAATAAAAAAAGTTTTGTTTTTTTTGTTTTTTTGCAAAATAATGTGCGGTGAATGTGTAACTACATGACGTGTGGGTTATGCTGACGCAACACCTTGGCTAAATGAAAGCTGTTGTCACACCGGGGTTCCGGGTGTAAGAGAAAACCGTATTTATTATTTATTATTGGCACAACAGAAAACATTCCGACCGATATTAGTCTACCCTAATCTCGGAGAGGACAAAGCGCGCTCAGCTCCTGCTTGGGGGGGGCAAACAAGAAGGAGCTAAGCAACCAGACAACCAAACGAGGCAAAACACGCCGGGGCGGCTTCTGTCGTGCTGAGGAGCAGGGTGAAGGCGCTAGCTTTCGGCTACATAGCTATAGCCAGAGTGGAGATGGTCCTAATTGTCCTCCGCAGCGCAAGGGGAAGAGCTTCTGTACGGGTCCTTGTGGCTGACAGGAATGATTGCACTGGTCGATATAACTGTAGGCTTTTAATTGAATCATCCAAGTGTGTTTTGTTACCCAGTTTTGTAGCCACCTGAACTGCTGTATTCCTCTTTGAAATTTCAAACACCAGGTATTAATACCAGTTTAGCTGACTCCTTTTAGTATAAATAATTATAAATTTTCTGTATACATACAAGTATAGGGTTGTGGTGGGCCTGCAATCTATCCCTGGAAACGCAGGACACAGACAGGGATGCCAGACCATCATACAATCATTTCTATATGAAACATTCTGCAAGTATTGGAACAGGTGGTCAAAACATATTGCTATTCTGTCAGAAACAGGAGTACAGCCCTGCTACGGTTTTGCTTCCCAAGGTACAAACCAGATTAATGTCCCCCAAATGGTACAAAAATGTTCCTTACTACACTACTAGCCTATAGGTTCCTCATGCCTGTACCTTAAATTAGTCTAAAAGGTACATTTATCTACAGCTAAGGTACAATTTGCAGATCCTTCAGGATACAGTACAGTTTGCATCGACAAATAATTATAATAGCACTTTTTGTCTTTTTACTGCAAGTACTGAGGACAAACTGCTACACTTGTTTTTGTAGGGTTGCAGAGTAAATTAATTACAGAAAAAACTAACACTTATGAAAGCAGTACAATACCACCATTTTGGGAAAAAAAACAATACTTTTATTATGTGCTATTTGATCTGGTTAAAAGGAATTTGTCTCTTTAAGTTTAACGCCAAAAGCAGTGATGTTTCACTAGCAAGGGGCGCTGTGCTTGGGGAAAGCAACCATGACTGACCCACAGCAAGCGTTAAGTAATTTGAGAGCAATAGAATAGTGGAGTAATTTTTCTGCTTTTTTCACAGATTAGATAAGAGATGGCAGCAGCTTCAGCACGTGTACTCATTGCCAAAGGGGGGGCCTGAAGTGGAGATATTTTAGCTATGATGTGAATGAAAATGGCGAGCCCCTAAACACTGCTGTGCAAGCCCTGTCTTAACGTCTGTCTTGCAAAGTGAGGCATCTTGTCAAAGCCGGCCAGACATCCGTCAGACAGACATCTCAACCACTTCAAGGAATTCAAAGACTGACAGGTGATAGCTGACTAGTTCGCTCGCCTGCTATGTCCATTAGAAATCAGAGTGATCGACAAGGCTCTCCATCGCAGTAATATGCAGGGTTTGCACAATGAAACTGAAACACCTGGTTTTAGACCACGGCAATTTATTAGTATGATGTAGGGCCCAATTCTGAGGCCAAAACAGCATCAGTTCATCTTGGGAATGACAGATACAAATCCGGTACAGTGGATTTTGAGCCATTCATCTTGCAGAACAGTGGCCAGGTTACTGCATGATGCTGGTGGAGGAAAATGTTTCCTGACTCGCTTCTCCAAATCACCTGTCACACTTCCGTAATACGGAGCGGGGAAGCAGGCGCAGGAGTCCCAGGAATAGGGGAAACAAGGGATTTATTCAAGGACAGACACATTCAAGAGTATAGCACAGTAGGAAGGAATGACTTCAATGACCAGACTAGGGAAACATTCACATAAATGCACTTAAATACACGGAAAGCAATAAACACAACTAGAAACAGCTGATAACAAGAGGATTCCACATGAGGTAAAAGAGGGTGCGTGGCACACAGGAGGGTTAGAACGATTGGGGCATGACATCACCCCAAAGTGACTCAATAATATTCAGATCTGGTGCAGGCCATGGGAAACGTTCTACTTTTATGTTCGTCAAACCACTCTGTCACCCATCTTCTGTGTGTATTGGTACATTATCATCCTGATACACAGCACCACCTTAAAGGTGTAACATTTGACGGCAATGCTAAATGTTACACACAAAAGTGTTCTTGCATGGTGAATCCAAAATGGTATACTGCAAATTTGCATACTGTTGTGTAGAAATTGCATAGGGTTAGCAGTACAAATGGGCCGTTATCCCTAGTTATCAAGACTATTACACAAATTGGCCGAGATGGAATTCGCAAAGTATTTCACAAAGGAAACTGATAAGTCATGCAAGTGTACTATTCTTATCAAATGTGTAGATGACCATAATATAGAGCAAGAACAACAATGTGGTGAAACTGTTTCAGTGAGTAAAGATTCACTTTGGAATCACTTTTCTCAGAAACATGAGAGTGTGCTACGCGAACAGGCAGAAGCCAGAGCAAAACGTGAGCAAGCCTTATATGGTTGTAGCATATCAAGTTTATAAAATAAATTAAAGTAAATAAATAAAAGCCTATAAAGTAAATATTGGTTTATCGTTTTGTCGTTCAAAGTAGGTATAATAGGATTTTTTAATTTCACGTAACGCTGTCAGTGAAATTTTATTTTATAGAGAGACGCAGCAGCATCAACAGAAAAAAGTTGAGGAATTTAAAACGTGGATGCTTAGCCTGTATATTCTTTAGGCTATTAAGCCCACTGATTCCGTTATTTTTAAACCTATTTTTGTGTGGTGTGGTATGCCAATGCCAAACCTGTCCGTTGTTGTCTATATGTTGCTTAAAAATAAATATGTTTTTGAGTTTCGATGTACCTGTACAATAAGGCTTCTGTTTAAGGTGACATTTGTTAGGCATACAGATTATTTGTCCCTTTCTTAGACTCGAGTGAGCGTGGAGCGATTTGACTGGAGCGGGGGGGGGGGGAATTTTAGTGGAGAGAGGAGCGGTGTTGAGCGGAGCGGCTTAGTGTGAATTTGTGCAGAAGAGAGGGCGAAGCCAACAGCCTCGTGAGCGAGGAGCGGAAATTCTCACCGCTCCACTCCGCTCACATGCTCTGTTAGCAAACAAGCCAAGAGGCCAGGTAATTACAGCTTAGTTCAAGACATTTTTCAGAGGAGGTAGTGATTATGTTTTATAAACTAGTAAAGGAACTCCTGAATTCCTAGTGTGTCGTAATTAGTAGGTAAATGAGCAGCAGTATTTCAGGGGTCCCTATGCACACGTGCCTCTTTTCTTGAATTGTGTGTCACTTGACCTGCTAGACTCATTCAGCTTTCTGGGCACCTTCATCTCCAGGAGCACATGACAGAGGATGTCCTCCTTCATCTCCAGGAGCACATGACAGGGGATGTTCATCTTCATCACCAGGAACACATGACAGGGGATGTTCTCCTTCATCTCCAGGAGCACATGACAGGGGATGTTCTCCTTCATCTCCAGGAGCACATGACAGGGGATGTTCTTCTGGTGCCAATCAAATCAAAAGCAACACGAAATACATCCTATTGAATTGGAGCTGTTAGGGGATTATTATTATTATTATTATTATTATTGGTGTCTGATGATAGATGTCTGACCATGCACCAGAACAAATTCCTTGGACAGGTAAATACAAAATTGGTAATGCGAAGTAATTCTGATTCTGAGGTTTACCTGTGTAAGTTAACAAATAATACTCAATGTTTAAACAGCAAGTTTTGTGTAAAGGGCCTCTTTACTATAGAGAAGGTTTCACAGAAACCTAATATAATATCATTTTAAAAAGAAAAAATGGTTCACAAACAATAGTAGACTCTCATTTGTTCACTTGGGCTTTCACTAAAAAAATAACAGAAAGAAAATGAAACTTCCTTGGTAGCTGGTTATGTGGTAGTGTCAACTAAATAGCCAAATATGAACCCCAGTGCCAAAACGTGACCAAAACTTAAAAGGAACAAAGAAACGCGAATGCTGTTTGCTTTAGGTGTGAGCGGAGGCGACTATGTGACCTCCTCCACCTGCTCCTCTTCTTCAATCATTCTCTTCAGCGCAACTGGCCTATTTTCCCCACCCCATTCCATCATATCCTGTCAAGAATGCCCATAAGAGAGCTGTCTGGCTGGCTCCTTCTGCCTCCTGACAGCTCTAGGGATGAAGACACAGTAAGAACATAAAGGTCCAGGAAGGCACATCTATCTCCTGTCTTAAATGTACTCCTCTGTTGTGTTCTGTGTCCAGCTTCAGTTTATGCTTTGAGCAAACCGTTTAAATTGATTTTCTTCAGAAAATTGCCCATATTGCGCATTACATTGACTTAAGCTGTAGTTATCTGGGTGATATACTGAAAGGGTTCAATGTGAGCAAGTTACATTTAAAATCATGTTTATTTAAAAGTCTGTTTTGATAGTTTAGCCAGAAAAGGTCATAAAAACCAAAGTGTAAATGATAAAAACAATGACATACTTAATCCAAACAAAGATACTTATAATGTCTACTTTGTAAGTCATTTTGCTCTTTGTATTCTGTCTCCAGCTGCACTCATTGGTCATTATCCTCTTAAAGGCCTGTATTATTCTGTGTGTATGATTATAATGTAATTCTCATTGCCGTCAAAGGTTGTTGAAGACTCTTATGATGATATGTTTTGTTCCCATGCCATCATATCCCAATTTTTCCAGCAGAGACAGGGGCATGCCAGTAGGCACCCAGCAGGTTGTTGATTCTGATTCAGTTGTGTTAAGTGTCTTCTAAACAGATATGTCAAGTGTGTGAAGTTGGGAGATTATAATTCTGTGAATGACAAAAAGGATTGGTTACTTGATCAGGAGAGTACTTGATTACTTCTGCAATTTGCAACCAGCCCTAGCAAATGCTGCTTTTCAACAGACCACTGGTGACAGAGGCAAACAAAATCGAGTCATTTCTTTCAGCTCTGCCTACATCGGCCCCTGCTTCTTTGCAGGCACTGTGGGTATGACAGGAACTCTGGGATGCTGGTGGGATCTCCAGTAGTCGCCCATCAGAAAAGCCAGGGTGAAATCACCTTTGTAACATTTGGGCTACTTGGCTGATGGCGTCTTTTGCAGAGCACTGTTCAAAAGAGGAGATGTCAGAACGGGGGAGGAGATAATGACCTCATCCTGCGCCGTCTTCGTACAAGACCGCGAGGGCCCATAGCGCGGGCTGTATTGATCGTTCAGAATCAGAGGCACCCATGCATGTGCTCCTGTGACTCAGAGAGGCCTGCTTACGCTTCCCCAAGCATTTTGAAGGGGTCAAAGCCTCCCTCTCCCCCTGGGTTATTGATAAATAATGCAGGTATGGTGTTTCTCAGCAGTCTGTGAGCATAAAGAGTGATGTTAATTGGACCTACAGTACAGTCAACGCCAAAGACAAGTAAAAACAATAATGTAAAATAAACAATGTATATAAGAATCAAATTTTCCCTCAAAATGTGTAGGAAAAGTACTTAACACTTATCTAATAAAATTATTGGGTTAGATCTTCAATAGTGATGAAACCAGAAGAAGGTTGAGAACCTGGAGTCAGGAAAATAAATCTCATCCTGAACATTAGCGAGACAAAAGGAGTGACTGTGCCTTTAGGAGAAAAGAGGTGAGGCACAACGACCCCCTGACCATCGATGGGGCACCTGTGGAGAGGGAGCGCAGCTTCAGATACCTGGGTGTCCACATCACAGAGGACTTCACATCACACACATCACAGAGGACTTCACATCACAGCCTTGTTAAAAAGGCACGTTAGTGTTGTCACCAACTCAGGATGTTGAAGGACTTCAAGCTGGCTTCCAAGATCCTGAAGGCACTCACCTGCACCATGGAGAACATCCTGACTGATTTCACTGCACAGCAATATTGCGCCTGATTTTGTATGTGACAAATAATAAATGAAATTTTATATTGCTCCTGTTGCACAGGAAGTCATGGGTTTTCTACAAACATTTCCTGTTTCACAGACGTTTCTGTGAAGACACACATATTCAAAATCACTTTGTTATTCATTAATACAGGAAAGTCTAAAGAGCATTAATCTCAGAAGAGATTATAGGTTATCAACCTTTACAAATTAGCTAATGGCTATGTAAAGATTGAGAAATACTAAAAATATTATTGAACACAAACAAGGCAATTATTTTAAAATGTATAAGCATTAAACACTTGAAAACATACTTGGAATAGGACGCATCAGCTTACTGCCCACCCACACAATGATATTTATGGTGAGAAAGGTTAAGAACCCAAAAATCCACAATTCCTAACTGTATAGTTTGCATGAATCTTCGGGGCATCAACAGCAGGGGTGGGTGACTCGAGTCACATGACTTGACATGAGTCGGACTCGAGTCTAATTTCCTTGAGACTTGCCTTCCAATTTATAAAAAGACTTGACTTGACTTACAATTGCTTATTTTTTGCTAGAGACTGACTTAGGTTTATTATAATTGACTTTTAAACTCACTCATTCTGCCCTTGCAATCAGTCGTAGTTTTCACCTTGATTTTTTCCTGTCGTCACTGGCTCCACAATCGTGTTTCTGACTGCTTTTATCAAAGCCTCAAAAATGCTGTGCCTCTGTTAAAATGCCCATTTTAAAATAATAAAGACATTACAATATTTTTCTACTTATTGGAATTTTTACTACAAGGGAATTGCAAATATTAATGATCCACATGAAAATAATTAGCATTAAAATAACCACTTTTTAAATGGCTCAATATTAAATGTATTAAATTATTATTCAATTATTTATGATAGCATTTATTATAGTTACTCAAAGATTAACCTTGACTTGATTGACTTGTTTGAATAATGACACTGAACTGATTAACTTGCTTAATTCTAAAAAGACTTGACTAGAAACTTCAAGTTTAGGAGTTGTGACTTACTTGTGACTTGTGTGTATATGATTTAGTCCCATGTCAAATCAACCAAAGCTTTTTGATAGAGTTTCTCAGCAGAAGCTAATTCCCTAGACAATGTCACAAAATGTAGCGCCTGAAGTTTGCCAAGTAGGCCTATTACTGGAAATAAATTTGTAATCATATGTTTTGGTCAAAAAAAACAATGGTTCAACCTCTTGGTGATGCACACCATCGACATGGTTGGTGAACAGCAGAGAACAAAAGAGACAGCATTCAAAGAACAGCAGCTGGTTCCCACTGTCAAATGCGGGGGTGGTTCACTGATGCTTTGGAGCTGATTAACTCCAAGTGGTCCAGTGGCCCTTGTGAAGATCAACAGCATCATGAATTCCAGGGAATTTCAGGACATTTTAGGACCTAGCTGCCTCTGACAGAAGGTTGAAACATGGCAGTAGATGGACCTTTCAGTAGACGGACCTGATCCCAAGCCCACATCTAAATCAGCACAGAAATGCAACAACACAAAATAAGGATTTTGCAATGTCCTTCTCAGTCTCCGAATTTGAGCCCCATTCAGAACTTGCGGTGGGAGTTGAAGAGGGTTGTCCAGTGTAAACCCAAGAATAATACGGAACTGGAGAGGTCCAACATCTGTCTACTACTGCTCTCCAATAAAGTTCATTTACAGAAAGAGGCTTAGTGCAGAGACCCTTGCCAGGGAGGCATTACTAAGTATTTACTAAGCATGGGGTTTCCAATATCTGTGAAACCTAAGTTTTCCATAAAATTTGTAATACTAAACAATTCTTTTTCTTAACACAAACAAAAAAAAACAATCAACAAAATTGTGTTAAAATAAAATGTTAGGCTTGCGCTATTGTTTAAGCCTAAAATACACTCATTGCCTTTGTGGTTCATCTTAGCCTTTAACATTTAACTCATCTTCATGGGGGCTGCCAGCCATTTTAAAGCTGACAGTAGAGGCTAAATATTGTGTTAAATTTCAAGGAGCCAAGCCCTTCCTGGTGGTGTATATAATCAGTGTTGGGGAAGTTACTCACAAAAGTAATCCATTGCAGACAGAGGTGGAAAGTTCAGGGCCAACTGAGTTTGCAATTGTGACTCTTTATACTCAACTGGTTGGTACAAACAAAACCTGGGTCTGGATTTGTACTTTCTGAACATGAACTTTCCACCTCTGTCTGTAATGGATTACTTTTGTAACTTCCCCAACCTTGTATATAATCTACTACTGCTACTACACTGTTCACTTGTACTAAGACCTGTCTCCCAACACTCTCAGAAAAAAATTTGTACCTTTGCTCATCAACCCTCAAGAGTCTTCCAATTGTACACTTAGCTGTAGATTATTGTCATTTTTAAGGCACAGAAATGGACTCTGAAGTACATTTCAGTATGATTAATAGTATGTTAATTCGGTTTGTACCTTTGGGATGTTTCTCAGAGTCTATTTCTGTACCTTAAAAGGTACAGTTACAAGGGTTCAGCCCCATGCAGTGACAAATGTACAAATTTTGGTCCTTTTTTCTGAGAGTGCATGGGCGGCACAGATAGTGACTAATAGAAGGTCACGTAAACATCTCTGAGGTCCAGATCACTGATAATCACTCACGATGATCAGACTAACTGCCAAATATCATATGAATTTAATTTAGTTCCTCATGACAAACGGTTAACAATTAAAGAAGTACGCACGAATACTATGCATAACATTTGTTTCATTTTGCTGTTATTTATATCAGATTGCAAAGCTGCTACATTGTATAGAGCCTTTTAATTAATATGGTAATTATCACCATAAGAAGGCTGAAAAAGTCTGTCTCTGACTGTTCTGTGGGGACTTGCATGAAGGCTCCTATCGTCGGCAATCAGAGGAGTCCTGCTCCCCTGGAGACCGCGGTAGTGGGGGTGCCCAGCGGCTTTTATAAAAACTAATGGGCAGAAGTAAAGTGCAGGCATGTGTCGCTACACTGTTGCTAAGTGCTGACCAAAATGCAGTCACATTCAGCTATTGGGAGGAGGATTTAACATTCAGGAAGTAAAATGGTAGAATAATGTTCAAATTGAGAGTAGACCTAATATTTGGCATCGATATATTCATTTATTTGTAAGCTGCTTGCATTAGGCCTAGATTATCATATTATGTAACTAAAAGAGATGTCTAACCTTGACTTTCTCCTCCTTTTGCAAAGGAAGCCAAAATAAAAATACCTGTCAAAAACAATCAGTCTAGGTATGCATACATAATTTGGCAAAGGCTATTTTATTAATTGAGATCCTTCTAATTATATCAGTCACTTTGTATTTCTCTAAACAGATTTTGGAAACTGTCACGAGCACAACAGCTAGCACACAAAGAAAAACACACACATTTTTTTAACTGTATCGTTCGTGCAAAACGCGAACCCTAATACTGCCTGAAAAATGTGAAGTGTACTTTTCAGTTGCGCCGGAGAGTGGCAATATTCAGCCGTAACGAAAAACGAAAACGAAATTAATAAAAAAAAACGGGCAAATAAGACAAAATTACTATTATTGTTTTATTTTCTTATTCATTGATTCATTTTTTTAAGTTGACTTTATTCAAATTTGTACAAGTGGCTATAAGATGGTTTAGGCCCATAAAATTTCTAAAAATTTAAATATTTAAAATGCGAAAGGCTAATTGCAGAGTAATTACTTGCAAAATATAACGCAATTAAATTATACGCAACTTTATGAATTGTCCAATGCGTTTTAAACAACAAAAAATGCCATTATGCAAATAGACAGCTAACAACTTATTTTTATCCGTGCTCAGAGTCATGTCATCAATGTATTTATTTAAAACAGTCGCATAATTTTATGCAACATTTTCTGTAATGTCAGCTGTTAACGCATTAGCAAGTCATGAAAACACATGCCTGCCAGCTTTCTCAAAGCCCGGCGCTGTCAAACCTTTCCGGATATCCGCTTAACTATTGCTTAACCAGAGAGATGGAAAACGTAGTTTTCGACCCTATTCTCAAACGTGATTTACGCAAGCTTGCCGAGAGATAACGTTGGGCTTGCCGTTGTGAAGGCGTGCAGGTTGCGTGGAATACGTAAGCTCCCGCAGGTTCTTATTGATTTCTCTTCCTGGAATGTTATCGATAGCGTCGAGTGAGTTGAATCGCGTTCAAAAGCCGGAGTCGCTCGGTATAAAAGTAAAAGGGTCAGACAGACTCAACCGTACACCGAATTGCGAGGCGATTCCCAGGAAGACGATAATTACTTAGATAGGTAGCTAGTTCATCCCTTGGCCGGACCAGAGGTTTGAGAGGACGGTACGTTTGGACGCGGGTAAAAGTTAAGACGTCCCGCGAAGAGACAGCTTCCAGCTTCATCACATTCAGTCTACACTGAAATCAACGTGTCTTCCGGTAAGGTCACTTTTCGCCGTTAATAACAAAAAATGGCGAGTTTATGGGACAATTCTTCTGCAGCGTTGGCGAAAAGTCTAGTATTTGATTAAGGGGCTGACCGGTGAAATTCACTAGGGATGCGTGCTGTTGGTAGTCTGATTGATACAAGGTGACGCGGCGATCAGCCTCCTTTTTTATAACAACACTGAACAGTATTTATCCCAGTTACTTACCTGGGTATGCTTAAGAGCTCAGTGGACCAGTCCAAACTTTTCCCCCCAAAGTATCAGCACTTCCACCAACAAACGATGACATCTGGTTTACTTAAGGGCCATGTTATATAAAACACTCGTCGTAACGAGAAACATTATAATTTGATGTGTGTTATGTTTTAAAAGAATTTATGCTCTCAAAGTGTGAAATCGCATCGTAAATCTCACCTTTGAGGTCTGTAATCGTCAAAAGCAGCAATCAGCGATATTAATTCCGCATGTAATTGCATAAATCATTTTACGATAACAAGGGGAGTTTCACTAACAACATCTTGGTTACACTAGTTACATTTTTGTTGCGTAACTTTCACTGTAGGGCTTTGGACCGCAAATTAGTCAAGCGTTGTTCTTTGCAGGGTATTGAAATTCTTTATAAATGAATATCAGTTGTACTGTGAGATTATGTAATAAATATATGCATAATCTCCGTCATGCATCATCAGCCTTATGGCTGCTTAATCTGGGTTAGTATAATACACCTTTACTGGGAATTGCCGCTGCATTTTACCGTAAAAGGAACCGCCTCATGCTCATCATTTAATGACGTTTCTGAAAAAGCCCTACTTTGGCTGACTGTGCACAATGTTTTCCTCAATGTGTAGTCTTATTGTTTCCATATAGGAAGTTATACTTGTTTAACAAACATTGACTGTGGCCTTAATTGGCTTAAATTGTCAGGTGAGTAGGTGAAAGGTAGTAAATTAAAACGTTGACTTCATCATTATTGGAAGCATGTAACATTAGTGATGTTGAGTTTTTTCCTTTTGAAGGGAGCACTGTCGGGGTGGCAAACAGTGATTCCTTTCTCTTTATCTCTTAAACCCCCCCCCCCCACCACCACCATTACCAAAAAAACAGGGGCTTTTGCTCTCAGAGTAACCAGCCGATAGCCAATTTGGAACTTCATTATCCCTCCAGGGCACAGCAAAGGTAGTGACCACTGGATCACATGACCTTTCAATGAAGCCGGGCAGAAACCACGTATAACTCTAATTGTTTTTTTTTTTTACTTTGTGCAACTTGGCAAATTTGTGGCAGAATGACTGATGCTATGCAGACTAAACTGCTTTGATATTAATGCTCGTTAAACAATATTCCAGGGTCAATAGAACAAAGCTGTCCTTTTTATGAAATTTCAGTTTACTTTAGCCTTGCGTGTTCTGGCACTGGCTGGGTGTCCTGGCTCGACTGTTTCTTTCCTCGTGCCCTGTGTTCACCATGATTGGTTCCAGATCACCATGATTGACACTGCATTGATATTCTTTTAACTCGGGCATCAAGGACGTTTGTGCCCTTAGATAATGCCTGATGTTTTTTTTCTTAGCTGTAGCCTTGTCCTTAAGTATGTTTTCATCGTAGCATTTTTTTTTTGGGGGGGGGGGGGGTTATTGATGTCACCCATCTCTAAAATTTAAAGTGAATTAAAGTGAGAGGAAGAAAAATCTGTTCCAGAGTCAGCCTGATGTCCTTCAAAACTGAACGTGAACCATCGTTTTATAGCTGTCTATTAAAAGAGCCTCATCCATCCATCCATCCATCCATCTATCTATCCATCCATCCATCCACCCACCCATCTGCTGTAAAGCATGACATATCTTGTCCCAGGCAGCACAGGACACAAAGCCAGGGTACAGCCTCTTTTCAGGATATCAGTCCATCGTCTCAGCAATTCAGTGGAAGTTGAACATACCAGGGTAAGAGCCACAACATTTGGGTTTGCAGGAACCTCACTCTTCATTAGTCCATGTTTTGTGATGATTAAAACTTAATTGTTTAAATTTGACGGCTTTTTAATTCCAGCACATGCAAACTACTCTTAGTGGGGGAAAAAAACCTGTTAAAGTGTTTTAGTAATTAGCTGTATGCAAGCTTTTATTTTTGATTGTTTGAATAATTATTTTGTTGATCACTGCCTAGTGTGAGGAAAATTTTCAGGGATGTGATAAATGGACTGTGTTTATCAGTTTTGATTTTTGGTACATGAAATTATGAAAATAATTCTGCGTTGGGAACTCCGTTACAGTCTCCACAGTAGCTGGATTTCTCCCCATTTTGAAGAGTGTGGAGGAACTGTGTGGTTGTGTGTCATTGTAGACAGGAGGCGTCTTCAGGAGTTGTGAGGGTCTCACTCCTCAATGAGGAATTGAAGAAAGAGTCCTGATGGTTGTAGGGTTGCCTTTACATCTATTTAAATGTGTAACCAGTAATATTCAAAGTTAGATGGATTTGGGAATATTTTATGCAAATGGTGCAAATTCAACAGCTGTCACTGGAGGATGATGCCATGGACTCCAACGTTATTGAACATCAAATGCAATATGACCCCAACATCGCGTGCAAATGCACGTCTTTTCCATGAGTCATAGGTAAGTTACAGCAGTGTCGGGAAGTTTCGGAGAACATAGCTATGGCCAGTGTATTTGGGGCATTCTTGGCACCAATCGCTAGCATTCAGAAGCAGTCTGCCAACCGTGTCTGTGATCCGGGGGTGGTGCGACTTGTCTGGGTCCTGAAGGGGGGGGGGGGGTAATTTCAATGGAATCTGCTGGGGAGAAGCTATGTTGCACCTCTGCAATCCAGAACTCAGTGTGACTGATGCTCTTCAGATTAGTGCAGTAATATGGTAACATATTTCATGCCTGCAGCCATTCAGCATGTTACCTTCTCTTTTTTTTTTAACAAAATTCATATTAAATGCCCATCTTTGCATGTTTTCCTTTGTATTTTAAGCTTAATTAACTCCATGTAAGTCTTCGCAGCACCTCTGTGGAGCCTCTCTCTTTCAGCTTCCTGCCATCGATGAGGGAATATCCTCGCTTTCAGTGAAAAAATCTAGCAGGTTAAGTAATTACCTAAACATTCCCTCACATGCTTGCAGATAATAATGTGCTTACTTGAGACTAAGGTTGGAGTTCTCTTTGAAATATATGCAAATAAGAACCTCAAGTAAACAATTTCTCTACTGCCAGAAGCCCGAATTAAAGGTCATATTTTCAATTTTAAACTTTGGCCAGTTTTTTTCAGCTGTGGACCACATTTATATTACTTTAGGCTACTTGAAATTAATTGTATTTTTTATGAACTGTTCAGTGGCTGCCTTTAGGTTTAATTTCCTGATTCTCATTTTTTTTGTCACCCTGTGATAGCCTTTCTGTCTGGGAGGGGGGTGGCTTTTGGGAAAGGTCACGTTTCATGGTCTTTTTCATCCCCTTAGCGACGTGAAAACATTCGTGGAAAAAATTCTGAAATAATTATTGCTGATGAAGAACTGGCCGTGTTCGTTGGGCCCCTAGTTAACCCCCCCTCCCCGTGCGTGTCTTTGGGTGGTGTTCTGTAAGCGGTGCCGTTACGGAGCGCTGTTTTTGTCTCCTCTTCTAAAATGAGCCCGGCTCTAATCATGGTGGTGAGGTTTGCGCTTGGAGCCACGGAAATCCCACATCAGCAGCGTCACGCTCCAGTGTTCCCTGCCGGGTTGACGTCAGCGGTCGCACGCCTGTCCGCGCTCCGGGTTCTGAGGCCCTTTGTGTGGAACGTGGAACAGGTGGCCCAACATGACATCTCAGCCATGGCACTCCTCATGCTGACGCACCTGTTGGTTTCGGGCCCCATAGCAGGGCACTGTGGGTTGTGGGGGCCGACTGTGGGGTCTGGGATTAAAAAGGAGAAGCAGAATGAAATGTCCCATATTGTCCACCAGGGGGCGACCAACCAGCTATATGAGGGCAGTTTGTTGTACTCACCTCCCCCTGCATTTAGGACCAGAGAATGATTCAAACCAGTTAATTCACCCACCACAAATGCTTGGAAGGAAGGTGTTTAGCCTTTCTGAAGGTTAATGATGGGAGTTCCCCTTAGGCTTCGGTGAGTTGCATTTGCGTGACTGTACATGCATGACTATGCGTGACTGCACATGCCAGCCGTCTAATATCTTCTGGCTCCTATTGGCCAGATACTCCATAAAAAAAAAAAAAAAAGATTCAACCTAGTATCAAAATACACAACAAGATGTCTTCTTCCTCCTGGTTGGTGGATCACCAGTGGGAGTTGGCAGTATTCATAGAATTCTTAAGGTGCGTCTAGGTAGGTTGTGATTTAACATTTTATAGCACGGAGGATTACTGGAAAATATGTAAATAAGGTGTAGAAAGCTGCCGGGATCCTGTCTGTCAAAGGAGATGCATCGTCATGACGACAATGGATTTGTTGTTTTGAGAAGTTTAAAGTACTGATTGAGTGAAGATACTCTGGAATGTATGCGGATGTGGTTAATACTGGGGTCGCTATGGCGACGTATCACCTGACTTCTGTGCGTCAAATATGACATGTTTTGATTACGTAAGGGCTAGTTGTGTCTTACCCGTGATACAGTTTCCTGTACATAAAGTAACCGTAATCCTGTTGTTCATTTGGAAGACTATGGGACTTCCCTTAAAATACCTGTACACAAAATAAGACCACAGAGCTGATAGGACATGCTACTCACCTAACAAAAGAGTAAATCTGTATTTCTGCACAGTGTCAGTGTGGGCCTAAAACTTTGCCTGACTCAGCATTCACATTCAGCCAGATTTACAGCCTCAGCTCACGCTTTCATGCTTTGATGGTCAAACGAGTCTCGCGATTTTTTTTTCCATGATGCATAAATACTTTGGCTGTGTACACCTCTTCGCGCTTGATTTAAAGCATCCTGTTTGTTTTGGGAGTGTCTAGGCGATGGAAGCAGGGCATTTATCCTGTCCTGACTAATGGGAAAACAAGGGTATGAATTTCAATGTTTCAAGAATAATAAGCTCATTAAAATGAAGTCGATGTTTATTGCTTTGCTGGCCGTGGCTCCAGCTCTCATGAAAAAATTTCTCTTTCTGACTTTTTAAGGTCCAGATCTTACGGTTCTGACATTTATAAGTGAGGCACGTTCTCCTACTCGTAGTAAACAAACGTACGACTCCCCAGATATCACTCTGGGCCTTGACCACAAAGGTCATGCGGCTTCATAGCTGTGGAGCCTGTTAGTCCTGCTGCCACCGGTTCCTTTCTCTCTCCCCAGCTCTGTGTGTCAAGCGCTTCATTAATCTCATGTACCACCTCCGGGGAGGAAAAAACAGAAACGTTTTCTCTTTTGCTCCTGCTTAGTAAATGGCAAATATCTGTTTAACGGGCTGCAATGAAAGGCAGCAGAACTCGATTTAACCATGATTTTACTGATGTCTAATCATTTGTCTGTCTTTGAGTAGACTTACTTTGAATTTCTCCTTGGCTTATTAAGTTATGAATGTAGAAATCACAGATTAGTGTTCTCCTTTTAATTAAACGGTGTTGTTTGTATCTGGTTATGCCTTGTAACTATACTATCCTGTAACTTCACACCTCCAGGCTTGGGGGAGTCTATATCCCGCCCCCACGCCCAGTGTTTGCAGCTTGTGTGTTCTCCCTGCGTTTTGTAGATCTCCTCCGAGTTCACCGATTCCCTCCCCCAGCCCAAAGACAAGCAGTTAATTGGTCTCTGATTTGATCATGGTCTTCGTAGTGTGTCTGCGCCCTGCGATGGACTGGCATCCCATCCTGGGTGTCCCCTGCCCTGCGCCCTGCGATGGACTGGCATCCCATCCTGGGTGTCCCCTGCCCTGTGCCCTGAGATGGACTGGCATCCCATCCTGGGTGTCCCCTGCCCTGTGCCCTGCGATGGACTGGCATCCCATCCTGGGTGTCCCCTGCCCTGTGCCCTGCGATGGACTGGCATCCCATCCAGCTTCTGTTCCAGCCTTGTGCCCTCTGCTGCTTGGATTGGCTTGAATGTGCATTGCTACTCTCCATGAAGTTAGTGAATGCAGTCGCCAGGCTCAGTCACCTCATTTTAGGCTGATGTTCTCTTTTTAATAAGCGGTGTGTTGTGCTGTAGTGTCACCCCTCCAGGGCTGTGACGTCTGCTCCTTCCCCTTCCTGCTTCTTCTGCACTCTAAACAACCTTTAATGTTGGTGTGTGTGTGTGTGTGTGTGTGTGTGTGTGTGTGTGTGGCCTCTCATGAGTTGACATCCTGTCCTGGAAGTGCTGAAGTCTTATTGTTCATTATGACATTGTACCAGCTACTTATCTTCAATTTGGGAATACGATTAACGTATTAATAATGCATTAATAACGTTCTTTCTGCGTTTGCCCTGGCTCTTCGGGAATAGACATGTATGCTGGGCAGTGAACGGGAATAAATGGGATGCGGAGAAATGAGTGTGAGCTCTCGCCGCGGTGCTCGTGTAAGAGCGTGCGGCACAAACGGGGAACTCCCTGGGGAGCAGCGAGATGCAGGAACCCCGCTGTTAGGCACACGATCCACCCATCCGCTCACCTCGCCTCACCTCTCCTCCCCCAACCTCACGCGCACGCACCAGGGCAGGACACCATCTGCAATATTAATGACCCAAAATCAAGAGTTCTTGTCATGAATCCCAGTGCACAAGCTGGCATGCATACTTATGCCCTAGTTCCCAACCTGAGACGTGTTTTTTACGGGGTGGGGGGTTAGAATGTGCGGATGTCATCTGTGCTATAGTAGTGGAACAAATTCAGTGTACATGTCCAACTTAGCGACTCTCCTACACTCTGTCTTCATGCCCAGAAAGGTGGCCCTGTCGTAGGAGGTGCTCAGCCGCAGGCTGATACTGTAACATGTACGGTTAACCTGCTCTTTGTATATATGGAGGTGCTCAGCTGCAGGCTGATACTGT
>JABFEB020000092.1:20619691-20630483 GCA_019775895.2 Stomatorhinus ivindoensis
TGTAGTTGACCCCCCCCCCCCCCCAAAGTGGTTGAATTAAAATGATTCTGTAGTGAAGACTGAGGCAAGATTTCTCCACAGCGATACCAAAGACTGATCTTACTACAGGTGTTTGCAGTTGTTGCTGCTGAAGGTAGCACAACCAAGTATTAAACTTTGTCACATGTATGACACATGTTGATGAATTATTCTCCCTCAGTGAATGAAATGATCATTTAAAACTGTTTGTTGTGTTTACTCAGGTTGTCTTTTTATGGATAAGCAAAAGTAGAGGGAACTGAGGAAATACTTTGTCACAGCAGTATAACAGTTAGCCAATATTGCTAAAGCTTGCGGTCTCCTTCATGGGGCCTGTATTACATCGCCACGGTAACTAACGAGGCTGAGAACTAGAGCTCATCAGCACAGCAGATGTGAATCATAGCACTAAAATTGCCTGTCAGATACACTCCCCCCATTAGGCATCAATTAAACCTCTGGCCAGCAGGGGGGCACCATGCCTTTTAACGTGAAGGGTTTTAGTCTCTTAGTAAATGAATTAGTTAATTAAGCTCATCTTTTGTTGACGACGCTGCGGCAGACAGTGATAGCAGGAAATGGGTGAATGCGTTTCTGCCCTTCTGCAAAGAATCCATTAGCAGCCGTAGGGGGTGACGCTTTTCGTGTCCCCGTCTACACCCAGTCAGCGATCTTAGTGCACTACTCCCTGCTGTACCTTCACCTGTGGCTTCAGATGATCGTTTGAAAATGTTCTTAGAAGGTTCAAGTCATGACGTGGAATGTGTTCATCAGCAGCCCGTGTAAAGTTCTGGGTGTGCAGGCTGCGGCCTTGAAATCCTACTGTCATTCATATCATGGTGATGCGATTGGGCTGGATAAGGTCCGATCGGGTTAATACGAGCTTTCTGCCTGAATGTGGCTGTAGACCTGCTGTGTGTGTGTGTGTGTGTGTGTGTGTGTGTGTTAGTCTGCTGACAGCATCACTCGTAACTCTCATTAACCTTGTCATTAGTAATAAATGAAACCGATGTATATTAATAGTGTCACTCACCTACATGGCTGAATATACATTTACGGTAAACTGTTTATCTTATAAAATATAACAGTCCACAATATGGGCAGGGTAAAATCAATAGTGCTTATTTATATATATGTTATGGAATTCTGTATGTATGGATCAGTACGGGTAGAATCGTTACCAATCCCCTTGGAAGGAAGTAGGTGGGTTTTGGTGTCAGTGTGGCACCGCCCCCTTGAGGGGTCGTACTTGCTGCCCATAGACACCCCCAGGTCTCTTGATGAGTTTGTTTACGAAGCATCATTGGGCTAGACCTGCATCTCCGATGTACTGCTGACTGGCATCTGCTCTCCCAAAATAATCACTGATTAGAGCAGTCTGCAAACCCCCCCCCCCCCCCACCCCACATACACACACCTGGCCAGCAGACCTGCGGAGTCTGGGCCCCACCAGCGTCGCCTCTGCTGCCTGTTCCTCAGGGTGGGGGCACCGACCGGATCGATCCCTTCCTGTGCTACTTACTCGAGCGAGGGGGGCGGGGCCAGCCGCAGATCGATCCAGCAGTTTCCGGGGGGGGGAACCGCGGGCTGGATGGAGACGCCATGCCGTCTTCACGTCTGCCTTGTATTTCATAATGTTTAATTGCCCTTTTTTCCCTCTGAGCTGAGGAACGGCGGCAGTGTGGCTTCCTCTAGCGTAGGTAAATCAGGGGATTGTATTGGATCTCGCTGTGCTTGTGATCTTGAGTCTCGCTTGGCTAATCAGATTACAGAAACTCTCAGAAGATCAGCCGTTGGCAGGGGCGAGCGACGTAATGTATTCTCAGTTTCAGATGATTTTTTGGTTCCCCTTAACGTCTGATGAAGCTTTCGAGTTTTTTTTTCCGGTGATAATGACGGTGGCCCTTTTGAGAAAACGGCACATTCTCTTTCGCCGGCATCAGCGTGAATGTGGGAAAATTAATTATACACTGTTACTGAAGAGAAATCCAATTACTGCTTTTTAATTACGGCCTGATGGACAGGCCTGGGGGAGGACTGTAGGCGATAGCCCTGCATCCCCCCCCATGGCCAGTGGCCTCCTAATGCCCCCCGACGTGTCTGTGAAGTGAGAGAGGGGCACTCATTATGTGAGGAGCGGGACAGGACGCTCATGGGGGAGGGGTTGGCTACAGGCCTCCAGATCAGTCTGATCAGCCCTCGGACTGGCTGGTCCCGGCAGGGAATGACATGGGCGTTTGGGTCAGAGACGGCGGACTGGCTTGAAGCGGGCCGTGTTTTACAGCATGTCTCGTTAGCGTACGGCGCTCAGCCACCTTTCCAGGCTGCGGCGGCTCTGTCCCCCCAGGCCTCTGGTGCCAGTGACAGTCAGTCTCCTGCCCGGGGCTCCTGCACCCCTCCATCCCTCCTTCTCTTTCTGTCTCTTCCCTCTTTATCTGTCTATTCTCTTTGACTCTCCTTTCTTGCTCCTTCTGTTTTGTCATTCCTTCCCTTACTCTTTTTCTCTCTTTCTCTCTTTTTCTCCCTTTCTACCTTTGTCTCTGCTTCCTTCTCTCCTTGTTTCTGCTTCCTTCTCTCTCCTCCTCTCTCTTCCCTCTTTATCCCCTCTCTCTCTCCTTCTTTCCTTCCTGTTCCTCCTTTTTTCCACCTCCTCCTTCTCCTTTTTCTCCCCCTCTCTACCTTTCTCTCCCTCTCTCTCCTCCCTTCTCTCTCCATCTTGCTCCCTCTCCCTCCAGATCTCGCTCTTGCGGCGCCCTGCCAATTACACCCAGCCGGTGTGTGCAATGGGATTTCCTCCGTCGGTTCAGCGAATCCATAATCGGGACCCTTTGAAGATTCCCCTTTCTGGGTTATTCCACTTTTTCATTGCACTTCAAACGGCCTCTCGCCGTCTCTGTAGTCTTGCAGGGTCCGAGCGCTTGGAAAATTAACTGCTCCACTGATTCCTGCTTTATCCGGGTGCCGGGAAGCTGGGAGCTATTTATCACCCCGCTGGTAAGGTGACAGCAGCCCCTCTTCTGGAGAAACGGGAAGCTTGCGGCGGCCGTCGGCAAAGACGCCATTACCTAGAAATTAGGGCCCCATCAGCATTAGACTTTAAGGCCACTGAGGGTCCGCGATACATCCGGTGTGACTTCCGGCTAGAATAAGAAGTTTGTGGCCTCACTTGACCCGCCCACCCCCATTTTTTCCACACTGTACAAATGGTGGGTGTCACTGTGCTGTGATTCCATCTCTTCTCTCCATGTTCCTCTGCCTGGCCCTTGCTTGCCGACGCGGCTCAGTTCCTTTGCCCCAAGGAGACGTTAAACACTCTCCCAAAAGCAGGCTTTAAGCAGTATTGGCATCAGTGGATTTATTTCCTTTGTTAAATTCATCCAGTAATTGTACCCAGTCAGACAGTTAATTTTTTCCCCTCCCTGTCGGAAGATCGATAGTGGCCCCCAGCCCCTGTGAAACACCCCACCCTCTGAGGTGTGGCCCTTGCTCTCTCCGTGGGGACGTGGTCTAGCAGTAAATACACATCCCGCTGTGCTGCTCCCCTCCCCCCCCCAGGGTAGGAATTACACATCTGCATTGGAGCCCGTAGGTCCATAAAAGGATTTTCATGAAAGGAGTTACATTAGCAGCTTAAAATGAATTGTTCAGATGGTTTAAGAGCAAAGAATACTGTTCTTCTTTGGCCGGAGCTGACCACCTCACAGCTGCCGACCACTCCGAGGACATCTTGGGGGTCTGTAGTTTATGTCCACATGCCTCTTGCGCGTGTATCAGGACCGTGGCACTGACAGGGCGTCCCAAAGTCCCGTCAGTCCTGAGAGCCACTGTAAGGAACCTGTCCGCTACTACACAGATACACTGGGAGTATTTGTCAGCCTCCTACAAACTGATACGACGCTGGTTTTCTCCACAGTCACTTCTTTCCTTATGAACATGCGTAAGGATGGATGGTAACGCAGGGGCGACACGCCAGGAGCTGACCGCTAAGCGCTCGCGTTTCCTGTCCCCTGCAGAACGCAGTGAACTTCGTGGACGACAGCTTCCCGCCCGGGCCGCGCTCCGTGGGCTTTCCGGAAGGCGACAGCGTGCAGCAGCGTGTTAAGAAGTGGCTCCGCCCCCACGAGATCAACTGCAACAACTTCAAGGACCGTGGCGTCAAATGGTCCGTCTTTCGTACCCCTCGGCCCTCGGACATCCTGCAAGGACTGCTGGGAAACTGCTGGTGAGCTGGGGGGCGGGGCTGACCTGCTTGTGGGCCTACGTGCGTGCATGTGCGTTTGGTCATTGTGATGATGACCTGTAACTGTTTACTCTTCGCAGACATTTTTCTGATCCCTACAAGGATAACCTGAATTTCATAAAAATCTGTGAATGCAATGAAAAAAGTAAAGTGACCGAAAGTGTTTCATGGGTTACTTACGGTTAAGGTTCAGGCAGGGATAGGGGTTGTCATAGTTAGGATTAGGGTTATGCCCATAGAAATGAACAGAGTCACAATGGTATGAACACATGGGCTATACTTGTGTGTGCCTACACACGCTCCAATGGTACCACCTGACGTAAAACAGCATTTGTTTTCGTCGTCGTTGTCGAAGTGTGGTCAGGTGAAGGTCTTTGTTCAGTCAGAGCCAATTCATCACCTGTCAAGGTGCTAAAGGCCAAGTACACAAAAAATAAATCATTCAAAGATCCTGTGACATGACATGATTGGTCAGCTCACTATCCACCTTCATGACATAATCACTTCCTGTTAGTGAGAATACCTTCTTATGTTACCATGGAAACCGTGTGCGCCATCCCCCTCCCACCCCCAAGAATCAATGAGGTCAGCGCTATACATTAACTGCTAGCCAGGACGGTGCGTCTCTGCAATGAATCCGGTCCGATGCATTTTTAGCGTCCCCCTGCGCTGGTGCTCATCATGCGCAGGTCGGGCTGTCTGCACAAAGGCCCGACTCGGCGTTTCTGTCACGTTCTGTCATTTGAAGTTTAAGAGTCCATGTTGGATTTTCAGTTTAAATTTTTTTTCTGGAGGCACCTCTAACACAGGAGGAATGCGGCCATGCGGGTACAAACCGGCTGTGACTGGTTTGATTTATGTTGCCGCCAGTGTGCGCACTCGGATCCGACGTCTCGCCGCCCGGTCGGGTCGGCCTCAGCTTCCCTGCTCCATGCTGCCGGCGTCTGATTGCCCACCGCTGCCCATTTCACGCTCGAAAGCCTCCCTGTTATCTGTGCTTCTGTACAGATTACAAACATCCTTCCTGGCCACTTTTTAGCATTTTTATAATTTGTTCATAATTCTATTAAGTTCCTATTTTGAGCATTTTTCTTCTCTGGATTTATTTTAAAAACTCCATCCATTATTCCAATTTTGTATATTTTTCCTTTTCTAAGAATAAGTTTTTTTATTTCGGTTCTTACTTTCATAGTTTTATAGCCTCTTGCCACTGAAAGCTGTCTTCTGGGTGCTCTTCCCCAGCGAGACTGTAGCAGATCTGCCCAGATTATCGCTGTTCATAGATGTCAGGTGCTGATCTACCAGAAAGCTCTTTGCTTTTCTTGATTCTCTGTTCGATCTGTCTCTGTAAGCCAAAGTTTCTCTGCCTTTTAAAAAAAAATAACACCCTGTTGCATTGAGCGACTGGCTGAAACGCTAGTCTCCGTAATAACATAGAAGCAGTATGACCTGGTTGTTTTTGATTGGCGGACATGTTTGGCTGCCTGAGGTGCGCTATAAAAAGTACTGTTAGATGAGCAGGTGTGTCTTTGCCCTACCCCCTCCCTGGAGTGGAAGCTCGGGGACTGCTCTCTGGCGCCCTCTACATTCTTGGTTTTGTATTGCATTTATTTTACTCCTGAAAATAAACCCCTGCAGTGCCGTGACACTCAGCTCCCCCCCAGTTCGCTGTCATTTCTAGTGCCACGTCAGCCCCCATCGAATCACACTGCTCCCCTTCGGCTAGCATCCCTGTCCTAAACTGTTATGCTCACTGTGCTTTTGCCCCTGGGAGATGGCCCTGCGCCTTGCCCCCCCCCCCCTCCCAGAGATGGGGGAGGGAGTTTTGTCCTTACGGGTCCCTGAGGTGTCTGATCAGCAGCTACCTTGAGTGGGGTGGGGACTGGGGCGTTCCAGGTGATCTACCCACCTCACGTCCGCCAGCTCAAGCCTCCTTGCGCACCTCAGGTGCATCTGGTTCTTCACGTGCCATATGACTGCTGTGCCGCCCTTCTGGCAGGTTCCTGAGTGCCCTGGCCGTCCTGGCGGAGCGGCCGGAGCTGGTGGAGCGTGTGATGATCACACGGGGCATCTGCCCGGAGGGCGCCTACCAGGTGCGGCTCTGCAAGGATGGCACCTGGATCACCGTGCTGGTGGATGACATGCTGCCCTGTGATGAGTATGGCTACCTGCTCTTCTCCCAGGTATGAAACAGCGCCCCCTTATGGGGGGAGGGCATAACGCAAGGCCAGATAGGAACCAGTTATAGCGGCCTCTGTCTCTATTATACGATGCAGAAATGATACAGTTGCACATGTAACGATTCAACAGGCGATTCGATTAGGATACGATGCACTTTAACTCTGGATGCAATTTAGAATCATCTAGCCTGTTTTCAATTGTCCTACTTTCAAAACAATAATATATTTTAAGATTTATTTCCTTTTTAATTTCAAATTAAGTCACTGTATTAAATTCTTCCTGCACCGGCCCCCAGAGTCTCAGGTAACTAAAGCTGATCTGAAATTGCTGCCTCTGCTTTATCCTTCATAGCTTTTTTGGGTTTTGGCTGATTTCCTTCTGAGTTTCAGCTGGATCATGGCTATTTGAATCTGCAGTCGTATCCTAGACACTTCGAGCGGATTTCCGTTCTGAGCCGGTTTCCTTTTACACTCCGACCTGCCCCCCCGTTGGTAATTTTACTCCAAGGGAGGGGGTCTATGAACACCCCCCCCACATCCCCTCTTCTCCTTGTATGCCTGACCACTGCTGACGTCCCTCCGTGATGCTGTTGTAATCAGCTCCCTGTTAAGTGCTCTGCAGCTGTGAGGGACGCTATATAAACCGGATCCAAGCCCGTCGGGCTCCCAGTGTGTTCACAGCTCTGGGCCCACGTGCCCAGTTTATTATGACCTTTAGACAGCGGTACCAGTACGATGCTCTTCTCCTGAGTCACAGGCCCTTTTAGATGTTTCCGGGCCTTTAAATGGTAAACTGAGAGCATGTCACTCTCTGAGGGGGTCTTAGGAGTGCTGCTGGGGCGTGACTTGTTTCTTGGGAGCCCAAACCCCGGACAGCTGCCGACGTCGCCTGCACTTCCTGCTCAGAGCCACTCGCAGTACATCGTCATCATTGTGTCGTGCTGTTGCCATGGCGAAGCACTTAAGTTATTTGCGAGTATAATCGCACTTGCCCTCTGCAGTCAGTTTCTGGTCTAATAAACTACTCAAGTGTCTGAAAATACAATAAAAGCAAGATTAAACTTTTGTGAATGTGAACATTTGGTTTTATTTAATTATCACGCAATAAAAACATGACACAGACATATTACAGTACAGACTATGAACTAAATAAATAATGGAAATGCTCACGTAAATAGAGAACGAGTTATGAATTTCTTTAAGGCCTAGTGCATACTGACTCAGGATATCGATTTTCCTCACAGGATAACATTGTTAAACTTCTTAATGTAATCACCCATTATAACAAACGCAGAAAATAATTGCAGTCTAGTGCATATGTTTACGGTAATGTAATTTAAGGCTGGGCAGCACCTTTTTTGAAACTAGCTAGTCACATGATGTATCATGTGATCCACATCCTCTGACCCAGCATTAACGTGCCGATGTGTGTCTGGCGCTGGGGAGGTCAGGGTATCTATTTCCTGTGCAGCCACTGTCCAAGAGAGAGCAGACGAAGTTTCGGGCATGACGGGGGCCGGTCCTGCGGCAGACAGGCGAGTGGGCCTGCATCCAGTGACGGGGGGGGGGGGGGATCACACCGTCCTCTGTTTGCTGAACCTACCAGGAAATAATGCCCCCCGCCAATGTGGATTAATGTGAGCAGGGGGTGTCGTAGCACGCTGAGCCTGTGAGTGATAAATCGGCTGCTGCTTGCCAGTGCTGCCCTCCCCCCCCCGTCCACCCCACAGTCTGGCTTAGGCCGCATTAGCGTTATCGATAACTTAACTGAGCGATAAGTCGAGAAGATACGCCCCGGCCGGGAGTCACCGAGCCCCCCAGCACTGCGAGCCGGATGCTGGGAAGCTGTTCACGGCGGGTGACTTATTGACTGAAGCGGAAAAGGGCATTTTGAACAGGCCGCCAGTGAATGGCAGTGATCAGTCTGCCTGCCTTGGACGTGTGTTGACTTATCTATGCTCTTGTCTAATAAATAGACAAGACCGCTGCACTGTATCACCATGCAAATGACCACAGAAATAGCAGTTTCATTTGGTTAATTTTTCCCCAGTGCCAAATGTTTTACAGCCACTGCTTAAATGCACTGAAGGTGTGTTTTATCTGTAAAATATTAGTGCTGTAATTCTATTATTTCCTTTTACTTTCTCTAAAGTGGGCATTTCTCCTGGTAAAGCATTTTTGTCACATGTCATGTGACGTGCGCCCTGGGGCTGTGTCATGTGACGTGCGCCCTGGGGCTGTGTCATGTGACGTGCGCCCTGGGGCTGTGTCATCTGACTTACTCCTTGTAATGCAGGCCCAACGGAAGCAGCTGTGGGTGGCCCTGATCGAGAAGGCCCTGGCCAAGCTGCACGGCTCCTACTTCGCCCTGCAGGCGGGCCGCGCCATCGAGGGCCTGGCCACACTCACCGGTGCCCCCTGCGATTCACTCATGCTGCAGGTCAGCTCCACCAACCCCCGCGAGGAGCCCATCGACACCGACCTCATCTGGGCCAAGATGCTGAGCTCCAAAGAGGCAGGGTGAGCCACTGGGGGAGGGGCTACGGCGGGAGGCGTCCCTAAGAGGCACGCAGTGCCATGTCAGGGGATTCGTTACCCAGGGGGTTCACTGGTATCCTCCTCACATCAGCAGGACGCTCACTGCAGGATTACAGGGTGCAGGCGGTGCTGTGAATGCTACTGTAAATGCAAATGCACCTTAAAGTCGATACTGAGGGATGGGGCCCAGTGTCTCCTGCAACTTCCCCCCGGAGCCTCAGCAGTCCGAACGCCTTAAGAGGTGATTCAAGAGGCCCGGGTCTATCCAGCCACAATCTCCCCCAGTACTCTGGCCCACTTGGCCCCTTAAGTGCGGACCGCTATTGGAGGGGATCCGAGCTGAGGACCTGCACTCTGTGCCCTGAGACCTATGGGGGGGCGCCATTCCCTAATTGCTGTTAATTAAGGCCATGAAGAGTCAGCACTAGCTCGGTCACTGTGTCATTTATGTAGACAGAACTATGTGGAAAGTGACTGTTCTCCTCGTTGATTATTCTAATAACTTGCTGAATATTTAGAAATCTCTTCAGTCCCAATTTGTATTCTACTAATTTCTTAGTTCCTTTGTCAGGATGTCAGCGGAATTAACACGGCTGAGCATTTAAGTGTGAATGTAATTCGCCTCATTGGAAAAGGCCGCTCGATTCCACTCTCGGGCTGGAAACTCATTACCGAGCTCCGGCAGAGTGATTCAGAGTGCTGAGGGAGGGGACTCGCAATCGAAGATGGCGTGGCACGTATCGATAGCCCAGTCTCGTTCCCCGGTGTCAGCCCTTTCAGACTGCTAAGCCTTGCCATTGATAATAAGAGCAAGATAAAAACACACACAATAAGATGCATGTCTCTGAGGTAGCGAGAACAGAGCCCTCCTTTACAGGAAGAGCTGATCTGAATGAACCATCTTAACGGACCCTGCCGAACCACGTGGGAATGTCTTTGTTCCGCGTAAAGACTGACAGATCTGGCCTTGCCTTACTGCTCTGTTAAGGAAACCCAGAGGGAAGACTCGTTCATTCACTGTGTGAGAATGGTGTTCCAGATCTGCGATGGTGGGACCCCAGTGTAGGGCGACCCTGCCTCATGCTTTGTGCGTACTGGATGGGAAGTTTGCAGGCTTACGATGGACAGACGGAGGGTGACCGGACAGAGTATGCCAGGCTATGGAAGATTGTGGTCAACCTCAGATTTAGTTACCCCGTAACGCAGCCCTCCTCTACTGAACACATCATGGAGAGGAACCTGGTACTTTTTGCAGTGTTTTAAGATTAACTGATAAAATGCTGGAATTTTAAGCGCAATAGCTGAATCCCGCTCGCTGTAATAACCCTGCCGATCATGCCAGCTTGCTGGCTCAGCTCCTGGAGTCGTTCTTATCCCCAACGCAAGTTGTTCCAATGAAGACTCTTCCTCGTTTCAGCCTCTCAGGGTTACTGTGGCGATTTGGGCCGACAGCCTTGCTCAGGGGTGCAGCAGACCCCCTCTCCTAAGCTCAAAAAGGACATTCTTTCTGCTCCGTACTTCAGTAAAAATGGCCCAGATTCACCATCAGCATGTTTTATTTATGCATTATTTTATTTTCTTTTATTCAGTTTTTCTTCTCTCTGGAGAATCTTCCAGTGATGACCCAGTACCCAGTTATGAATAATCCTGCTGAGGCTGAAGGTCTTCCTTGATGGACCTTCATCTGGCCGTGCCGTTTACGCTCACTGTACTGTAGCTGCCCTCAACACGGCTCAGCTTCTAGCTGGATCTTGCTGGCAAACCCCTTCACTCCTTTCCGCCGGCCCGGTGTGCACTGTTGGGGGGGGGGGGGGGG
>JABFEB020000092.1:20634327-20644797 GCA_019775895.2 Stomatorhinus ivindoensis
TGCCCCCCCCCCCCCCCCCCCATTCCTGTGCCGTAGAGGCCGTCTCGCTTCTCCGTGAACGACCTCGTTATTTCACAGCGTTTCATTATTTCACGGTATAACAGATGCATCACACAGAACTGAAAGGAAATCGCATTAATAGCCAACATTCCACTGGATGGAGCTTTCTGAGGAGTGCGGTGTGGTTTCCCTAATGAGGCCTCTGGCTCTCGGAGCATTCGGGGCCATGCTCTCTGCCGACGGATGCTGACCTGAGGACGCTCGTCCCATTTGTTTAATTAATGTCGTACAACCTTTGTCACAGTGCATCCCGGCAGTGAGGCTCGAATCCCGACCCCGCGGCTCAGGGGTCGCCATTAACGCTTGATTTCTGTATTGTGTCGTCGGTGACACCTAATGAATTCTCCGGTCATTTAGTCTGTGCTCTATGCTTGCGTTGCCTCGTCAGGCAGCATCACTCCTTCGCTTCTGCGGGCAGCCACATTGTCACCGGCAGAGCCGCAGCGAAGCTGTCGGATTGCTGTGTGACTCAGGAGACACTCGTCGAGGACCAGGGTGCGGTTTCTGGGTGACACCAAGCCGATGGATACTCGCATACCGGAAGTGTGACCTCAGGGACGGATTTATTTTGCAAACCATTAGGAAATATTTTTGTACTCTTGGTAGTTAGATCCTGCCCTTTGGTGAGGTGGGTTCCTCACTAAGGCTCTGAAGCTCGGTGTGATCTACATAATCTGCAGCGATGTGCCACGCTGCAGGAATGGCTTGTATACCAGGGCTCTTTAGACGCTGGTGTTTGAGCACGAGGCTGCGACGGGCCCTGGACGAGCTCGGGTCTGATCCCCACAGGAGCTGATGTCATTTTTTCCCCCTTGTGATGAAAGGGGAATGAGGTGGTGATGTTCTTGTATTGGGGGTGTAATTTGAGGAGGGGGGCTAATTCCTCCTAACGGCAAATAATTGGAAGTATTTTAGTGTTTTGTATTTGTCCTGGATTACTGGTACCTCATTATTCCTCTGTTTTGGGACCCGCATTCCCCCGTAAACACTCCTTTGAATACATTTCCTTCCCCACCGCCTCGCAGTCGGGCTATTTTTGGGCGCTGATCTGGCTCAGCCTCCCGAGACGAGCCTGAAGGACTCACGCTTCCGCGCGCTCAGCTGGTGTTTCCCGCCCGCCACGCAGGTACTTCGACTCGGTGGACATCTGCAAGATCCACTCGGACTGGCAGGAGGTGCGGCTGCAGGGCTGCTTCCCGAGCCGGGCCAGCGGCCCCGTCACCGTGACGGCCTTGACGGTGCTGGAGCGGACGGCGCTGGAGTTCGCCCTCTTCCAGGAGGGCAGCAGGTAACTCTGGGATCTCTCGGGCCCTTTTCTTCGTGTTAACGTCACGTTTACTTCTTGGTGAGGTGGACAGTCTCTAAGTAACGTTTCACTTACATTTACTACATAAATGGTCCTTTAAAGGTAATTGCATGGCTTGGGACAGTAACAGGAAGGTCCCTCTTGTCTGTGCAGCTGCCCGTTTTTTGTTCTGTCTCAGCTATGGCCAGCCGGGCCTTCTGCTACCCGCATGGTGTCCTTCTGTCCCCCCTCAGGCGCTCGGACACGGTGGACAGCCACCTGCTGGACCTGTGCATCATGGTTTTCCGAGCCTCCTTCGGCAGCGGGAACAAGCTGACCCTGGGCCGCCTGCTGTCGCACAGCAAGCGCGCCGTCAAGAAGTTCGTGGGCTGCGACGTGATGCTGGAGCCAGGAGAATACGCCGTGGTCTGCTGCGCCTTCAACCACTGGCAGCTGAACGTGTCTGGAGGCGCTGTCACGCCCGGTGAGCGGACACGACCATCACCGTGTTTAGAAATAATGGCCCCCACCTGATCGGGTCGAGGTTGGAGACATTACAGTCGTAGATGTGCCTGTTTGTGTCTGATTTGTCGATTCTGTCTTCAGTATCCAGTCCCACCAGCAGTGGGCGCCCAAATCAGGATTTCCCAGGCTACGTCCTGGCAATCTACAGTTCCCGGCAGGTGATGGTGGAGCAGGTGGAGGCTACCGCAACCACCCTGGCAGATGCCATCATCCTGCTGACCGAGAACAAGGGCGAGAGGCATGAAGTAAAGAGCGGCCGAGTCACCTCTGTCCCTTCATCTGTTGCGGCCACCGGGTTGGCTTGGGTCTGACGTGTTTGTCTGCTGCCCCCTGCAGGGCCGCGAGGGCATGACGTGTTACTACCTGACTCACGGCTGGGCGGGGCTGATAGTGGTGGTGGAGAACCGCCACCCGAAGTACTACCTCCACGTCTCCTGCGACTGCACCGACAGCTTCAATGTGGTGTCCACGCGAGGCAGCCTGAAGACTATTGATAGCGTCCCACCCCTGCACAGGTATGCCCGCGGCTCCAGACATCGGCCAGCCTGCCGGCCTTCTCGTGGGGTCCAGGTGTAGTAACCTCTTGGAGAGATGATGTCTAAGGAAGGAGCCATAACAATGTAACTGATGTTGCCAATAACATTTCAGAAACTCCTGTACAAAGATCAAGGATTTTTGTTGTTCCAGTGGGTCACAAGTTTGGTAGCAGCCTCTGTAAAACAACATGCATGCATTTATACATAATATAACAATCTATATAAAATAAATGTTAAATAGCTATAAACATTGGCATATTTATGTATGTATGGCGCTCAATATTTCAGGAAATATCTTGTATAATAAATAACCTGTAACTTATGGCATATATAAGAGAGAGTATTGTACTGTGGATGGAAATAACCTCATCTATAAACACTTGGTGTACCAATGATGTATGAGAGTACTGCACTGTGGTGTATTGACTCATAGTTGTAATGGTTGTGTAAAAAAAGGCCAGTCAGTGCAGCAGCATGCAGTGTTAATTGGGGGGGGGGGGGGGGGGTTAGGTGGTGCTGTCAGTAGTGGGTGGGCCTAGCGATGACTGCAGCTCTGGGGCAGAAGCTGTTCCTGAGTTTGGCTGAGTGGGAATATATCCTCCTCTATGCTGTGTCACATGACTTAAAAGCTCAATAGATCAGACTCGGAGTGGGTGGGGTTGGCAGCCATCTTGGGGGCCCTCTGAAGGCAGCCATCGCTCTAAATAACCTCGGTGCTGAGTCTGCGGCTGAAATGCAGTACGTCAGGATGCTCTCCGTGGTGCGTCAGTAGAAATTCCCCAATTGTTTTGGCAAGAGATTCTGCTTAACTATTTTAATACTATTCTATCCGTCGACAAACTTTTTATGATACATGAGTCACCATGAACCTGAGGCTCCTTCCACACCCTGGACAGATGCCAGTCTTTTGCAGGGCATATTTAAATAGTGTTTTTAATGTAGAAATATAGTTTATTTTTCTTTGTCTGGGGGTGATGTTGACATGATAGCGTATGATCATAGTATGTTGGAGCTGAGAACCAGTTAAACCATCATGCTACCAGCAGAAAACAGTTATCTAATCAACCTGAAGAGAGGAAGCAGGTCGGCTCGTTTCCGAGCCTCAGGACAGTCTGAAGGGAAGCATCGGGCCGTGTGCGGAGCCGAGCCGATCGCCCATGCGACGATACAGAGGGATTGGCTTTTGTAAAAGATGGATGACAGCGGCACGCTCACTCCCTGCATCATGCTTTCAGTGCCAGGGAAATGCATCTTCTTTGAGCTTTATGTTAATTGTTGTTGACCTGCAGGCTGGCGAAACTGATCTTCTGCCATGACAAATGCCGGAATTAAGTTTCAGCGCCGAGTCGTTAGATCTGAGCAATGGAGCAGCTTGCGGGGGCGTCTTTGGGACGTGTAGGCGTGCCGGGTTCGTACATACGCAGCGATGCTGTCTCCTTCTCCGCCTTGAAGGCAAGAACTACACTTGGGCTGGACGTTCAAAGCCCTCCACTGATGTCATGTCTAATCCAAATGGTTATTTTTTGGTCCCCATAGGCGTGCTTTATTAAGTCGTCGCAGTGTTTTTGTTCGTCTGGTTTCCCTCTAATTACTCATTAATGCCGGGCAGTTCTGTGAACTCCTAAAGTCATTAAACCCCCCCCCCCCCCCCCCACGCCGCTGCATGGATCTCTCTGTTACCGGCATGGCGAGGCCATTTCGTCAGCCCTCCCTCTCACTTCCTCTTAACCTGGTGCTAAATTACAAGCGCTTCTGTGTGGTCCCTCCAGTGGCAGAAACGTAGCCAAAGCAGCCTCAGTGTCTCATCCGAAAACAGAGTCCTTCATTCTTCTTGGGTTGAACCACTTCCACTGCTGGGGGGTTTGTTTTACTACCCGTCAGCATCTTTCCTTAAGGCAAAAATCCTGCTCAAAATATATTAATGTAATATTAAAGTATAGCTTCAGGTTTGCTCAGCATAACTCTGCCGTTCTTGTTTCTGTTTGTCCCGTTAATCGCTTGTGTTTTTCCCTTCCACCCCCTCAGGCAGGTGCTGGTGGTCCTGTCCCAGCTGGAGGGCAATGCCGGCTTCTCCATCACACACAGGCTGGCCCACCGCAAGGCTGCCCAGGCCTCCCTAGGGGACTGGACGCCCACGAAGGCCACGCACAGCCCCCAGCTCACCCCTGACACCGAGGGGCTGCACAAGCCCCGCCCTCTATGACCAAGGCCCACCCACGGCGGATGGCTGCCCTTGTCAGCGCCCCCTAGTGCTCCACACCTCAGAGACCAATCGGAAAAATGAACCATGTTCTCCTCCCCATCATTATACTATGGCAGAGAAGACTTTATGCCCCCCATATATTTTCGCTGGCTGGGGGGGGTTCATTGGCACATACGAAGCCCGTGCCTCTAGCATGGTGAGGGATGCATGGGGGGGTTCCTTGGGACTGATGTCATTTCCACGGTGGGTGATCCCTGCCCTGCCATTGGAAGGATCTGCCATGTTGGGATCTGTGCTCCTCTCACTGGTCGTGCTGAAACTACTGAATCTGTCCAGTCAGCCGTACTGGGCCAGTCCTCCTGTGCCGAGAGCGGCTCGAGGGGGTGCACCCCCATGTTGGGGGGGCTGATGTGCACGTGATGTTGGCATAGCGCTTTCCCTGCACTTTTGGTGGTGGTGGTTGTGGTGGTGGTAATGGGTTGGGGTGGGGCATGCCAGGGAGCAGTGATTAATCTGGTGCTTCTGCCAGCTGCTCGCCCCTGCTTTCCGGGGGGCCTGACGTGCCCGCCCCCCCCCCCAGGGGTTGTTCTGTATCCCATGGTACTTCGGGCTACAAGAGCCAAACTCCATGCTGGATTCATGATTCGGACATGTTCGGCTGGGTCTCTTAAAGTCGTCCTTGTCCTTTCTGTTTAATCACACGGTTCTGTTCCCACAGGGAGTCACTGCTCAGGTTCACAAACGGCTCCCGTTCCTCTGTCCTGTCAGTCCGTCACTGTTTGTGCTGCTATGACCTCGCTGTACCGCACTGACGGTGCTGCTCCACACCGATGTCACCGTTCTGTCTCACCGCCTCTGCACAGGTGCCACGATTGTGACGTGAAGCTGAGGCACCCACCTCACTGTCTGCAGGCTGACTGAAGTGCCCTGCTTTCTCTCTCTCTACCCCTGCTTGCTGAATGTTTGGGGCTCCACTAGATAGATTAGGAAAAGTTGGGTTGGGGGGGGGGGACTGTCACACTGGCGAAATCCTGACCCATCCCTACAGCTGGAAAATCATTGCCCAAATTGGATCTTCTCAACGTCCCTGGATGTGAGATCTTCATTCCTCAGGACTCCCTTGAAGTCCGTGTGTTGGGCAGTGACATATGGACTCATTACGCCTGTATCCTCGTGGCATTAATTACTTGTTTTCATCCCATTACATTTTACTTCCCATTCTAAGCCATGTGTCTGGTCACAGTTGATGGCCAGTCATCAAAATGGAGGAACAGTAGCTGATGGGATTTCAGTCCTGTGTGTGTTCATGCCTGTCTGTACTTAGGGTTGCAAGCGGTCGTCACTGTGTGTGGGACAACAGCACCACGACTTGAAACATTGACAGCTTTGAAAAGACTTTGTGTGTTTCAGGTACGGTCACCAGGACAGTCTTACAATACCCTAACTTTCCTAGTCACAGTGAAAAGAATGCGTTTTGTACCTTTTAATGTACCCAGCATGCACCAGCACACGGATTCTTTAATCACAAGATAAGTCACAGTCCGCTGATTTGTCCTCGTACCTCCATTGTTTCCTGTCGCCCGAGGCCATCACTTGGTGTGATTTGTTGAAGGCAAATCGCAGAAGAAAGCCGGCTATCACAGATACCGCAACACGCCAGCCTCTTACCAAACCGCCCCCCCTGGTTATTTTCAGCCCTGTGACCGCCGGCTGATCTCACGCAGCTGCTCGTGGCATCAGAGTTGGTGGATTTAAGAGGTACACACCGGGAGTTCGTTTTCAGTGAACGTATCCCGTCTGGGATCCATGCGAGGCTGCATTTCTGCATGCAGGTACCACTTTTAAAAATACACAGCATTGAGGTAAAGCAGGCCATGCCTGATAGCGGCCTGAACCGAACCAGACAAACGGCATGCTGGGAAAGTGTTTCTGCAGTCCCGGCCACCAGCGTCTGATTGTTCTCGATGCCAAAACACGTCGAGTCAGAGCACACAGCAGAGCTCATTCCAAAATGATCTAAATGCTGCCGGGCGCAGAGTGTAAGCGTCAGAGGAAGACTGCGTGGGGACCTTGTGCTCTGTGATCAATTAATCAATCCAGGGGGCACCAGGAATTCTTCCGGCGAGAACTCGGAACCTTGGTGGGGAACGGCAGGCTGTGGATGCATGGTTTCTGTCTGAAAATCCCTTCCTAGTACGTCTCTCCGGCTGGCCTCGACCTTGACACGGATTTTAGGTTCATTAGCTAATTATACATTAGTGGCTTCGTGTAAACTTGAATGAATCACCTTGCAGTGAGGCAGCGTGTTTGTGCTTGGCGGCGGTGAGGAGGTCGCCGTCCTGTCCTGTGGTTCCCTGCCTTTTGTTTTTGTGTTATCGGTACTGTCCAGATAAGACAGAAGCCTGCTGTCAGGTTCCCTTGATGTCTGTTATCTCACAGGACCCTGTGTATCTCTGAACTTTTAGGGCTTAACCCAGACACATACAGGCACATGTTCTTTGTTATTGAAATGGGCACTGAAGGGTAATAGGTTCCTTTTTTATTTAGCATATTATTAAAGTGATACTTTTTTTTTGGTGGGGTAATTGTGGGGTTTCCCATATGCTGTGGAAATCCTGTCTCGATACGAGCTGCGCCGCATGCAGTGACTCTGCAGAGCGCTTTTACATCGTCATGTCGTCTGTCGTCCTCTTGCCATTTTGGCGCATATCTGTGTTCTTGGGATCGCGAGCCTGATCTCGGAGTAGCACTAGGACCCGTCCAGGAGGGGGCGCTCTGTTCGGTGGGATGCTGACCACGTCCTCTATCCCCGGGCTCAGCTGCCAGCCTCCATTTCTCTTTTTATACGACGGGACAGACACCAACACTTTAGTCTTTGCCAAGCTGTGAATAGATTTATCCTGCATTGGAAAACAAACGTATGTTGCAGCAGATGGAATATGGAGACAACACTGTTGGGCAAGAATGTGACATGTTTTATCAGTTTTAGAAAAAATGTAAATGCATTACATATGTATGTATGATTAGTTTGAAACTCAGGTTCTAAAGGACCAAATAAACTTTTGTTTTTTATTAAATCTGAATTTTATGGGTTTTTTTTCTTTCCTTTCCTGGCACTCTTTGTTCTTTTGTTTCTTAACTGTTCAAAGTGTGAATTATCTAAACCTTGGAACAGATGCATTGGTATTTTGGTAATTACACTTATTGCCCACTAGGGGGAGATTCAACCTGTCATACAAGGGGAGTTTGTTTTACTGCCCCCTGCATTTGGGATGGGGGGCAGCACCCATGGCTAACAGAGAAGAGTTACGATTCCAACCAGTATTGCTTCACCCCAAAATAATTGTGCCCCACCCCACGTGGCTAGAAATCAGCAAGAAGGGAGGTGTTTATGTAAATGACTGTAGAGAAGGTCCTTGAAAGCCGGTCTTCTTGCACTCTGTACTACAAACCCGATGTGGGTTAGCTGTCACTCACCTTTCCCATCCATCCTGCCGCAAAGAGCAAGGAACGCAGAGCTGAGCTTTTTCATCTGGAACATTCCTGTCAAAAGAGGTAGGATTGTACAATCAGTGCTACTCTGTAGAAGATGGCAGAGGGTGAAATTGGTTTTCTGATGTTTAGCAGTATATTAACTGCTGTCACTGCACTGAGCTGTTACCCCAGGAACTGAATGACGTAAATGTAGTCTTTAGCTTGTAAATGCACGTACAGAATGTTCTGTATTTATATTGTAAGGCAAATTTGTCCTTCCTGCTCAGCAAATTCTACATTTGTGTTAACATGCAAGTTTGTAGTTAATTCAAAAAGGGAATCTACTGACCTCCCAGCTATTCTCGGCAACAACAAGCCAGTTAAAACGAAAAAAGCAGAAGAGTCAAACATGCATAATATCAGATTTTAAGATAAAGCAATGCCAGTGGGAAATTCCGGGAAATAGAATGCCATTTCGTAATATGTATGCATTACTACATTTGACTAAATTCAACCAATATTTCAGTTTAAAAGTTATGGGTAAATTACATGCTGTTAAAATGTATCAATGTATTCCCTCTTTAAATAGGGAAAAATACAGTTTTTTCGAATTATTTAGAACAGTGTACAGTATGTGTTTATAGGAGAAGTTTACAGGTATATAGCAAATGAATTTCCTGTTTACGCTATTGCATTTGAAAACAAATCCTTGACGTTTTGACGCTGTCCCCAAATGTCCCTGCCTAGACCGCCTTTTAGTCAGCGAAAGATGTTTGGGCTGGGTTACATTTCCTAGGCAGATTTGTCAGGTTTCCTTCCCCTTCAGCACGTCCTGTCTAGCTGAGACATCGCAGAGGGCTTCCCTTCTGCCCTGTGCCCTGGGGGGGGCGCCTCCTCCAGAGCAGCCCTGCCCGCCAATACGCTGCCCTACATGGGGACAAAGCGGGTGGCCTGATCACATTTCCCCTGATGGCACTTAATCACACTCAGCTAGCAGGCTTCAACAACTGAGCTTCTTAACTCAGAGCTTTTTTTCCTCGTCCGTCTGGAAATGTCAAAGGACAATCTTAAAGCCTGCTGGCAGTACGGGCAGAGCCTCAGCTTGGGCCTTCACGTGGTGTGGATGCTGCTTGCTGACAGCAGAAAGCGGGTTTGAAGCCCATCTGCTGAAATAGGGGACCGGTCCCAAGAAAGACCCAATAACCGTGAGGTTATACTGTTGGGTTGGCTGTAGAATCAAACTGCAGGGTGTTAAAACATGCTTTCAGGGTGGCAGACAGGTTGATCTCCTGTGATGTTTAACTCCAGCTACCCAGGATGGCTGCTTCAGCACCAACACCAGCAGAATCTTTCACCCCTGGACCAGATGGAGTTTACATGGACCGCCTAGGTTTCTACTCACTGGACTCTAATGTCCCCGGCCTGTCCAAGGTCATCCTCAGCAAGCTGAAGATGAAGGATTACTCTGAGTACAGGTGCAACTTGTTTCTGACCTTCACGTTTATGCTACAAAACCACCAGTAGGCCACGTTTTAAAGTCAAGGATCTACCCCATGACTAAATCCAGCTCTTTAAACTTCAGTGATTTCTGTTTGTGCTCCATCCATGTGTACACGTGTCTGTCGGCACCATCAGCTTCTCTGCAACATTTTTCCAACGTTCTCACTAGGGCTGCTCTGGAGGGGAAGAAGAAGAGTCTCACCTTCCACTCCTACAAAGAGATGTTCCAGAACATGGAGGAGACCTTCAAATTCTGCACAGGATGCAGCAGGCTTCCAAGCCACCTGTCAGGTGGTCCAGCTCTCAAACGCTGTGGGAAGTAAGTGTGGAGAGGCGTACATGAAACAGTGATATTGTGGCAGCTGTCTTGTATGTTTTAGGTATGTTGTTTTGTTTGTTTTGTTTTGTTTGGTAGCACCATATGTTGGACACCTTATGTGTCTTTAGCACGAGACTTACAAAGACAACTAGTCCTCAGTCGACTCTGCAGAAGATCAAACATGAAAGATCATTTTCAAACTAAAGCAGACTCTACTGTTACTCCGAAAGCCTTTAAAATGCGACTGTCACTTTCTGACCTCAAGGACTTGCAAAATTTAGTGGCTGGCTGATTCGCCCAGAAATATAAATTACTGTGTTGATAGATCCTTCCAGGATTTCTGAAAACAGTGGCTTAGGGTTATTGCCTGGCTTATAATACTTTAATCCATGTATCTTCCATTGGTTTGCCATGTTTCCGGGCACCCAAACAAACATTTCATCATTCCCGCAGCTTGGTGAAAAACAGCCACGTGTTGACAGACATGTATAGAAGCTTATAAGGTGCAAAATTCAATTGGCAATGCAATATGCAAAATGGCAATACAATATGCAAAATGACAATGCAA
>JABFEB020000092.1:20678022-20699352 GCA_019775895.2 Stomatorhinus ivindoensis
GCGCCGGCATGTCCCCCCCCCCCCCCACCCAGATCTGCTTGCGTGACACTAACTAAGTGACCCTGCTGTGTCCCGCTCCGCAGAAACGTGAGATTCCAGACTACTTGTGCGGCAAGATCAGTTTCGAGCTGATGAGGGAGCCGTGCATAACCCCCAGTGGGATTACCTACGACCGCAAAGACATCGAGGAGCATCTACAGGTGAGCAAACGTCTGTCCGTCCTTCCATCACTGATTACCCAGAACTGGGCTGTGGGCGAAAAAGCATTTACGGTCACCCCAGGCTCCTGTGCTGTGTCTTAACATTGGTTAAGTGTTCTCCCATTAAATTGCAAGGCTTTTTATTGTCAGTTCTGAACTCAGCGTGATATCTAGATGCTTGTTTCTCTTTTCATTTTAATATTAGCTGAATCATAGTTGAGGGACAGCTAGAGTATGTTACATGTGTAGGAAAACACAGTATGTCTGTAACATGTCTGATTTAAATTTAGCTGTGGTTGTTTTCCAGACAAATCGCTTCATGTGTGATGAGCTTGCTAGGGAAAGCAGTTAAATCAGAGCTCATTTGAGTTGTTTAGGTGTGAGCTGTTAGCTTAAGTGATGTCAATGTCTTGTGAATTAATTTAATCTGCTAATTTGGGGGGTGCCAGCTCGAGCCTCTGAGGGATCCTGCTGGAGTCTCATCAGAAGTTGTGCGAGACCAGTGCACTGTACTTCCAAAATGTGCACTTTTAAGCCTAGTTCATAGGTCACTTCCTCGTGTCCTGTCAGGCTGCAGACGGTCGCGTGCATGTAAGCTCATGTTTTTACTGCATTTGGCCACAGACGCCGGGGTTGCGGTCTGTGCATGCATGCAGCGGTGATATTCCCCCCACACCAGCAGACGGCAGATTTATCACCACACAATTTCAAGCAATATGGTGAATGTTTATGTATGTATGTTAATCTAGGCGATATTAAGGTAATATGCCACACCATGGCAACTTCAAATCTCAAATCCTTACGACAAAATGAGCCAGACAACCCCCGGTAAATTTCATCGGCAAGATTTAGTAAGTGTTCTTATTCGAATTACAGTACATCACGGTATAATAATCTGGACATTTTTCGGTCAGTAAAAATTTCACAAGCAGTTACCTCTGCCTCTCCGACAGCAATTCCTCTCTTTCTTGGTTTACCTTTTGTCTGTGAAAATCACCTACAGCAAACACCTAGTTAGTTTCGTCATACAATGCGCAGTTGACGCACACGGACGTGCTTGATCTCGATCTCCACCGGGGGGAAAAAAAAAAAAACTGGGCTTACATGTGCACCATCCACAGCCGTCTGGCGCAAACCCCTGACAACGGGATTTGTCACCTCACCCTGTGTGCGACCGAGTGCATGCAGAAAAGTGAAGTATGAATTGGCCTTAAGGGATACCATTACTCTTCTGAGAGGCTCAGCCAGAGCACACCTCGCGGTGCTCTGGCGTATGCGGGAATGTTGTCTTGGCCAATTGTGTCAGCAGAAGGACATGGACCATCGAGTGTGACAGTATAGATTTCCAGCAGTCGTCCTGGTTTCTTCAGGGTGTCGCTTGCAGTCTGGCATTGCCGCTGTTCCCTTCTTGTGAAGTAACTTTCTGCATTGTGCTGCAGCGAGTGGGACATTTCGACCCCGTTACCCGAAGTCCTCTGACCCAAGATCAGCTGATTCCCAACCTGGCTATGAAGGAAGTAATAGATGCCTTTATCCTGGAGAACGGCTGGGTTGAGGACTACTGAGCCCAGAAGAGCAGGAGGGGGAGAGTGGAAAAACGAAAACAAAAAAGAACCAGAATAAAATGGAGGAGGAAAACAATCTCGCATGGCCTCCTGGATTTGCACTTTAAACTCACAGGCAGCAAATCAGACTGCCAAGGGGAGCAAGGAGCTTCGACTGTAACCCTCATCAGTACTTCTCTACTTATACAATCTCCTGTCCCCATCGTTGCCCCCACCCTGCCTAATCCCATATAACTGGCCTCACCCAGAGTGTTTAATTTACAGATCATCCCATTAAAGTACAAATTTGCTTCTATAACAGTCCTGTTCACACATTAACTGTTCTGCCGTATTGTTTTGTTTTTCTCTTGTTTCATTTAATGTTCCTTCCTATTCTTAAAAATTAAACCAATCCCTTATCTGTTCCTCTCTGTTGCAGATGGAAATCGTTCTGTTGACCTTAAATACCAAAAAGACTATCACGATATTTTACAATCAATGTTTTTAAAATGTCTCAAACAGCAGGTTACTCTGTCCAAAGGCTTTTTAAACCAGATATTTGTAGTTTATGGAGCATAATGTAAAGCCAGTATCATGTCCATTATTGTTTTGAAAGCTGTTCTAGATGGTATGACAATTCAAGGAAGATTGTAAGCCTTTTCTGGTTATGTAAGAGATATAGTTTGTCCTTATCCTGTTCTTGAAGGAGGTTGATAAATCTCCACCTAAAATTTCACTCCTTTATGAAAAAATCCCTTTTCTCTGGACAATACTGCTGTCATTGAAGACTTCGAGACCATACCTTTATCATGCGGTTTAGTGTGTGTGTGTTTTTTTTTTTGGCATGCAGAATGAGTACTAGAATGCAATTTGTCTTTCGGCAGTTTCTTTTTATTTTTTTGCATTTTTCCTACGGACCCTGGAGAGGCATAGATGTCTGAGAATGTACATGTGATTGCGCTTGCAGTAAATGTGTCTGCCGTATGTGTATCTTTAAGTGCGTTGGGTGTAGGATGAACACGTAGATGACGCTGGCCAGCTTTGCAGCGTGAAAACAGAAAGGCATGTGTTATCTCCTCGTGAGGTGTCACGATGAGGTCTGGCCTACAGGGTCTGCGGATGGGTCAGCTGGTGGTCTGGGCTGTTTGGGAGGACTGGGTTATGCGGTGGTCTGGACTGCTCGGTTAGGGACTGGGTATCACAGAGGGTTTGACTGCTTAGTCTGGGGCCAGGTAATGTGACGGTCTGGACCGCTCAGTCTGGGGCTGGGTGTTGTGGTGGGCTTGAATGCTGAGACGGGGTCAAGTTCTGTGATGGTGTGAACCTCTAGGCTACATAGTAGTCAGGCCTGGGTCAGGAGGTGGCCTTGACCTCTGTCTTAGCAGATGCTCATTGCTGTTAACGTGTCACTGATCTCCTGCCTTTAGTGGTTAACAGTCAGTAAGAGGTGCTTCAGAACATTTTGAAAACACAATTCAGAATAAATTATTCATAATTGCATAATGGATTGAAATGTCCATCAGACAAAAAACATATTGTTCATTAGTTTTGATCCGTGGGTGTGTATATATGTACACACATGTATCGAATTTCCATCTACACTGAGAAGTATGTCTCCTTTGTGTGTGTGCATGTATGTGTTTGGAGGTTGTACTGTGCATTGAATACAAATTAAATACCTGCAAGCAACAAGGGACTTGATTAATGGTGTATCCACACGTGTCGTCCCTTGTTCCAATTTCCTGTTGGATCAATTTTGAAATGGTTAATACCTGTAGGGGAACACAATCTGTTTTTGGGGAAGGGATTTTCAGCCATTGTGACTCATCGTGTGACTGTAAATCTTCATCATCACTGTCAACAGTAGAACTGTTAAGTGTTAAAGACAATAGTTATGGTATGTTTGTGTCATAAAAGTATAAAATTGAAATTTTAACCTGCTAAAAGTCACATTTGGCTGGTAGATTTAATATTTTTCCAGTGAGAAGATCTGACTTTTAAAGGGGCTGATGTGATGTAAATACTGTGCTCAGAACTTGCAGCGTTTTTTCTTTAAGGTGTCAAAGTTAGAAAAATAGTTAGTTTCTTGGATCGTCTGTACTATGCAATTCAGTACAAAGGGAGGCTGATAAAATTGCTTTAGTATGACTTGGTTGTATCTTGCCTGAGCATTCGGTAGAAGGTAGGGAAGGACTGGTGATTCACGTCTCATTCATTGAGATTATCCCTGTCATAAAACTGGGACACACTATAAGTAAATCATGCCAGTTAAAAGCTGTAAAGATGCTTTTTACTCGCAGGACTGAATGGAAAACACTTAAATTCATATGAATTTGAGTGCAGCATTGTGAAATTACTATAACAAAATTCTTAACTTTAATACATTGAAAAATTTGAAATCTGAGTTACACATTTTTTCCGCTGAAAGGATATTGAGTCTTGTCTCTCAGATCCATCTTGGAATTTGGTTATGCAATGGTTTTTTTTTTTTTTTGTCCATACCTTGTTGTCTGCCCCTCTGGGCTTATGTCTGAGTCTCTGTTTATATATGAGGGTGTGATGAATTATATATGTGTATATGCTTGTTTCGGACAAAATGATAGCTGTGACATTACAGTTCATTCTCTCTGACAGCTGCATTTGTTTTTCTTACCTGTATGGATTTCAGGTAGGATATCTGTGGATTTTTTGATGCTTGACATTCATTCCACAATTGATTCCTAGTGAAAATAATTCATTTTTGTCATTTGCAGATGTTTTCCCTTTAATGTAATGATTAAACAATGATTTAAAAAAAAAAAAGTAAACGAAGACCAAAATTTGAAAATTGGGCATTTTCATAAACTTTGATATGCTATAAGCAAATCCTGGGGTCACAGTTTTGTATGTGATTCACCCAAAGTTGGTCAGCTATGGGATCGCCTTACCTGGGCAATAGTTAAAACCAATTAATTAATACTAATTTGGCCGTTCAGTTTCACTGCATTTCAATTGTGCTGTGCTCTGTGGAGGAAATATAATATTAATATGCTGTTCTCATTTTTCCTCGATTTACTTCAAGATGGGTGCATTCAAAATATTAAATTAATTATCCTTAGCAAATGGGGGGGGGGGGGGGCACATGCAGTTTTGAATTTGATATTGACAGAAGTTGTCCTGTAAACCTCGCATTTCTTGAAGAAAACTTCTCTCCTTCGTGGTCCTTTGCTGGTTTACACGGAAGCTGGATCTACTGATGTGACCTAAAGTTATGTCTGCTTTCTGCTCATGTGGAGAAGATGCCAAACAAAGCTGCTGGGACTGAATTGCATTCTGTGGATCTGATTTGGCTCATCCTATAGTGGCACTTTCTCTGAGAGCAATCTTTGAAACTCCTTACCCGTGTGAATGGAAGCTGAAACTTCCTTGACTGTATCCTGTATATTATTTGCATTTAGGACCCTGATGACACATGGATAATCCCTGCTGACTTTGATCCTGGGTAACTGCGATGTAAATCTCAGAATGATGGCGCCTTATTTACCAACGGGCCCCTTGGCAGTTACCTGGTTTGCAAATGGATTTGTCGTGTGACTAATCTATGGAGCTGGTGGTCTTATTGTGAAGCCAGCAACCCTGTGTGTGGTGGAGCACTTCTGTAGTCCTTGGGACAGTTCTACTGTGGCGATAATGTTGGCTTCACTCTGAATGTTGCACAGCACCATGATACAGATACGTGTCATGCTGTAATACAGTGTTAATATGTAATACTTATGGTGAGTTAATAAATAATTGACAAATGAGAGGAGTCATTACCTGCTTGAAGTAAATGTTACTGAAAAACCGGGAAAGATTATTTGTAAATCAATGTTTAAATGTTTTCACAATTTTGCAATAGGAATGACTGTCATATTAAATTGTTTCATTTGGTTGAGTATAGTCGCTTTGGGCTGTATTGCCCTCTGACTGCTTCCCTCTTTGTTCAACCAGTATTGGTCAGAACTTTTCTGATTGGTTCTTCCTCTGCTTCAGGGCTGTGGGTTGGATGCTAATCCCAGCTTTGCGTCTGCTGGTGTAATAATGTTGTTATTTATGGGCTTAACATTTCGAGCCATTCATAAAAGTAATCCAAAGAGTAGAAACCTTTTTAAATGTCTGCCTAAAAGTGCTCTCTAACCATTATAGAATCTGCTGGAATAATTTGTCAAAACACATATTTGTGGAAACTTTATATAGTATTTGTGAATCGCATAAGTGTGGTCGAAAACAATTTTACTTTCCGTTTTTTGTAATGGAAAAATTGATTTGGTCTGATCTTTTAGTGCCAATCAAATAAACTCACAATCTTTCCAAAAGCAACACCATACAACACAGAAAAAGCAACAGCAACATTTAGTTGATATGATTAGGAAGCAATCTTTGCCAGGAATTTCCCATACACCAGTCCTGTGTACATGACCAACCAGAAAATACCTGTATGCATCTAAACTTTAATAAACTTTAAACTGTGCATGCCTGCATCGAAATGTGTGAACTAGACAGTTGCTGATGCTGTCATAATACTTCAGATCAAGGTGTTGTGCATCTGCAACACTGCAGAGGTATATGAAAAGCTGTAACAAGTATGGATCACGTATACCAAACTTGAGTTTTTCATTTTTAGTGTTACTTGAGATTTACAAGTCATCTAAAAGAACTAGTTAAAGGAAGATCACCATCAATTGCAGGTGTGTCACTATTGCAATTGATTTTTTTAACCGACAAAAAGGTGGGTTGAGGCCTTTGATTGATCAACTTGTCCCTGGACACGAGCAAGACACAGGGCAGTCCTGTCTTTGCACTGTGACAGTATCGTACCCAATGAGGTTTAACTCATTGCTAGTTGAAAACTTAACCCAATATCCATTTGGCTTTGGCAGTTTTTCATGGTCTCTTTTGAGGGGGAGGGGCCATGTTTGGCTCATTAGTTTAAGAAGCAGTGACCGTGTTTGGAAAAAATGCTGGTTTAATCCTCAGTGGGGTGATTTTACCATCAGGCCCTTAAGCAAGGTCTTTAACCCCCAGTTGCCCCAGGGACTGACTGACTCTGCTTTCTCAACTGGTACCAACTGGGTAGAAGTGTCTACTGAGTAGGTCTTAATATTGTAGGTATCAGCACGCTGCCAACAAACCCAGCACCAGCGATCTGAAGATGGCAGACTCTTAAATACGTTTGATGTGCATATCAGCTCTCAAATTTTGAAATGCAACAAGTAGAACATGAAAGTGTATAATTGCTTTTACTACTTGTTTTTTTGGAACATGTTCACTTTTACCCCTACGGCTCATCCCATCAGATGGTGTCGTCGATGTCTCTCCTGAAGGACTTGTTACGGAGAGGCTTGCTGTAAACCTTGGAGCATAACATCTGGTGTGCTTATGTTATTCTGGCTCACATCAATTTTCACTTTTTTTTTATTAAATCCATAAAAACCAAATAGAACATGTTCTGGATTTCATTCCAAGCGTAACACTTTATTTGACGGGGCACAAATAATATAGTATTATGCTATTACATATGTATTAACCATTAAGTAAGTCTAAGTTACTGATCTCACGTTAATATATCATTAATGAATTGTGACGCATCTTTTATCTCAAGCAATTACTATTTTTCTTACTGCATCTGTTAATTCTGTAAAACCCTTGTTAACTGAAGGAACAAATCATGAATAACAAGTTAAATACTCATCTCATGTTTGTTCATCATTAATGAAATAATAACTACTATATTTGTTCATGATTTCTGCTTCAGTTGTAACGGAGTTAAGTATTTGTGCCCATTCAAATAAAGTGTTAACGTTCCAAATTTAATATGGTAGTGGTAAATGTAGCAATCATACAAAGTGAATTTTTACTCATTTGCATGCATTTTCCACCAAAATCCTTCAGTATTTTTAATTGGAACTGTTTAAATAATATTTTGCTGGTACTGGTTTCCAGATTTTGATGGTGACATGCTGGCCTTGGATGAACAAAGGCTCACGTGACGTCCGTGAATCGCGCCCCTCTGTGATGCATGCACAGAGGAGCGTTCTGCCGCAACTAAGCCTATACACACGGGCTCTTTGTGTACGATCATGCAGAAAAAGTGATGTAATGCTTGGTACAAGGAGGGAAGGGAGTGAAACCTAAATCTCCAAACAACAGCACATGGACAGTCACTGCATCTACACTCAGCTAGCTGGCAGATCCCAGCCTCAGGATGGTAGGTAGACATTGTTCTTCACTTTCAACTATTTGCGCTAATATGAGGCGCTGAGAATCTGTTTTACAAAATGTTGTGCTGTGATTGGCCAGAATTGACCTGGTTCTTATAGCATAGATTGATTCTTGAAGTCTGTAGAAGTCAGTTTCTTGGTGTCATGGAACCAAGGCCATGAAAGAATGTTCTGGCATCATTGCTTTGCAGCCCAAAAACCTGTTTAAGCTATGAATCTATGGGCATTCTGTTGTCCAAAGGATTATTCATTTACTCAGATTTGTGTTCATATTTTCAGTGTTTTAATGCAATCATTTTTAGGTATGTAGTGTAGCAGGAAAGTTGTCAAAGAATGGATGTTCTGGAATCATTGCATACAGTCCAGAAACAACATTTTATTTAACAAATGAATTAACGGGAGCATTGTTGCTACCAAGTAAAATTCATTTTACTTGAATTCCTGTACTTCGAGGTATGTAGAATAGGAAGAAAGTCCTTATTTCATTGCATACAGCCCATAAATTATAAAAAGAGATTATAATAGATAGCCATTCTGTTGCTACCCTGGTCTATTCATTTCCTTGAAATTCTGTGCTTGTTTGAATTATGATTCATTTTTAGGTATTCCATATAATGTGGACAGTTTGCAGACATTCTTTCTTTCTGCAGTTTCCACACAGGCAACTGGGGGTCGTTGTGGCAGCCGTCCTGTTCTTCGGCCTTTCGGCGGCCTCTGAAGGTTGTCGCGCACCTCAATGTATTCTTTCAGCCATCATGATCAGGGTTAATTAGAGAACTCATTTTCTATCCACCTGAATATTTCATACAAGGTTAATCTGGCTATAAAAAACAATGTGAACCTTTTCCATACACTGTCATAATAAGACGTTGTTCCTTTATCACATCCCCCCTCAGGATTAGGTGGAAAAGCCCTTCTGTTTCCCTACGAGACCGACTACAGCTATGTCAAACTAGTACCCGAGAATCCCTTGCAGCTGCAGGCCTTCACCCTGTGCATGACGCTGGCCACAGAGCTGGATGGCGAGCGGGATGTCATCCTCTTCGCCTATCGCACCAAGGACTTTGACGAGCTGAACGTGTGGCGTGAGAAGGACGGCCGTGTGTCCTTGTACCTCAGCGGGGACGGCGTGCACTTTAACATGCCCCCACTCAGCACCTTCAAGACGAATGTGTGCGTCACCTGGAATTCCACCACGGGCCTGTCTGCGTTTTGGATGGATGGTAAGAGAAGTGCGCGGCAGGTGTACAAACCAGGGCATACGATTAGTGCCCAAGGCACCGTGATTCTGGGTCAGGACCCTGACGCCTTCCTGGGGGAGTACGAAGCCTATCAGAGTTTCATCGGTGAAATTTCAAATGTTAATATGTGGGACTATGTCCTTTCTGATAGTGATATTCAGGCTTTGCACTGTGATTGCTCTATCCCTAAAGGAAATATTTTTGACTGGAATACTGTTCAATATGAAATTAATGGGAATGTCTTAATCATACCTGATGGCCAGAGTAATACAATATCCAACTTGGAGTTGTGCTAGAAATGTTCACAATATTGACATTTACAGCAAATGTACTCAGTGTTTCAAAATGGCATGCTTCAAACATGAAAACAATGTATAAATATGTAAATGATTAAATGTTAACACAAGAGTAACAATTAAACATCAGTAATTAATCATTCTTGAGTCGCTGATCATACTGATTGACAGGCACTGTGCTCCAGATTAGAGTCAGATTAGACTAATAGTAGTCAGACTAGAGTAATATGTACATTTAGCAAAATAGGACACACTAGAGGTGATGTCCCTGAAGCTGAGAGAACGTTTCATGTGGAGCAGGGTGGAGAAGGAGTTAAAGGGTTGAGCAGCAGAGCAGAGATGCAGCCTGCAGAACAGATGAATTTACAATGTAGGATCAAGGCTGTGTGATGATTTTAATTCTTTATGTAAAATACCCATCTGTCAGCCAAGGGTCGTTCTACTATGGTGGCATGTGCCACTATAAAATGATCTCTTGCTCCCCCTAGTGCCACTCTAGTTTTCCATCCATCTTTTGTAACTACTTATCCCATTCAGGATCGTGGGGGGGGGGGGTCTCAAAAGCTCTGGGTGCCACACAAGAAATATCCCAGGAGGGGGCACCAACCCATCACGGAGCAAACTCACACACTATACACTCAGACACCAGTAGGGAATTTGGTAACTCCAACTAACCTCAACATGTTTTTGGACTGTGGGGGGGAAGCTGGAGTCCATCCATCCATCCATTATCTGCTGCTTGTCCTGGGTTTGGGTCGCGGGGATAGCAGCTTCAGGAGAGATACACAGACCTCCCTCTCCCCAGCTACCTCTACCAGCTCCTCGGGGAGGACGCCGAGACGTTCCCAGGCCAGCCGACAGATATAATCCCTCCAGTAAGTCTTGGGTCTGCCCCAGGGCCTCCTCCCTGTAGGACATGCACGGAAAACCTCTCCAGGTAGCCGCCCAGGAGGCATCCACACTAGATGTCCAAACTACCTCAACTGACTCCTTTCGACGTGGAGAAGCAACGGTTCTACTCGGAGACCCTACCGGATATCCAAACTTCTCACCCTATCCCTAAGGGACAGCCCAGACACCCTGCGGAGAAACCTCATTTCAGCCATCTGTATTCGCAATTTCGGTCATTACTCATAGCTCATGACCATAGGTGAGGGTAGGGACGAAGATGGACCAATAGATCGATAGCTTTGCTTTCCGGCTCAGTACTTTCTTTCTTAGCCACGACGAACCAGTTAAGCGTCTGCAAAACTGTAGATGCCGCTCTGATTTGTCTATCCAGCTCCCCTCATTTGTGAACAAGACCCCAAGACACTTGAACTCCTCCACTTGAGGCAGTACCTCTTCTCGGTCCTGAAGAGGGCAATCGACCCGCCTCCGGGTGAGAACCATGGTCTCGGACTTGGAGGTGCTAATCTTCATCCCTGCTACTTCGCACTTGGCTGCGAACCACACCAGAGCACGCTGGAGATCTCCAGCAGATGAAGCCAAAAGGATGACATCATCTGCAAAAAGCAGTGAGGCAATCCTGAGGCCACCAAACCGGACACCCTCAACACCCTAGCTGGCCTAGAAATCCTGTCAATAAATATTATAAACAGGACCAATGACAAAGGGAAGCCCTGGCAGAGCCCAACCTGCACTGAGAACATGTTCGACTTATTACCGTCAATGCAGACCAAGCTTCTGTTCCGTTCACACAGGGACCGAATCGCCCACAACAGTGGACCCCGGACCCCATATTCCCGAAGCACCCCCCACCGAGCACCTCGGTGAACCCGGTCGTAAGCCTTTTCCAAATGCACAAAACACATGTCGACTGGATTGGCGACCTCTAGTACCCTTGCAAGGGTATAAAGCTGGTCCAGTGTTCCATGACCAGGACGAAAACTGCACTGTTCCTCCTGAATCCGAGATTCGACTATCGATCTCACCCTCCTCGCCAGTACCCCGGAATAGACTTTTCCCAGAAGGCTGAGAAGTGTGATCCCCTGTAGTTGGAACACACCCTCTGGTCCCCCCTCTTAAATAAGGGGACCCCCACCCTGGTCTGCCAATCCAGTGGCACTGTCCCTGACCTCCATGCGCTGTTGAGAAGGCGTGTCAGCCACGACAGCCCCACAACATCCAGAGCCTTCAGGTACTCTGGGCAGATCTCATCCACCCCCAGGGCCCGGCCACCACATAGCTCTTTAACCACCCTGGCCACCTCAGCCCCAGGGATGGGCAAGCCCCCCCCCAGCACCCTCGGGCTCTGTACCCTCAGATGTCTCAAAGGCAGTGTGCGTAAATGTATCTGAGGCAGGGTTGAGGAGGTCCTCAAAGTATTCCTTCCACCTGTGAGGTCAGCAGTACCCCCTCCCCACTATAAATAGTAGGAACCAGGAGCTGCTTCCCCCTCCTGACATTCCGGATGGTTTGCCAGAACCTTTTTGAGGCCAACTGAAAGTCACTTTCCATGGCCTCACCGAACTCCTCCCAGGCTCGGGTTTTTGCTTCTGCACCCACCCAAGCCGCGTTCTGCCTGGCCTGCTGGCACCCATCAGCAGACCCCCAGGCTAATAATTCCGGGTAAGCCTCCTTCTTCAGCTTGACAGCCCCCCTCACTTCTGGTGTTCACCATCAGGTACAGGGGTTACTGCCACGACTGGCACCGACCACCCTGCAGCTACAACTACGTACGGCTGCTTCCACAATGGAGGTCCGGAACAGTATCCATTCAGACACAATGTCCCCAACCTCCCCTGGTCTGACCAGCTTCCTCGCCTGCCACCTGAGCCAACTCACCACCAGGTGGTGATCGATTGACAGCTCTGCCCCTCTTTTTACCCGAGAGTCCAAGATGGAAGGCCGCAGATCAGATAATACGATTATGAAATCGATCATCATCCTGTAGCCCCACCCCAGCCCGGCGTAGCTCACCTGCCACAACTCCAGAAGAAAAGAGCATCCAGCCCCTCTCCAAGAGATTGGTTCCAGAACCCAAGCTACGCGTTGAGGTGAGCCCGACTATATCTAGTTGATATCTCTCAACCTCATGCACAAGCTCAGGAAGTGACATTCCATGTCCCGAAAGCCAGTTTTCTCAGCTGGGGATCGGACCGCCAGGGCCTTCCTTGGCCGCCACCCGAACGACAAAGCAGCGAAAACCTGACATTCCCCTTGCGGGTGGTGGGCACACCTGGGACAGTCCCGTGTGCCTCTTTCAGGCTATGCCCAGCCAGGCCCCACGGGCCAAGGCCCAGCCACCAGGCACTCGCCAACGGGCCCCTCCCCCAGGCCTGGCTCCAGAGTGGGGCCCTCGTGACCCCAGTCCAGGTGAGGGAAACAGGACTTCATTAGAATACCTTATCATAGGGTTCCTTTGGATTGCTCTTTGTCTGGCCCCTCCTCTGGGACCTTTTTGCCTTGGGAGACCCTACCATAGGCTATTGCCCCCGACAACATACTGTAGCCCCTAGGGTCACTGAGGCACACAAACCCCTCCATCATGATATGGTGGCAATCCAAGGAGGGAAAGCTGGAGAACTTGGAGAAAATTCCATTGAGACACGGGGAGAACATGCAGACTCCACATTTGGAGCCATGACAATTTGAACCCTGGTCCCATAGTTGTGATGCAACAGTGCGAACCACTGTACCACCATGCTGCCCCTCAATCTAATTTTGTATATGAAAATACAATGGTACCTTGGTTCTCAAACTCATTAGAACTTGAATTTCTTAAAAGTCGAACCAACCAGTTTGAAAAAATAAATGACCAAGAACTCGATCTGAATCTCAGAAGTCAAACTGTGAACACCAACCTAAGATAATGTGCAGGAAATGAGTCACACGGCACATCTCTCAGCGGTAACAAAGGGTAATGCTTCAGTCTCAGCCTTGCATTGGCTGTGATAGCATCGTGTATGTTTACACTAGCTGAATACATATATTTAGACAGTAAAAATACATTTACACAATGATAGACAGAACAGTAATTATTATATAATATATTATATTTAAAAATAAAGATTTCTTATTAACTTTAATATTGTTAATAAACCATTGATACATTTAATTATAATAATATTGTCGTGCCAAGCGGGGATAGAACGGACAAAGGCGCAGACGTCAGGGTGTCTGGGAATACAGGGTTTAATTACAGGTAAGGCAGGCAAAACGCAGGCAGACAATACAATGACCGGACTGGGGAAACAAACTGAAACCCGGACTAAATACAGAGGACTAATGGCAACAACCAGAAACAGCTGATCATGCGGTTATTGCACACGGGATTAACGAGGGGGCGTGGCACACGGAAGGAGCGGATGATCGGGGCAGGACACATTGTTTTTTTTTAACTTTACACATTGTTTGGATACATTTATTTTCTTACTTTACAAATTGCTGTTTTGATAAATGTACTTAGATGGGTTTAGTACAGTATGTTCTTCTTGTTTTATCCTGTTCATTTTATGTTTAAATGCTAAAAAAAAACATATTTAGATGTAATTTTTTGGGGGCCGGGAACCAATTCATTGGTTTTCCATTATTCAATCAGAACTCGAACTTTTTAGGATTCGATCCGGAGTTCTGAACGGATTAAGATCAAGTTCTGAGGTGACACTGTATGTTTATTAAAATAAAATAGCAAGAATATTTGGAGCAAGTTGAGCTATAACTAGCATTGAATATGAACTCTAAAACTGAAGATGTCACATAACGAGGTTTAGCCCATAGCTTTCCAACCAGACTGGTGTTCTTGTTGTCAGGGGCAACTGACGTTCCAACCTATGATTGGTGGGAGACCGCATTTTGAATCTGCACTGTGGATATATCTGCACCACAGCTATTTCAGATTTCCACACAAACTGTTGATTGTCACACTGTGGAAATTGCTTAAAGGTAAGTGTTATTATAAAATGAGATTTGAATTATTCTACATGAAATGCAGGGAACCTATCAGTTGAGGAGTATGCTTTAATGTTCTTTTGCACGATAGTTGAGTCGAGAGACTGTGATTATCATCAAAAACAAAACGATGCAATAATTATGCAAGACAAATCAAAATTTTTATGTAATAGCATAAACCAATGTCATTTAGTTTGAGTATAGATGATGTTTATTTGGGCTGATGCCAATAAGAATATTATAGGCAGTTTATATAAAGTATATGTATACTTACTACACAGTGTATTTTAATCAAATATATTACATATGAGGGAATGACCACACCTGCAAATCTGATCTGCATGCCACTCTAAGAAATTATCTCTAGATCCGCCCCTGCTGTCAGCTGAACTAAAAGCAAAGAGTAACACTGTGTTAGTCAGGATTAGTGCTTCAAGACAGAAGGCTCTTCAGTGCATTTGGTGTGAATATCATCTTTTAAGTTTAAAAAATTAGGACATAAGTTTATAATTGCTTTCACTTCATTTTTTTAGGGACATGCTCTGTGGAAGATTAAATGAAAATGTTCCCAATCTACCATTTTTTAAAAAAGTTTTTATTGGAAGGGTATTATATACCAGCATTGTAAGATCACATAAATTCATAATCTTTTCCATTTATAATAGACAATTAACTTAATTAACTAATTAAGGAGTCTCGGAGTCCATATGCTTCGCCAATCGTGGTGGCTAGGAAAAAGAATGGTTCCGTGAGGATGTGCATTGAATACCGTACACTTAACCGTCAAACCATTCCAGACCAGTATACTACCCCTCGTATAGAGGACGCACTAGACTGTCTGTCAGGCAGTCAGTGGTTTTCCGTCCTTGATTTAAGGAGTGGATATTATCAAATAGTCATGGCCGAACAGGATAAAGAGAAGACAGCCTTCATATGCCCCCTTGGATTTTACCAGTTCGAAAGGATGCCCCAAGGGATTATGGGGGCTCCGGCCACTTTCCAACACTTGATGGAAAAGGCCGTTGGAGATATGAATTTAATGCAGATTATTGTCTATCTTGATGATCTGATAGTTTTTGGAAGGACGTTAGAGGAGCATGAAGACAGGCTTCTGAAAGTGTTGGATCGGCTAGAAGAGGTTGGATTAAAAGTGTCGCTTGACAAATGCCAATTCTGCCAGCCTAAACTGAAATATGTGGGCCACATAGTGTCCAAAGAAGGGATCGCCACCGACCCTGACAAAGGTGAGGCTGTGTTATCCTGGCCTCAGCCTACAGACCTAAAGTCATTACGGTCGTTTCTTGGCTTCTGCGAATATTACCGTAGATTTATTGCCAATTTCTCTTCCATAGTTAGGCCATTGACTGAGCTTACTAAAGGGTATGCCCCCACACAGCGTGGGAAGAAAAGCAGTAGGGGTAAGACAGTGGAGTATTTCAGGGAGTCTGAACCCTTTGGGGATCGCTGGGACCAGTCCTGCACGGATGCCTTTCACCAGGTCATTCGTTGTCTTACCGTGTTGGCTTTTGTGGACCCCACCAAGCCATATGTTCTCCATGTGGATGCCAGCCTGAATGGGCTAGGAGCCATGCTCTATCAGGATTACCCTGAGGGGCTGAGGCCAGTAGCATTCGCTGGCCGAAAGCTGAGCCCTACTGAATGTAATTATCCGATACATCAGTTAGAGTTCTTGGCGATGAAGTGGTCCGTGGTGGACAAATTTCACGATTACTAGTATGGGGCCAAGTTCACCGTACGCACCGACAATAATCCTTTAGTGTATGTCCTAACCACTGCGAAACTGAATGCCACCGGACATCGTTGGCTAGCCACTCTATCCACTTATGAGTTCAATATCCAGCTTGCTACCCCTGAACAAAACACTGGGGATGGTGAGTTGCTAAGGTCAATTGAGCCTTCCGCTTCAGATGATGAGTATGCGCCCAGGCCAGGTGGATATGACTTAGCTGCACTACTGAGGAGAAAACATACTAAAGAGAGACAAGTGGAGAGCACGTCTGAGAGTGAGCCTGGTTGTATGGATGAGGATGTGGTAGGCAAGGAAGAAGGTACAGCGCCAGCACAGGATGTGGAGAATGACATTCCAGACCTGGTCAGTCATACTACAGAGATGTCTGATAGGTCTGATGTAGTGGTACCAACCAGTGATGCGTCGCAGGGTCAGCCAGAACCTTCAGGACAGAAGAGAAGACTAAAGCCTGTCATTAGGCTGACTTATGATAAGCTTGGTGAAGGTAGTGAGCAGCCAATGGTAGTAATTCACCGAGGGGTGGTTATTGAAATGGGGTGATGAATATCTCGCTAAAGTCTTGAGGAACCACCAGTGTAGTTGCACAGTAAATATTGAAGTAAATATGAGGGCATTCAGACATTTACAAAGGGAGAAGGTGTAACTCTATGAAAGATGTTATGAAGATTTATTTAGTTACTTATATATTTTTTTTTGTATGTTTTCTTTACTTGATTGAGCTTGTTGTACATTCGGGTTATCCCATAAGTTAAGGGGTTAAATTCTGTTTTGAGTTGAGATGTCCCTGGTCATGTGAGGAGGGGGAGCGGAAGAACTGGGAAAGGAGGAGAGACAGAACAGACAGAAAAGTACATGAGCAGGGGACGGACAGTTCCCACGACGAAAGAAAAGTGCATGAGCAGGGGACGGACAGTTTCCAGCGACGAAAGAAAAGTACATGAGCAGGGGATGGACAGTTCCAGCGACGAAAGAAAAGTACATGAGCAGGGGACGGACAGTTTCCAGCGGCAGAAAGAAAAGGAACGACGGGCTTATCTGAGAGCCTACTCCCAGGAGTTGCTCAGAAACAGACAACCCGGACAGCGCCCCAGTTACTGGAGAAGGTAGGGGCTCCTCCGGCATCGAACAAGCGCCGACGCACCGCACCCGAGCACCAAAACAGGCCTGCAACGGGGTTCTCTTTTTCCAGTTTACCTGTCTATATTATCTCATGGGCTCGGGGTGGCATGTTTATCTTTGTGTTTGAAAATACTCTCCTTTGTAATTGTTGGGGTTGTACTATATATACAAGCGCTTATATTGCGTCGGTCAGGGTGTTGATTCTTTCTTTTTTTTTTCCTTTTCCTTTTTATATTAAAAAGTCAGGGTGTTTGCATTCATTCGTTTATTGATTGTGTTTTAGAGTGTCGGGACAGTAGGGACGGCAGTATAAACGCCAAGCCAGTGTGGGGAGCGCGCAGGGCCCCTCTCCTAATCGTAGCGTACGTGGAAGGGGTGTTACACAATGCCATGGTCAGCCTAGTCCGATGGCATTGAGGTGCTCCTTCTTTTGTTCATTATGCACAGACTTTTGTTGCCCGGTGTCACACATGTATGATTCACAACATGGGCTGAGCGTTGAGGCCACTTATGGTGGAGACCCCACCAACAGAAGGCCAATTTCAGCATTTGCAGATGGACTTCATAGAGCTCACTCCATGCAGGGGCTACCGATACTGTCTAGTAGAGATCGATCTTTTCTCTAGGTAGGTCGAAGCATTCCCTGCTCGGCAGACCACAGCCATGACAGTGGCTAAGAGCCTGTTGCGAGAGACTATCCCAAGATGGGGGGTGCCTGCATGCTTGACCACAGATAATGGCACCCATTTCACTAACTAGGTCATCCGCCATCTATCTGGTTGGCTGCAGATAGATCTCAGACGTTAAAATTGGCTAAGCTTTGCAGTGACACTGGGATCGACTGGGTGACAGGACTGCCATTAGTCATGAGGTGTAGACCTCATCAGCTTCCCGGTCTGGCCCCAGGGAGAGCAGTGATTACGAAAGCTGAAGTGACTCACCTGAAATCAGGTATTGTAACTCCACTGCAAAAAATGAAAATCTAAGCAAATATAATTTTCTTATATTTAGACAAAAAATTCCAGTTTCATTAATAAACTGACTACACTGCAATAAATGGCCTGTGAAATTTAAGAAATTGATTCTGTTGTGAAAAAAAATGGCCTAAACCTAGCAAAGTGTGTTTTTAGTCAATTTATTGATGAAATTCGAATTTTGTATTTTACTCCCCCTTTTGGAGATGAGGCGGAGCCAAAATGTGTGAAATACAATAATTACAGGCCTAAACAAAAATAATAAGACTGATATTGTCGAGGGACAGTGTGGTATATGAAAATTAAACAGGTTTGAAGCCCATTGAGCTTGTTTGGTACATGATGAAAGACTTCATCCCCAAGGAGGCCAAGCCAGGTACAAAGCGGGAGCGTGCCCAAGCAACAGAGTTATTTTGGGAGAAGATGTAACAGGCCTAAACAAAGTAATAAGTCACAATGACGTGTGAATGTGTCATTAACTTCTCTGCCTGGCCACAATGAAAAGAAATATGTTTGCAGAGGTCAAGGTGAGGATGTTTTCTTAACCTAAGAACACTGCATGGTGGTGTTAGTATCATGCTGTTTTGCTGACAGTACTGTACATCAGTACATTGCGCAAAGAGAATGGAATAATGAAGCAACACTAGATAGATAGATTGGGAATTTTTTGTCATAATACGAGACATAAAAAAGGAACACAAAAGAAACATAGCATAATAAGTATTTACTGTAACCCTTTGGAGTTTGAGGGCTCTCACCCACTTTCAAAGTAGTCTGACATGCCTTGACATTTTACAGTTTTTCTGAATTGCTAAAACACATTTCCCAAAAACTCCTCTCCTTTAATCAAACCACTAAGCACAAACCCTATAAATTCAAGCTAAATGCACAAAACCTTACACTCATCTTGCAAAATCAGTCTTCTCAAAACTATATTACCTTTGCTCAAAAGCAAACACTGCTTTCAGATAATGCATCAAGCCAGTCAGTTAAACACTACTGAACAGTCATTACACTATAGTGTAGGATCACACATGCACATATTACAGAACTTAAATTCCAGGTGGCCTGAGACAAGGCCAAGCCTGATAAGAGAGGTAGACAATGGCCTAGGCACCAAAGGGGGGTTAGGGTTAGGGTTTAAGTTTCTCTCCTGGATCCACTGCGGCTGTCTGTGTAAGAGCTGATGCTTTCAATTGCTGCTCCCGGCTGTCACGTGACTCAGCGGCGCCAGGCAAGCAAAAAGGGCTCACTTGCACACGTGCACACACACACTATAAGATTTATAACAAAGTATTGTAGTAACAAGTTGCTGAGCCATGCTCGCAATAATTAAACAGCAGAGATAGATCAGAGTTTAATCACTAGATACTGTTTATTACATCCGTACTACTACAACCCACACACTCACACTGCCCACCGTGCTCATCGCCCCGTTTACTCCTCATACACGTCCTGGGTTTTAACTAATTGGTCGTATTAAGTTGACGCCATTGTCCAAGGTACGCATAAATGAAAAGGAGGCGCCAGCCATTTTACCGGGGTGAGAGTGACAACAGCAGAAAGAAAACCCCGAATCTAAGTTTCTTCTGTATACCTTCGATTGTACAAATCAAGCCAAAGAGACAGAAGAGCTGCCGGAAAGGCTACAGAAAACTTGGCTAAGATCCATTGATCGAAAGAACTTGAACGACGATACTGTCAAGAAGTGGCATGTTCTGTGTTCTGAGAATGGGCAGTATTTCAGTTAAATGCATTAAAAATGCCTATTCATTTCCTTTTGAGCATTTTGTAATTTGTATTTTGCTGGACAGAAAAAAATCAGATGTAGGCTAATTTGTATCAAAATAGATTGAGCATTCTGTGTATTTAAAATACTTAAAATGCCATTTTAAGAACGTTCATCACTAGGCTTACAGACTTAAATACAAGTGACACTGAGATTAATAATGGAATTATTGTATAGTATACTGTGAGCTAGTATACTAGAATAGCATTTGGCTAGGCAGACATTTAAATGACGGCAATAGAGAAATGAATTTAAAGACGGCAATAGAGAAAAAAGACCATGTAGTGGGTGGAATTGGTCTTCCATGATGTTGTTAGCTCTGCGAAGGCAGCGGTCGTGGTAACTGTCCCTCAGGGGAGGTAGAGGCACCCCGATGACTTTCTCTGTGGCCCCCACTATCCACTGCAGTATGTTGCACTCTGAAGCCTTGCAGTTTCCTTACTAGACAGTGATGCAGCTGGACAGCAGGCTTTCAATAGTCTCTCCCTTTGTACTCGGTCATACAGGATAAGTGTTGTAATGCTTTGTATAAATAGGGAAGGGAGTGAAACCTAAAACTCCAAACAATTAGCTCTTGCGCTAATATACTGCACTGAGAATTTGTTATACGAAATGTTATGCTGTGTATGATTAGCCGGAATTGACCTGGTTCTTATAGCATAGTCTGATTCTTGAAGTCTGTAGAAGTCAGTTTCTTGATGTCATGGAACCAAGGCCATGAAAGAATGTTCTGGCATCATTGCTTTGCAGCCCAAAAACCTGTTTTAAGCTATGAATTTATGGGCATTCTGTTGCCCAAAGGATTATTCATTTACTCAGATTTGTGTTCATGTTTTCACTGTTTTAATGCAATCATTTTTAGGTATGTGGTGTAGCAGGAAAGTTGTCAAAGAATGGATGTTCTGGAATCATTGCATGCAGTCCAGAAACATTTTATTTAACGAATGAATTAATGGGAGCATTGTTGCTACCAAGTAAAATTCATTTTAATTTAATTCCTCTACTTTTAGGTATGTATAATAGGAAGAACGTCCTTATTTCATTTCATACAACCCATAATGTTTACAGAAAGAGATTATAATAGATAGGCATTCTGTTGCTACCAAGGATAATTCACTTGTTTGAATTTCTGTGCTTGTTTGAATTATGGTTCATTTCAAGGTATTCAGTATAGTGTGGACAGTTTGCAGACATTCTTTGTTTCTGCAGTTTCCACACAGGCAACTGGGGGTCGTTGTGGCAGCCGTCCTGTTCTTCGGCCTTT
>JABFEB020000092.1:20761590-20772898 GCA_019775895.2 Stomatorhinus ivindoensis
GTCACCGTGTCACGGGGTCACCGACTCACCTCCACGGTCTGATTGCAGCTTCCCGTCGGGCGGCCATGGGGGGTGTGTTTTCAACCCCACACCCCTCCCCCTCCCTGGAGAGACATCCATCACTCCTACACACACTAACCCACCCAGCCACCAAGTGAAAGCCCAGGGAAAATGGACTAATCCGCAAGGTTTCAAAGGAAATTCCTGCTAATTAGAAAATGCTTTATAGAAAATTCCTTTAGTTTTTTAGTTTTTTGCTGTTTTATTTTGAAAAAAATCATTGAATTGATAGATAAAAAAACAAACAAGCCAACAAATAGATAGACAGATAGATAGTTGCACTTTTGTTTATTTATTCATTCATTTATTCATTATTATCTTGTGCATCTAATGTGTCATGTTCTGTGTAAAGTCCTTTGTAAAAACGTGGAAAATATGAATTTGTTTCACTGTATGCCAGAATATTTGTAAATGACCATAAAATTTGACTTGACTTACTTTGGCACTTTATAAGGGGGGGGGGGGGCAGCCTACAGGCATGAAGAAAGACCAAACAACCACGGAGACTCTGTTTTCTTCTGGCCCCTCCGTAGTCTTCCGTCCTGATGGGCTTGGACAGCCCTCCCCAGAGCTGCATCAGGCCCCGTTAGTCTGAGATCCTCCCTGGGTGTGCAGGCTGTGTTTGTGTGTCCCCCGCGGTGCACGGGCCTGTGTTTGGGCCGTAGTGGGGCCAGGCCAGAGGTTAATGCCATACTGACACACAGTTTACAAATGAGAGACAAAGAACAAGAGATTTGGAGGGAAACCCAACCCACGTCGATGAAATTTCACCCCCAACCACCCCCGTCTCCTGAAGAGAGCCCCCAGAGCTCTCTGTCAGACCGCGGTCAACCCCCCCAACCCTGCCCAAGACTACAACTAACAACACAGGAGGCATGGAGGGGGGGGGGGGGGGGGGGTGTGCTGTCAGTAACAAGCTAAAGAGTAAGAGATGATTTGCAGGAGATTTTAACTCAAAAGAAGTGTTTAAATCATACCTAAATGTAACAGAAAAGTAAGCTTTATTATTATTATTAGTAGTAGTAGTAGTAGTAGTAGTCGCAATAGTAGTAGTAGCAGTATTAAATTGCTAGCTAATTTTTGAAAAAAATATGTAAAGCACTATGCTGGAGGGTGCAAAGGCGGAGCCTCTCCTGGGATTTAAACACAATTTTCTAGTAACTTTCCTTGTTCATTAATCAGTAATTAGCCTGCTGCTGATCCAGGAACACATACCGTCATTCTCCATCGCTTTTTACCTCCGGGGTGATTTTATATCGGCTGAACTCAGGAGCTGATCTGAGCTTTTTTTCTCCTGCATTCGGTCTCGCGTGCTGCTCCTCTTGGTGCAGGGTGGAGTTAATCAGCTCACAATGACCTCCATTCACCATCCCTCCCCCAAAGTCTCCCATGAGACTCCAGGGTGCAATGCCCAAGATTTTGTGCATGCCTTTGGTATCCCTCACATGCAATTTAAGAAGACTGAAAATCTGCATAAATTGTGGAATGTGTTGCTTTAGTACCATCTTCTCAGTCTGAAGGCTCAGTAGATGGTTTATGAATGTAGTCCCAAGTGCAGTTTTTTTCTTCTTACGCATCTTTCTGTTGAAATCTCTGAATAACGCTGTTATTAGCAATCGCTGCTTTTCGATCAGCTAGGTGGGAAAGCTGACTTCGGTCTGCTGTATCATTATGAATCGTGCTACAAAATGTTAACTTTCATACCGTCAAAAACCAAATGTCCAGGCCTGATGTGTGATGCCTTGTCTAATTGCTGCACCCGGCAGAGAACCCATGGCTCTGCATTTGTTCCCTGTCTCTTTAACATCTCTCAGCACAGACAGCACAAAAAAAAGCTCAAAAAAGGTTCTGGGGGGTTGAATATAGCATAGAGCTCTGCTCATAAAATCCCAGCAGGGCTGGAACAGGGGCCTTGTTGAAAAAGGGACTGTTTACTAAGGAAAGGGCACACCGAGGCTGTCTCCGTGCAGAAGTTTTACAGTAAACCCTGTTTATGACCTAATATCTCGTCTCTCTGGCATCTTGTCTTTACACATCCCCGGAGGCTGCTGCATTTACATCACAGAAATTTCAACTTGAGTGACCTCACTCTTCCCGCGCCGGTTCAGTTGGTCATTTAGGAAGCGTGCGTGCGTCCCGGAGCACAGAGTCCGGATTGTTTGGCGAGCGAGAGCGCGGAGTAAGGTTCACGGGTCAAATGTGGCTTCTGGAACGTGACACTCACCCTCTGGGCAGGAACTTCCTCACCTACAGGAGGACACAGCCCTTCCACAAAGGCTCAGATTCACTGAAAGACAGAGTGGTGTGTTTTTGTCTTGGTTTGGTCTCATTCTCAGTTAAGTTATGCTCCTTCAGGGTCAGAAACGAAACAAGAGTAAAACGACTAGATGGAGTGGTGTGATAAATATTTATCATGTTTCGAGTGCCTGTCTGAATTCTAAATACCCTTATTGGCAGTGAACGATGGTGGCTCTGGGCAAATGAGTTGACTGAGACAGAGGTCGCTTGGATATATAGCATCTGGCGTCCATCATCCTTCCCATTCCTTACTTTAATAATGGTTTCCATGGATACTGCTATCAACATTGTGTGACTCTTAATGGGGACATGCTTTATCAGACCCCCGTTGGGACTACAGGTGTGTTTTGGTGGGGGAGGGGTGCTCCGATCTTTAGGTTCAACCCCCAACTGGGCATGAGGAATTGCAGTCACCCCCCCCCCCCCCGAGGGCTGTTTCAGAGCAACAAAGGAATCTCATTTGCAACAGGTGTGATACTGTCATGAAATCTGCAAAACCCAAACATCCGCCGTCTCTGAAGACCCATCTAGTTAACAGATACCGGCATGGGCTTCTCAGACACAGCCCGTTTCCTAGGGAGGGATATACCATATTAATTAATATTATTCATGCCGTCCTTTAATTTGTGAGCATGAATTTATTAAATGGGTGTGTGGGAAGGAACAGAAAGTGGTAGAACGACAAAGCTGCCAGGATACGAATGCCACAATTCGCGCCTGACTAGAGTTCCTAGGGGCTGCCTGTGCAAAGATCACTAGCTGAGCTCCCTTGCCTGGACTTATTTTCTTGAAATATGTGAAGGAATTAGAGAGAAGCAGTGACCAGTTGTGATTGTTTGCAAGCTTCCAATGCACAGTCAGTGCTGGAGCATTCCAGCAGATTTTGGTGGTGGGGGGGGAGGGGGGGGAACATTGACATGTGTCCTTTGTTCAAGCATGTTATTGTCTGAGTTGGAGGGAATGTGTGTGTGTGTGTGTGTGTGTGTGTGTGCATGTGTGCGCCTGTGTGTCTGTGTGTGCATGGGCTAATCATGTTTAATTCAGGCATGGGTGACCTCTGCTCTCGCAATGGCCATGGCAATCAATGGCACAAAGAGCTGTTAAATTAATGGAGGGGGCAAAGGAGAGGGGGAAGCCAGTATTGCCCTCAGTTTTAAAGGGAAAAGCAGATTCCAGAGGCTTGGGAGTAGAGGACCCTTGCACAACGCAACTGGGCTTAAGCGGGGACCCTGAAATCTGGGAAGCAGGCAAAACGGGCCAGTGAACAGCATCTTTTTGCGCTCAATTCTTTATAAATCAATGACAAGAATACAGAGCTGCTGACTGCTACCTGTATCAGCTAAAGTAACAATAATCTCTAACGCTGCTAATGTGGGTGAACCTGATAAATATATGTAGCATGGCATTCGGAATGTGAATTTTTTTTTTAATTGTACCCCATTCTATCTAATTCAGATATGATAAATACACAGCCAATCAAACAACTGTCAGGTCTAAAAATGAGAGTCTTAAAAATCTTCATTTTTCAGTCTATTATTTTTTCTCATCTTCTCCAGTAATATACATAATGAGTATAACTTTCAGAAACGGATATGGAATAAAATGCCAAACCACAAAGCAGGACTTTTTATTGTGTCACCGACAAGCAACTAAGCTACAAAAGCTGGATTAGAGGCTTGTGGTTGAAATACCGTTATCAGATCTTCTCATCATCCCTCCCCCGGTGGTACCCTCAGACTCCCCCCACAGACTCCCCCCCCCCATCAAATGGATCCAAGATGAACCATCTGTGGTCCACCCATGGGATCTCGTGCTGACGGATCCGATCCAGCTCATTTCAGAAGACAAGGGAGTATTCACTGTGGAGCAGGACCTCCTGAAGACCAGACCTTTCTGTTTAGCTGGCGTGTAGAAGTTGTGCATAACAGGAAATTAGTTTATAGGAAGGCCACTGTGCAGGAAGACTACATTACATGCTGTGATTCTCACACAAGGGGCTCTGCCTCACATAGCTGCACCGGGAGGGTCCCTCTTTGCCTGTACTGCACCCAGTCTGCTTCTGTACTAATTGCTTTGAGGTCTCTCTGTTGAAACACCATCCTGTGTCATAACAACAAGGCCATTTAAAGGACCTCTTCACACAGAGCTTTTTTTCTTCCTCCCTGTCTTCTCTATAGACATCTTGGTCAGTAGGGGATGTAGGGGTAAACAGATAAATGGGGGACCCTCTCTGGCTGAGTTCTGTTGACTTTGCTTTGTAAACACCACTTAATTTTCAAATGACAGTTATCAGCCTTTAGTGACAGATAAGAAGATTAGATTATTTTTTTCTGTTTTTTTGTGTTGGTGGTAAGTATGCTTGAGAAAGTTGAGTAAGTATGCTCGAGTAACATTTATCAGGGAGGTGTTAAAATGTATTTAAAAATGAGTCAACAATTTATAGTTGGCTGAGAGGATTGTAAACTGCGTTTTTGATGTTTTTTTACGACTTGTGAAATGAATTGTCAGTGTTTACAATGCTGTGAAATATAGCGGTTCTTTTTATATAAAAAAAAAACTGCATTGTATATTTAGTATACTAAAGTGCTCAAATAACAAATCAGCCACTGGCAGCTGAGAAATTCAAGAATTTCCCCCTGGAATCAATGACTTTTTGAATGTTTATTTTATCTGAAACAGCTCAATGTGAGCATGGAGAAATAAAATTAAATGAGATACTGTAACAAGGCAAATGATGATAATTGTCTATGTTTCAGAATTTGGCATCTATGTATTTTGTATGTGCTGTTTATATACATTTTTTATGAATTCATTGAAGGAATTTACACACCTTGATGGGAAATCAGCTTCTGTTGCACACGGTTAAAGGTCAATTAGAACACAGCTCTTGTATAAAACGCTGGTCACATGACCGACAATGGCACAGCACTATACTAGCATACAGTGATGATCCTAAAACCACTTCCATCTCATCCCTAACCTCACTGTGGACTTCAGGGTGACTGGACATGTCCCACAGCTTTCTCTCTCAGGGGACAGGAGGCTCCATTTCCTGGCACATGGCTGATTCAAACTCCCTTTGACATTCCTGCTATGGGTCTCTAGCCATCATGTCCCAGAAATTGTATGTTTAAGTGATTCTTGTGCATTTTTAGAGACCACACTAAAGATTTTAAATGATACTGTTCAAATTACACTTTTAATGCACATTTATTTTTGTAAAATTGCTACATGAAAGACTTATATAGGACATTAATACACAAATCAGTATTTATGCATCTGTATGTATCTAAGTACATGTACACTGTGGGGTTTACTCTAATATGCTAATAAATACAAGTTTTAAAACTACATTCTAAAGAATGTAGTTTCTGACCAGTGGGCCGGCAGGCCCGGGTGACCTCGCCACAGGGCCGGGGGTAGAGGGAGACAGAAGCGATAGCTGAGACGCTATTTTGCTTTTTCAAGGGAATGCTGCTACGCACATAGGTGATAAAAACCAAGGAGAAAGAACATAACGTAATTAGAGCAAAAGTCAAATCGGTGGTTCTCAGGCCAATGGACAAGACCTAGAGAGTGGGAAAGAACTGGCTAAAACAGGACTGAAGTTAGGATTATTTAAAGCGGGACACGTGGCAGGAGCAGTGGCGAGGGGGGGGAGAAGCCCAAATGGGTTATAAGAGAGCAGAGCATATAGGTACTTTAGAGTTGCTGCATGTACATGCTGGATGTATGTCAGATGGTCGCTCCCTGATTATAATCAGATGCTTAAATAAAACTTGTCGCACTTGCAAACTCCTCCGACGTCTCCAGTGTGGATCTCTGCTCACCGAACGGACCCGGCGGTGCTCGAACCACCACAACACATAAAACCTTTTGTTACTTTGTAATTATACTTTATTCATTAGTTCATTACTTAAAATAAACCTTTAAACAACATATGTATAACCTATATATGGTATCATAAGTATGACACTGGATTTATGTAAAATTGCATTTTGTCAGCTTCCCGGTGGTACAGAGTTTCTAGTCCCATGTAGCTGGCATGGGAAAGCAAACAGCGCTATTGGAAATGTGTGAGAAGGTGGGGAATTTCAAGTGCTTCCAGGGGCCCGACCCCAGTGTGCCGGTGGGATCCGGCAGCAGGGTCTTTTCCCATCGATTCTCAGGTGATACAGCACACGCACTTTCTCAGCGCACAGCAGCCTGGGCAACCATGTGTGGGAAGCAGCAACAAGGCCGTGATGTACAAAGTGCTTTATTTGCGGCCCGAGCCCGTATGAGATCCCTGTGAAAACCGACACCCCCTCTCTCATTGCGCTTTCTCAGATGTGTCACTACGTCCTAATGGGAATTCACAGTTACCAGAGCCCAGCCTGGTAAACAGGGGAGAACAGATTGCAAACACAGCTGGGATTCGCTCAGCATGCACTCATCACCAGAGCAAAGCGTTTCTGGTTTATGCCAAATTCTCAATCTGGGTAGCTGTCGTTTCTCCAAATGATCTTTCTGCAGGCCACGGTCAAATCCAGCTGGAGATCTGACTTGTCTTTTCCTGCAGAGTAATGCATTTTTGTGGCCAAAGACTCACGCTTCCTATGAGACATTTCTGCCGAGTCCTCTTACCCATTGGCGAGAGATTTTTGTGAAATACAAGAGGGGATTATGATGTTAATAAACTGCTTTGTGCTAGAGGAAATTGTGTACATTGAACGGCAAACAAGCAACAATGGAAAAAATTGTAAAACCCTTTGCATAAAAAAACCATCTTGCCAAAAAAGTACTTCTCTGAAGTTTGCTTGATAAATTGATTAAATGGACACAATGTGGTCAAACTGTATAGGGCCCATATCTGCCCAGTGTATTTGGACATAAACTGCAATGGTTTGGACAGCAGTAGTACAGTGGTGTGAAGTACAGAAGGCCTGGTTGTCATTTTTGCAAGGAATGATATAATTTAGGTGGTCTAATGATCATCATGACCGCTGTGAATCAGCCCTCAGCCCTTTCTCCACAGAGATATTCTGCAAGCTGCAGAGGTGACTAGTTTACCATTCATGGGCTTGTCTGGTGAAACTGCAGCACATGCAGGGACGTTAGCATTTTAGCTAATGTCTCTTCTATGATGACATATACTTGTATAATGTATGTGTGCGCATAGCAGACACATATGCGAGCCCCTAATTCTCTGACCCAGAGTGACTTAGTATTAGGCTTATACTATATCGCATCACCATATAATTACAAGTATTTGGCACATGCGCAATAATCACCAGGGCTTTAGACGTCAGGCATGAACATTTGTCTGGACACCAGTTATTCAGCACTATACAGGCATTTACTTACTGCCGCAATTTGGTAAGCCGATTAGTATTGCACCTAAAATATTAATGAGATGCATAATGTGATGGCCAGAGGTTAGTAATCTGTATAAATTTGGTGTATCCTTATGCTTATTAAATTCAGTTAGCGGAGCACGCCACATGCTACTGTTTTGGTAAATCTTGGGAGCGATAAGCACAGAAGAGGCGGTGAGAAAAAGGACAGCTCAGCAACCACAACATTTTTTGAAAGAGGAGATATTGTGGTTAAACAACATTAGATGCAGGTGGTGTGATGGTTCTTCTCGCAGCTTAAAATCTAACATGTTTCTTAAATTTATCTAGAACTACCTATAAATCTACCTAAAACCTAGACCTACCTATAAATCTACCTAGAACCAAGCCCACATGTGGTTTTGATTCCAATAGGTCTTCTAGGTTCTTAATGTTTTGTGATGTTTTGTGTCGTTCTGGCTCCAGTGCTAACTCTCATTTATTACCAGTCACTCATCAGAAGCTCAGACTAGGAAAATTGCTCCTTAGCTGACTCCTTGACAGCTGTATCCTTGTGTTGTTTTATGTGCCTTAACAGAAGCATCTGCTAAATCAGTAAATGTAAATATAATCTCGAAGCAAGGAATGCTTTGAGAGAAGAAAGGGCCTTGTGAAAAACAATAAGAGATCCAGAAGTGGTATTGAGGGTCTATGTCTCTGGCCTTAGACACTGCACCATCATTCTAGAACTAGGGCACCTGCATAGCCTTCCTCAGCTTCCACCAGGAGTAATGTAATCTAATTATTACTTCCTGCTTCTCTGGTGACATGCTATATCATCCATCCAGCAGAGAGGGTAATGCTCTAAAAGATCCCTTTGATACTAAGGGAGTTCATATTTTTTCCAATCTAGACCTCGACCAGAAACGAAGGTGCGCTCTGATGATTTCAGCATGTTAGCCATGTTCAATGGCCCAAAACAATGAGGGAACAGAGAATGATGGTACGTGTTTTTGAAAGTCAGCTTTGTGGGAAATGGGGGATCAGCGGATGACATCATTAAAGCCAGAAGATGGAGTCATTCTTTAATTAAATCACTCCCTTCATGGCACAGCATTTCCGCAGCTTGGCTAGGGAGACTGGGTCCCAGTCAAATGCCCCTCCCCCCCTTCCTCCCCCGACATCCCGGGTCTTACACTCCTGGGACCTGCTCCAGAGCCTTACAATACTGCATTTATCTGCCTCGGCTACAAAGAACAGAGGACCTCGGCGTGTCAGACAGGCTGCTGCTACAGTCTCATTTACCCTCGACTCCATAGAGGTCTTCGGTGCATCTGTTTTGCCATCAAAGCAATTAAATTATCATTTTGAAAATACCATATAAGCTTAAAAAAACTTACAAAACTTGCTCATTTCTTAAATGTGGATTATATCATTTATTTGTTGAGAAACAGCGATGTGAATAAAATCCTTCTAAAATACACCTTCTGCCTTGTGCACCTTACACTACAGTTCCATTCAGCCTATTCTATATATTTTTGTGGTAACACTGTTAAGATTTCATTATGCAAGAAGTGCAACAATTACTGACCATTTTAATCCTGGCAGGCCTCCAGAATTTTCTAACACCTGTTGTTGTGAGGTGTGCTGGAAAGTGTGGTTTCCATGCAGGCCTGCTGGCTGATGTTTTGCAAAGCTATCTCTTTCATCCGGAGGCACTGAGCAGGCCTGCGGCTGTATAAACAGGTGATAATGGACATTTCCACAGACACTATTGACAAATGGACTGTCCAAAACCAGTGTATCAGCACATCACTTTACAACACAAAAAGTCTGAGATCACATATATATATATATTGGACTGTTTTTCGTTCGTACACCCGAGCTAATAAATGAAAAAGCTGAATGATGAACTTTTAAAACCAGAGGTTATAGATGAAGGGCTGCATCAGAAACTCATGTGACAATTACTAAAGTCAGCATTGTTATAGCTACTATTAATAGATCTTTATTCATTCACCACATTCTTGCAGAAGCCTGGTTCTCCATTCAGATCCCTCGCCTTTGAAATGTCCCGTACAGAACAAAGCCTTCTCTTCAGCCGACAATAGAGCAGCTGGATTTTTGCACATGTGCCTTTGTTGGGGTTTGAAGCCTTGTCATAACTGGACCAGAGGACTGCGGTTCTACTGCCTAACCTTTCATCACGGTGTGTTAGCACAGTCTCAGTGAAAGCCCCACACAGCTTACTCGTAACCCCCTCACGTAGAGACGGATGGCAGGACCAGCACAAAAGAATATTTTATCTACTTCTAATACTGTGACTTGAAAGGGAGCCCTGCAGGATCGACGGATAACCCAGTGGTGCCTGGAGAAGACGCCCAAGGCTGGGGTGAAACCCCTGGATTCTGCAATTCATGGGTTCAGTTTTTGCTGAATTATCTAGTATTGTCATTGCGTTTGAGCGTTTTGTTATTGCCCCTATAATCGACACACAATTATTGAACTTGCTGATGTTTGGCTCTCCATTCGCTGGTTACAATGTATTAGAGGAACGTAATAGTTACTTTTTGCGTGGTTTATAGCAAGTTTATTAACCAATTATTAGATCAGATTTGCAAATAACTGTAGTTAATCTCCTGAAGTCCATTGTTCCTTAGATTTATATTATTGATCATCTCTAATAAGTTAATTACAATGGTATTTTACCAGGTACAGGTGCTGGTGTTATTTAATTGAGTGCATTAGAGGTTCATCTACTCTTTATGGACTTCCTGGGGTGGACAAATGAATGAAAACACCTAATGATATATTAATGTGAAGGACAACAGGGGTAGGGCCACCCTTAGCCTTCAGAACAGCCTCATTCTTTCTAGGGATGTTGTCAAACAAGCGCTGAACTGCAGGAAGTGGGATATAGGACCATTTTACACAAGAAAGAGCCTCCAGTTCTATGAGGGATAAAGGAGATTGGAAATACAGCCTGCACTTCATCGTGGCATTGATGAAATTGCTCTTAAACTTTTTTTTGCTGTTAGTATGAGGGAATTATGATCTCAGAATATATTTAACATCATGAGGGAGCAATGTTTGGTCTATGGAGAACACCTCATCCTGTAAAATGACTTCATATTACTTTGCCATTATATAACCATGCATAATAATCATCCCACAAGGTTACGGTCGGTACTGATTATGTGAGAATAAGCCCCACAACCGCATTCTTGGGTATAGGTTTATGGTGTCCCTCTGAGTCTATAGGAAGTATAGAAGATAGTTGCCCATACCAGTATGGATTCCCCAACATGTCTAACGGCTGTTAACAGACCATGCCTTGGATCTCCTGACTTGTAAATCCACCCAGATGTACATGTAAATCCATTCTGTGCTTTTTACACCTAGACTGTGCCGATTGGTCGTGGATAAGTAGAGCTTCTCGATAGCAGCCCTGCCATAAATTGCAGTTCTGTGAAGCTCCTGCTGTACAGTTTGTACTGTTGATGCAGGATCACAGAGGTGCTGACTCACATGTATGTTAATCAGGGCCCACAGCATAGGCAGCTGCCCAGTGTGCAGATTTGTAACAGGGCAACGACTTGGGGGGGGGGGGGGGGGGTGGCGCGGGGGGTGTTGAT
>JABFEB020000092.1:20794343-20808673 GCA_019775895.2 Stomatorhinus ivindoensis
TTATTGCATAAGAAAAGAAACGTTTATGTGCATGTTCTTTTGCACATCTAGAGAAGTAAAACACAAATGACAATAAAGCAATTTCTTAACATTTCTAACAACTAGTGTTTCTCTTTGAGCGATGCCCAGGGTCACTTTCAGGCTCAACTGCAGTGCGAGGACGGCTTCCTTTTGTGTCCAGCAGGTGGCGCAAGTGTGTGATCTCCTCTTTGTACCTGGAGAAGATGCAGGCATCAGATAAGCATTTAACTTGTGTTTTTCAGAAAGGTTTACAGAATTAACAGAAGCAGTAACAAATATAGTAACTGCTTGTGATAAAACATGCAACACCATTCATTAATTATGAATTAACATGAAATCAGTATGTAACCAAGACTTAGTTTGTGGTTAATTAATGCATAAGTAATAGTGTAATACTATATTTGTGTCCTGTCAAAGTGTTACCAGAACAATTACTTGTCACTGAGATTGCACCCTCAAGGGTCTGCCAGTTGTACCCAAGCTGTAGGTAAATGTACCTTTCAAGGTACAGAAATGGACTCTGAGGAACATTTTTGTATCACTGGGCGTACTTAATTGTTGTTTGTACCTCAGGGTACAAAACTACACCAGGGCGGTACTCTTTTTTTCTGACAGCATGATGGCACACTGTGTCATGCAAGGGCAGGCGGCAGTCATCACCTGCCCAGGTGCTTATCCACATACTCCTGCAGTTCTGACAGCTGGCCCTCAGCCACTGCAGCCCGGGTGAGAAGCTGGGCCCGCTCCCTCTCCTGAACCTCCTGTTAAGGACCAGAGGCTTCAGGTCTGTGTCAACAGAATTCTCCCAACACTCATCTGCTGGTTCAGTGCAAAAGAGGACTAAACTATTTTAATAGGTCAGTAATCACCAGTGTGGAATGTACAAAATCCTTCACTTCCTTCCGGATATCAGTCCACATCTCCTCTGAGGTGCTCCTTGGATTTCCCGACCTTGTGTTAAGAGAAAACTTATAATTAACCGTTATAATTAATATTTCTGTAAAATATATAATTAATATTTATATATCATCTCTAATAATTAATATGTTATTCTTAAGGTTTCCAAGGCCAAATCTTTGGTCTTTAGTCTGAATCTTCTGAACGTGAGCTATCATGGACATGTGGTCTGTCACAGGGCTGTATAAAACAATCTGGACTGGAGCTCTTGAGAACCTCTAGGATCCCTGTGCTACATACTGTGCTGATCTTCTAGGTGCAAAGACTGATGAAAATCAGCAAAAATAAAATAATGAAACAGACACATACTCCTGCAAACTGACACGGTGAAGGGGTTTCGGAATACTCTGAAAAACAAACAAAATCAGGTCACAGGAATTACTCTACATTGTAGAACGAAAACGGAGTAACCCAAAAATACTCATTAGAACAGTTACAGTACTGAACAAGGCTGAAAGGAGCTGCTATTTGTGTGCTGACCCCACAACTAGCATTAAGCTCACAGCATTAAGCTCACAGCAATGAGTGCTGGTAGCATGTGCTTCCTGTTAGCTCAGTGAATAGGAACACACTGTGCTTGTAGAACTGCACCTGCTCCGACGCGTCCCTTAGCTGGTGCTCCAGCCTGGCCTTGTCTTCCCGCAGCCTCTGCAGCTCCTGGCCCTGGTCTGTCAGCAGCTCGCCGTCTAACAGGCAGAAGTGAGACTCGGGTGGTCCCGGGACCAGGCCACGGTCGGCAAGAGCAAGAATCTGCTCCCTTTGCATTCTGGGTGGAGCCAAAAACAAAGAAAGCCGTCAAGTACTCTGGAGAGTGAGAGGTAGATGCCCGCTATTGAAGTATGAGTTGTATACGTGCTGATGACTCGAACAGCGATGCAGAGGGCCTACCTGTACCTACCTGTACTCGACGAGCAGCGCCTCGTGGTTTCGGATGGTTTGCCGCAGCCTCTTCTTGTACATGCGGGCAGCACTGGACAGCTGCTCCTCACGGGACCTGTAAGAAGTCTTCACATCTTGCAGCATGCTGTTCACAAATCTCCTTGTATGCCCCTCATCTGGAGTCTTCTTAGCCTCTTGATTCTTAGTCTGCTGGTCCAGGTATTCCTGGGAAAGAGTGGTCTCAGTAGTGTGTGTGTGTGTGTGTGTGTGTGTGTTAGGTTTATATTACATTGTGGGGACCAATGTGATTAAAAACCCAGAATTTTAATGTTGTTAAGGTAATTTTTTGGTCCCCACAAAGATCAGTGAATGCAATCAAAAAAGGCCAAAAGTCTTGTATTTTGCTTGGTTACTTATGGTTAAGGTTAGGGCTCGGTAGGGGCTAAAGTCATCATGTTGGGATTAATGGAATGAATTAATGGAAAGTCCCCACAAACATATGTATATAAACATGTGTGCATTTGTGTGTCTGTGAGAGAAGATCACGATGTGAGCTGGAGGAGCGGTGAGATCCTGGGCTTCCTGCCAGCCTCAGTATCGTCCAACATGTCAAGCCAAACACAAACCGCAGCTTGACGTCAGCCAGCACATTCACTCACAGCAAAATCCTGCAGGTAGCGCTGCAGCCGCGCCCGGTACTCTTCGTTCAACTCCTTCACCTGCAGCTGCAGCCTGGAGTTCTCCATCTCCACCTCCTTTAGCTGATTCTGTGAGCTAAGCAGAGCCTAGTTTACAGGACCGAAACAGAAGTGGTCTTATACTTAACCTGCAAGCCCATTACACTGAAGTCAGCCGGACTGAAGCTCTATATCCAATGCAGTTATCTATGGCTACATTTACATCACAAGCCTCATTGTTCAATTCTGATTTTTCTCTCAGATCAGATTTGCCTATCTTGACGAGTCATTCATAATGACAAGTGACCTACCGTATATCTAATCTATCTGTACCCCGAAGCAGCACACATACACACACTCATACGTTTTTGCATGACCATGACTGCTTCACCGATTCAAGTCTTTTGCCTCCTTGAACTTAAGATCCTTCATTTTTCTTCCTTGATCGTTTGAGGCCATGCTTAGTTATTTCTTTGGCAATTGTTTCAAAAACTACTTGATTTCAATAGGTTCCTCCTAGTTTGCCTTGAAGTGATTAATTTCCCCAAATATCTTCTAAATTGCCAATTTTGTCACAGCTTTTGACTTTTGTCACAGCTGTAGATCTCCTCTATTGTCTTGCCACAGTGTCAGTGCTGGCTGATGATGGCACATGCATACAGGCAAAAAAACCACATGAATTCCGATCTGACCAATCATTCATGTCTCATGGCTATGAATTAGATATATATCCAATCTAAGACCACATATGAACATGACTCAAATCTGATTTTAAATGGTCATATTTCTACATCCACACAGCTCTGAAAACATTTGTGCCACATTAAGGCAAAAAAATCAGATCTGAATCCCGCCAGTATGGTAACTATAATCATACTCAATAATCTATTCATTCAGAATACAGATGTCTCCTAGATGCTGAAGTAACGAAGTCTCCAGGGATAATGTACAAAAGACCTAGTCTCACCACGGTCTGCTTGGACAGCTGCTGTTGGATATTGTGGACGCTTTGTTTGTTCTCCTGTTGTCCCTTGCTCATGGCCATCCTGATAGGCCGAGTAAGAGAAACACTTTACCAACCTAATCAGCCTTGATGGTTAGAGAGTCTGCTTGTCTATGACAATCAAAAGCTTGTCCAGGTTAAAACCTTGAGTGCTTTGAAACAAAACAAAAAAAAGCTCACATTTTGTCCTCTAGGTGGCGCTGCTGCCCTTCGTAGTGCTGCTTCATTCTATCCAGCTCTTCTTTGAGTTCCTCTTGCTTTCCAAGGAGCTGTCAGGAAGGTGAGTTATTCCACTAATAAGCACTGAAAAATGCCACAGTCAAAACCTGTGATATACAGAAGTCGGTTATGGGTCGAATAAGCACCATCCTAGTAGTTCTTGGTCAAGCAAAGGGGACCTACTCTTTATAGTAGGGACTAAAAAAATAGTTCAGGAAATAGCTACATGGAACTACAATCGGGTCAAGTTCCTGTATTGCGAATATGACAAAGATTCCTGCAATGGTAACGTGCCTTATTTTGCCTGTTTTTGGACTGCGGGAGGAAACCAGAGGAGAACATGCAAACTCCACAGACCCACAGGGTGATGGTGTGTGACGACGGTGGAACTATGAGTGAAGCCAGTAATGATATGAAATACAAATAAAAAAGAGAGACTTACTTTTTCCTCAAGGATTTTCCGCTCCTGCTCTGACACCATAAGCTCATCTGGCTGCATGGAAAGCGTCACAGGTCATTCACAGATGATTAAAACATGGCCGCTTGTTTATTCAGTCTGTGCCTAAGTTGACTGATGCGTCTGACAGCTACTATGAAGTCTGAAGCTCTCGGTGATGCTCAGCAAACACACGCTCACACCTTGAGCCTGTGCTGGGACATCCTGCTGACCAGCTCGCGAACCCTCTCCAGCTCGGGGGCAGCCTCCCTGCCTGGCGTCCGCTGCTGAGCCCGGCCCTCGCGCCGCTTCACTATGGTATCCTGTGCTTGTGCAAACTCCAGCAGCTCCTCACTCAGATCCTGGTTCCGTGAGACCTCCCTGTCGTGCTCCTCCGTCAGGGCCAGGTAGTTGCTTTTCAGGGTGACGTACTCATCAACCAGACCCTTGTGGTTCTTCTCAGCTGCGTGCAGGCAACTCTTGGCATACTGGGTTTCCCTCTGATACCTGTCCCTCTCCACCTCCAGCTCCATCAACCGATTCTCCAAAAACAAAATCTAAGAAGGAGAGTTAATGACACAAACAGAACAACAGCAATGACTTCCTTTCATGGAACCCATATCGATGGTTTAATTTTGCGTTTTGACCGTTGACAACCTCACCTTATTTTTCAACTCATAAATCTCTGCTTCATAACGTTCCTTCATTTTGTTAGTCTGTATCTGTACCTCAATTACATCCTTTGACATCTAAAAGGAATACAATAGATAAAGAAGTTAATCCCCTGGTTATCCTAGGATCCTGGGTGAAAGCCCTTAGCATGCTGGTGTTGCACAGGGGCCTTCTCGTGGCTGGCCAGAAATCCAGCCCGACCATAAAATATATATATATGATATAAGGTCTTGTGCATGTGCATGGTGGTCTCATTTGGGTGCTGCACTAAGGGAGCCATGGGTGAAATGGATGAACAGCAGATCACTTTCTGAAAGAAAATCACCAGTCAGTCTTAAAACAATTGTTTTTTTATGGAACCATACTTTTAATTTTTCTTCCTCACTGAAGATGAGCTTGGAGGACAGTTCAGCTTTGGACCCCGCTGTCTCATCCAGCTTATTCTGTATCGCCCCCATCTGAGCAGAGACTCTTTCATTCTTGTCCCGGAGTTGAATCTTGAAACAAAAAATAGATAGATAGACTGACAGACATAATAAAGTTTCTCTGCTTGGATGCCGCCCCTACTACAATCAATAAAGCTTCATTAAGTATAAGTGTGATACGGAAAGTCGAATATTATTTCAATTAAGTATGTCTGTTATAAAAAAAACACACACACGAAAACACTGTTTAAAAGTTTTCTTTTTTGAAGACATCGGTGAAACGACTTAGGCATTCGCATTCCTGGATAATCAATATGTATTAATATAGCAGAAAAACAAGATAGTTAAATGTGGATAAATATTAGGACACATAATTTGTGTAACATTCAAAGCATTCTCACGCGTTAAGTTCAATAGTATTAGATCAATCCTCACGCAATATTCGTGAAAAAAATTATGGAAAAAACACGGGAGGCTTACGTTTTCATCTGTTAAGTGACGGTCACGATCCTGAAGTTGGCTTTTTAAGTTTTCCTGTACGTCCATGCCCTGCTTTGAGTAGGCTTACATGTATTACCTACCCGGGGAGACCGCGGTGTTTCTAAAAACAAAACGGGCGTTGCTAAGAGCCGCCAAACTCGTCTGCGGCATTGCCCAGCTTAGCATGCGATATCAGCGCGCCTGCCTGTTTGTAAGCATTAACAGCAGTTAAATGTATTTCTCTTCAAGACAGTCACTCCTTTTTTTTTTTTGGAAAAAAAATCCTTGTGAAAATAGTACAGTTGTGCGACGAAAAATGTCACGTCACATGTTAGTTAAAAACGGAACGTTTTTTCTCAATCGAAACATTTTGCCACGGACACGTTTGTTAATGTAAGGACAGATTAACGATCCCTGCCCGCTCAGCATAACCAAATGGTACCAGCTGTCAGACTTGTTTTGGCTCTGACCAGGGGTGTCAGAAATAGGCGGAACATGTCCACCCCAATATAATACCCTTCCAAACAATAAGACCATATTCATTATTTTTTATTATGAATCCGCATATGCAAAGCAGGAGGATGAAATGTACCTCTACCTGGGTCGCCTGTAATTAATGCCAACACAGCTGGAAACAGGGAAACAGAGTGACTTCGACTGCAGACTGGATGGAGGGCCAGGATGAAATCAAACAGAATGCTCAATTATTTTGAAGAGGTCTGTAAAACCCCAAACCGGGAACCTCAAAGGGACAACAACAAAACCCAAGATACCAGAACCCCAGGGGGAGTTTGCCAGCAGCACAGCTTACCGGTTGCAGAATGATGGGCACCTGGGATCACGAACCCACACAGAAACCAGCCAACCAGAAGGACAAATGGCGGTCCATAGGGAAGAGGAACATCAGGGGCTACCACACCACCAAGCCTGTACCCGCTGGCTACCAACAGACATGGAGAAAATGGACCTAACGCTGGCAGTCACAGAGGAAACAGACCAAACCTCTGACAAGGTTACAGCTGAGCCCTGGACCCAATGAGTGGTGCCGAAAACGTGTCACTGCTGAACCCAGGCCAGAGCAGGTTCAATTACCCAATTAGTAAAGCAGGGGTAGGTGTCACAGTGTATCAGACAAAATCATTCTGTCATATGGATCAGTTATTATTTATGTATGTTGTGTTTAGTTGTGAAACTATAAGCATACCCTTAGTCTTATTTAAAATAGTGAAAGCTATATTATTAAATAAATAAATAAATCTCACATCACATTGTTTTAGAATGTTAGACTACTGTGTGTCTGCTTATTGCCATGTCGCGATATACATATATACATCACACCTTATCCCTCACCCTCCTGCAGGGGCAAATTCTGTCCCTCCCAATCACAAACTTCTTCTGATGCCATTTTCCCCAACACTGTACACCAGGGGGGTGTTCCATGAAGCAGGATTAAGGAAAAGTCTGACTTATTTTGACAAGTCAGTCTTACTTAAGTGAGAGTTCTGTTCCATCAACGTGTCTGTCCCCGCTGAGCTACCATGGTAATTTAGGCGAGTGAACAAGTCGGCTCCGGACCAGGTTAATTGTCTTGCTTCGTTAAGTGTTGTCACAAACAACATCCGACGTGTGGGAACAGATTCCCAAAAGATCGTTCCGTCAGATGAAATTCCACGCTCTCACTACTCATGTCATGTAACAAATATAATAAAGCCTATAAAAATCACATCTCAGCATTCCATTTAATTCCAAAATAATTAAAACAAAAGCACACCCATATTTTATATATATAAAAAATCAAAACATGAAATGCAATGACTGAAAATGAAATCTGTTAAAAGAATATGAAGTGAAAGATTTTTATATTTTGTTTAGTCACAGTCTAATTTGAAAATGTATTAGTAAGAAGACAAGACACGGTTATTTGTGCAAAACATTTCACACTGATGTGATTGAAAAGTATTTTACGGAGATTAAATAATACAGATGTCATGGGTGTGCCCAGCACGAACCGGGGAAGCAGGCGAGGACAAGATATCCAAACAAAGGGCTTTATTATAAGACTCCAAACACTCATACAATTGGACACTAGACTGACATTACAATGACCGTACTGGGGAAACTAATGGAAACGCGGACTAAATAGAACAATCAGAAACAGCCGTGAAACACTGGGAATCCACACGGGGCGTGACAACAAGAGGATTAGCACAATCGGGGCGTGACAACAGAATAACATTTTACAGTAAGAATAACTCAACCCAGAGGGTTCCCAGTTGGCTATGGAGTTCGAGCCAGGAACTTCCGCTGTGTAAGACGACTGGCCGACAGCATAAACCACTGTACCACCATACTAAGCACTTGTAACATTTACGTAATTTATGCATTTAGTCTGTCTGCAATTCATTGCCAAACCAACTCCCTGGCTGTATTTATGGCCACAGTGTTGCCTTTTTAGCGATTACATCTTTGTATTTTTCATACAGCTCCATCAACAGCGTTTGTTCTGCAGTGGCAATAAAACACTGCTCTCCTTTTACACGCTTTCCGACTCATGTGATCGATCTATCATTCATCCATTCATTTGGGCTTCTTAAATATCTCGGGTGTGCGCACTAAGTGAGACTATGCAAATCTGTCTTGTATGAGCCTTGATTAGTTAAAGCTGAACTGCGTTAGTGGAATGACATGAGGCTAAGTTTAGAGATGGTGCTAGTTTCAGGAAAGTCTGGCTTTCTTTAGCTACTTTTATGGAATACCCCCAGGGGTGGGCAATATTATCCGCAAAGGGCCAGTATGTATGCTGCTTTTTGGGATAACCTTTAGGTCAGCTGTTCAAACACAGGTGTGAGGACTCTTCAGCCAATCAGTACTCTAATTAGTAATCTAATTAGGGCGTTGCAGTGAAAATCCGCATAAGACTGCCCACCCCTGCTGTAGATATACACTCACCGACTACTTTATTAGGCACAACTGTTATATTGCTTGTTGAAACAAATACCTAATCAGCCAATCATATGTCAGCAGCCCAGTGTATAAAATCAGGCAGATATAGACCAGGAGCTAGAGTTAATGTTCACATTTAGTGACTTTGAATATGACCTGGCTGCTGGTGCCAGACAGGCTGGTATGAGTGTTTCAGAAAGTGCTGATCTACTGCGACTTTCATGCACATTTCTAGGGTTTACAGAGAATCAGTCAAGAAAAGAGGAAACATCCAGTGAGCAGTGATGGGTGAAAATGCCTTGTTGATGGCAGAGGTCAGAGAAGAATGGCCTGACTGATTCAAGCTGATAGAAAGTTGACAGTAACTCAAATAACCACAATCATGGTAGGCAGAAGAACATCTGTGAATGCACATGTCAAACCTTGAAGCAGATGGGCTACAGCATCAGAAGTACCAGGTGCCATTCCTGTTTGCTAAAAATAGGGAGCTGAGGCTACAGTGGGCATGGATGTACCAAAACTCAACAATTGAAGATTGTCCGGTTTGTCTAGTCAGGTGCATCTCAATTTCCGCTGTGACATTCAGATTATAGGATCAGAATTTGGCATAAACAACATGAAAGCATGGATTCATCCTGCCTTGTATCAACAACTCAGGCTGCTGATGGTGTAATGGTGTGGGGGATATTATCTAGGCACTATCTGGGCCACTTTATACTAACCGAGCATTGTTTAAATGCAACAGCCTATCTCACTATTGTTGCTGACCATGTCCCTCCCTTTATGACCACAGTGAGCCCAGCATCTAATGGCTAATTCTAGCAGAATAACACGCTTGACAGAAAGCTCATATAATCTGACTGGTTTCTTGAACATGACAATGAGGTCACTGTACTCAAAAGGCCTCCGCAGTCACCGGATCTCAATCCAATAGAGTGTATATGGGACGTGGTGGAACGGGAGAGTCGCATCATGAAGGTGCTGCTGACAAATCTGCAGCAGCTGCGTTATGATGTCATGTCAACACGGACCAAAGTCTCAGGAATGTTTCAAGCACCTTGTTGAATCTATGTAACAAATATTTAAGGCAGTTCAGAATGCAACGTGGGGTCAAATGCAGTACTAGCAAGATGTACCTAATAAAGTGTTGTAAGGGCGATGACGGACATCTTTAATAAGCTGCAAGTAATTTATGTGTCAATGTCATGTCCAAAGGAGCAGGAAGGAACAAAGTAACCCCCAAAGGCAGCCTTTTACCAGGGCAACCCCCGAGGGGGTTTTATTAAAGGGAGACAGCTCTCAGACACATGGACCTATGAGTTCAGACAGCAATAGGTAACAATGACAGAGCTGGGGAACATATACTGTACATGAGAGGCACATAAATACACTGCAGAGGGTGTAAGGAGGCACCAGGAGCAGACGGGACAGATCATGACAGTCATTTTCATTATATGCTTGTAAATTCTAGCTGTCCTGTTTAAAGTGGTGGTAAAATGGTTAGGGATGTATAATGAAAGATATAGCATTAGCTATTAGCGTGTAACCAACATAATTATCTTGATGCATCGCTTGTTTTGAAATTCCGTTTACTGAGCACCTTTATCCTTCTGTGTTGCCTTCATGTTCTGTTCGCACGCTCATACTGGTGCCAGGCTTGTGGTGTGACCAGAGGCGTAGCGACAGGGCAGGCAAGGCAGGTAATTGCCTGGGGCCCCAAGTAGAGAGCTGGCCCCAGAGGGCAGCTGATTACACATCACAGTGCACATCACAATGACATATCTGCAGGATTAAGGCCAATTCATACTTCATACGCATGAGCTTTCGGTCTCGCAAAGGGTGCAGTGATGTGGAAATTCATCATCAGGGGTTTGCACTAAATGGTTGTGGATGATTTGCATGTAACCCAGATTTTTTTATCAAATGGTCGTCATATGTGTTGGTGCATGTTCAGTGTAAAAGGGAAAATAGATGGCAATGCACTAAGCAGAGGTTCTAGAAAGAGTAGAATGAGTGGAGGAAGAATATTTTTTGTTATCCCTAAAATCAGAATAATGCATTTAAGGAACTTTCTACCATCATCAAGAGGAGTCCCAGCAAGACGTTTTGGTTAAAGAGATAAACCTATCACACTTTTGCACCTAACATGTGCACTCCGGGTGCGAGAGGCACTGCCAGAACCAGGACAAGGCACACAGGGCTGAAAATGAGGCACAAAGCTGGACAGGGAGACCACAAGCCAGAGTCCCGCCAAATAATTAGGGGTTAAATTCACAGGACTCAAAAAAAATATGTGGACTTTTCTTCCACATTTGCACCTCATGCCCACAGTGTCCCCACACTCAATCTTTTTAATAACCTTTCCCAGTCACTTGGAAGCTCATACACCCACTCAGTCATGAACTGGGGTGAAATTATTACCTAACGAAACTCATTTCAAACATACGTATCCAGGTAGCAGCCTTCAAAACAGCATCAGAATACACTAGCGGCGTCAACTGTTGAATGAATTTGACCTGGTGATGAGGGGGTGTAACATTGCCATGGGCACACATGCAATAGCCCCATCACGAAAGGATGCAATGTGAGAACGATTTTAAATAATAATGTTTCACAGCTAAACATAACTAAAAAAATCTGATCCATTTAATAAAATGGTTTTGTCTGATACAGGACTGCAATCTTCGTTAGATATATGTTTCGTCCATATGTTCTGTATGCACATCGAATTTGCCTCAGTAATACAGATTCATAAGGAAAGATAAAGGAACATGGTTTTCTTTGTTTGTTTATTTTTGGGGAAGGAAGGGAGAAGAGGTCAGCCAATATTGGGGTCTCCTCTGTTTCCTATGCCCTTGGAATATACAGTGCATTCAGTTTCGCTGAGAGACGTGCTGTGTTACTCATTTCCCCGCGTTATCTTAGGTCGGCGATCACAGTTCGACTTCTGAGATTCAGATTAAGTTCTAGGTCATTTTTTTAAAAACTAGTTGTGAGGTGTTATTATTATAATAGAATAATAATAGTAAAATGATAATTATCTGTTAATGTTGTGATAAGTTTTAGCTTGTATTTGTTTACCATATGTGTACTGGTGAAACGTCTCACACACATATGCTATAGCCAGAAGCTTTTTTCTATCTGAACATACCTTTTCTGACACGCAGTAAGAGACCTTGAACCAAATGCTACTGGCAGACCATCTTACAATACTACTACTTCCAATCCTTCTGCACTCACATCCACAGAAAGTGTAACCTTCTTGTCAGTGTCAAAATACGTCGGCACTGGGGCATAGTTCAAATGTGCTTTCAACTGTTTGCTATGTTGCTGTGATTCCTGATACCAAGCTACCTCACCTTCTAGGAGTCTTCATACAAGTGTACTTCGTTTTGGAACAAACTTTGACGAAATCCCATTCTTAAAAATGTTATTAATGCACCTTTTTCTTCTGGTAGTGGCATGGTTTTATAGCCCTGACCTACTCCTGGTCTGGTTTTAAGCCATCTGCAGTCAGAATGTGTCCTACATCACTCAGTCTGATCTTGCGTTTGTCTTTGTCCAACTAACAACTGCTTCAGTCTTGTGTTGTTCACCGTCTTCTCCCCATGTTACTAGAATGTTATCCACAATATTACAACCCCCTCTAAGTCTTCCAATCTCTGGAAATGCAGTTTTGGAAAATGTTGGAGCTGAGAAGACCAAATGGAAGACTTCTAAAACAACGTCTCTTCAGAGGACTACTGAAAGTGCAGTTTGTACTGTAACTCTCTACATCCAACTGTATTTGCCAAAAGCTGTGATTGGGATGCTACATTGAAAGGACTGCATTCAGCATCTCAACTACCACTTCCTTAACTGTACATAAAGGGTCGTGTACTCTTTTTGTGGCTTTAAGATCTTGCAGATTAATGCAAATTTTGTTCTAATTTTGTTGGGTGTCACCACAGTAGCCATGTTGTTAACCCAGTCTGTGGGCTCAGTCTGCTTTGCGATGACTTCTATGTCCCCCGTTTTCTTCAGCTTCTCTGGGCCCTGCCTTTCAGTGTTAAAGGCAGTTTTCTGGGTGGGTAAATTACTGGAGTAACAATTGAATTAAGTTGAACAGAGTGCAATTCTGGCATACATTTTAAAGCAGTGAACACATCTTTATACTCAATGTAAGTGTTATATCTGTTCTTCCCTTTATAGACTTGTTTTACCAGTTTCATTTTAGTACATTAGCCATGGAATCCACAATCCCAACATGTTATTCTGGGTATTCACATTTAAGCTTTATTTTGCTCTTTGGCTCCACCATGTGGCTGGAATAAGCAACTAACTTGCTCTTGGATTTCGACTGCTGCTGCGTTTCTTGCAACTCCTTGCAAAACATGTATGTTGCACTCAGCACAAGTATCCAACTTAAAGCACAGCATGATTTTTAATTATTTTTTTTGGAACGTTACAGTCCATTTACGGCTTTTAGTTTAGTGTACACTTACTACTTCCAGCTGTGCTGCATTTTTTTCTTTGTACTGTATTTCAGTTATCAACATTTCAATATTTCTATTGTTACATTTCATGGTCATTTCGCTCTATGCTTCTAGAACTACTCTTTTATATTTGTGATTGCACATCCAAACAAGGTGGTTTTTTTCATGAACTTGCATTACAAATCTGACCATACGTAGGATGGGCTTCTTTTGAGGACTGTGAGTGTATCCACATATACAGTAGTATACTCACTCTTTCCTTTACCAGCTGTTCTCTTATTAACTTCTTTCTTGATGGTTTGTTCATTGCCTTCTCCATGTCTTCCTTTAGTGCTTTATATTGCTTTACTGTAAGTTGCTTCTTTAACACAACAGATGAGTTTCTTTTAGCATTAAGCAGCCTAGCTCTCACATGATCACTGTTCATACCGCACAAATTACACTCTGTTATAAGCCTGTTAACTGTGCAAACACTGCCCTTAGCCTTATTTTTCAGATCAGTCATCTACACATCAATTAGCTTTTCCTTGGGTTCTTATGTACCTTAGATAAGTTATATTCTTCAATGATTCACAGTAGATCTGAAACTTCACAATTAGCACATCATTAACCAAATCATTAACATCAACAATGAATGTGACACGTTTTCATTTTTTCCCACTGTTTCCCTGTGTGGCCGCTAGCAGTGAGGTACAAGTCAAAGTTCTGTATCCACATTTAGCAGTTGTCTTCCAGATTTCCTTCAACCCCAAGCAGACTGGAGGTTTTAACTGCTCAGTTCTTTACTTCTGACACCACATATGTCATAGATATAGCAATAACTAGGTACACTAGCAATCAGGCTTGACGAAATGAAAGTGAAAAACTCTCTTTTATTAACCTCTCGTCTTTGATGTTACAGGGTATCTGTGATGGTACGGTCATATACAGGAGCGTCTTCTATGGGTATGGAAAGCATATATAACCACCATATAACACAAAGGCTACAGCCGATTTTTCGCACGTATTTTAGAGCAATGCATGTTTTTGTAAGAGTTAGACCTAACAAATGTAGGAAAAATTATTGGCTCAATATAAGTTTAATATCTCCACCAATATGTTCAATTAATTAATATCTCCACCAATATGTTCAATTAATTAAAT
>JABFEB020000092.1:20808773-20820207 GCA_019775895.2 Stomatorhinus ivindoensis
GTGTTTAAGTGTGTGGGGGTCACTAACCCCCCTTTGGTACTCGTATCAGGCTGGCCTTGTCTCAGGCCCTCCCTGGACTTTAAGTTTTATAATCAGTCCCAGGTGTGATCCTACACAAATACCCTTTTCCACATTTTGCTGCTTATCTTGTATTTCCATTGTCTCATTATACAGCCATCCGACCTATAATCCCATCCATTAACAGCATGAACAAGCCATAGCTTTTACATTGAAACAATTAAGTTAATCTCCAATTAGACAGCAAACTATGGGAGGGAAAAATCTAACTTAATTTGCCCTACAACATAGACCACATTTAACAGTTCACCTTAAAATTTCACTGTTTCTGGAACTTTTTTATGTTTTTGTGAAATGTTACACCACCTGCTGTAGCGACAGCAATCAGTACTAGAGACTTCAACTGGAGAGTTGAACACAATTAGCATCAATTGTCATGTCCACAGGTCAATGAGAACATTGTATAATTAATGTAGCTACCTTGGCCAATAATGGAGAAAAGTGTGCTTTCCAGCTGCTGGGCATGTGATTCATCCCGCTGAGGATGGTGTCAAAGACCATATCCTCTAGCTGGGCACTGAGATGGAAAACCTGGAACCGTGTGTGTGCCAGGAACTGAGGATCAGGAACTTTGGTGCTGTTGACCTCCTTGAAGTTTTGCAGGATGTAGAGGTAGGCAGGATGTAGAGGCAGGCAGGATGTAGAGGCAGGCAGGATGTAGAGGCAGACAGGATGTAGAGGTAGGCAGGACGTAGACGCAGGCAGGACGTAGAGGCAGACAGGACGTAGAGGCAGGCAGGATGTAGAGGCAGGTAGGATGACGCAGCTCGTGGCAGCAGTAGATATCGGCAAAATAGCAAAAGCCAATGCAGTTCTCAGAACAGAGCTGGTCCTCAGCAGGAGGTGGTCTGTGGCTCAGGGGTCTATCCCTCTGTGCCTGTGATCGGAAGGTCGTCAGCCCGGCCTTGGCAGGATAATCATGTCTGGGGGCCCTTCAGCAAGGCCCTTAACCCCTAGCTATGGGTGGCTGCTCTCTCATATGTGTCTGTGTCACGGAGAGCAAGATGGGGTACACGAAAAGAGAACTTCACCCTGAGACTAACTCATTATTATTGGAAGAAAGTCACAGCAGCATTGAATGATGCCCAGGATGTTCAGCTGATCAGTGGCCGCCAAGAGGTCCTCTACATTAACCATGATCACGATCAGCGCCATCATTTCTGGGGAAATGTCTGGTATGTTGCACTTTCCCTTGTCATTATAGCCACAGAAGAACAGCCCTGAAAAACAATCGAGATATGAAATATTATTAAAATATAGATTTTGCAGGCAGGTTGAAAAAGGGATTTTGTAATGCACAAAGATTTGTTTAGATCTACATTTATGCTCAAATACATTTTTTTTGCTTGTACATCCAGTTGTACAATATGAGAAATTGAAACAGCATGTATCCTGTCTCACAAGTTTAAGTACTGAGACAAATGTAATGAATATTGATAAAATAAACTTCACACCTTAGATTATTTACATGTATTTTTAAATGACTCCACTATTAAATTGAGTATCTACAGTATATCCATATTATGTTAGTTTTCATTTTAGAATGGTGACTATTTCTTGTTACCCATTATTAAAAAAGTTTGATAGTTTAATTGTAGTTTTACGTCTGTTTGTACAGGTTTCTATAGGTTACATTTATATCATTTGTACTTACGTATCCTGTTTTTATTCCAAATTTTAAAATGTTGCCATGATGACAAACTAAGAATCCCAGAAGCACGCCACTCTAGCCGGCAGGGAGATTGCCACGCCCCCTCCCAGGACCAGTGCGGGTGGTCCCTGGGGGTCGTGTGAGGCTGATTGGTCATAATTCCTACAGCTGCTACGGCCGCCCGAGAGTGCAGCGTGCATTTAAGAGGACACGCTCCGCAGCACCAGGGAGTGCAGCGTCCATTTGAAAGGACACGCTCCGCAGCACCAGGGAGTGCAGCGTGCATTTGAAAGGACACGCTCCGCAGCACCAGGGAGTGCAGCGTGCATTTGAAAGGACACGCTCCGCAGCACCAGGGAGTGCAGCGTCCATTTGAAAGGACACGCTCCGCAGCACCAGGGAGTGATCAGACAGAATGTCGCCACCTGAAGCTCCAGCTGTGACAACCGCATACCAAAGCTGAATCTGTACCAGATCCAGAGCTCACACGCTGCAGCCTGTACCTTGAGGTCCTGGTCTGGACGCTTCCCCTGCCCGCAGCTGTCAGTGTCACCCACTTGCTTTGTTCAGAGGTTTTCACTTTCTCTGTTCCCCCACAGCTTCATCAGGCAACAGACCCCTCCTTCAGGCAAGGCTCCCTTATCATACAGCCCAGGCAATGTTGACAGGACCTGAGAAGGATGTCACCTACTGCCACCCCCCGGTCCCACCCCCTCCAACATCCTGTTCAGATAGGAGGTCAAGGTAGCTGTGGGACATGCAGACAATTTTTAATTAAGGGTAGGCTGAATATCTGATTGAAACAAGGATCCGGTGCAAATAATGCATTTGTTCTGAAGTCAATTGTCCTCCAGTTGTTAACGTACATCCATGCCTATCTTCAGTGTTTCTTCATTTGCTAATTGGATTTCAGGAATTCAGAAATGTTCATTGGCCTGTTACACATACCATTTCTCCCACATAACTACCCACCTTTTCTCCTTAGTTGACACTAGTCATCATGAGGAATGGTGTGTCAAGTATCCTTGGGTGATCTTTGTGTTTAACCAGGATTACGTGCAGGAACACTGCATTGCGTGTGTGTGATCTCTTTTCTGTTGTGTGGTTTATTATGTATATTTTAAAATCTCTTGAACTGTTGTCCTTAGATGTAACATTTCAGCAAGCTCCCTGGTTGGCATTTAGCACACAATGTTGCGCTCTCTCCCACACACAGTCACAGAACACTGCAAGGATATACAGTAGATTTGTCCCTACCAATATTGTGGAAGTACTGTGTGGGGGGTTTGGGGCCGATTTGGGTCCTCAAGTTAAATATATTACTATATACAGCTCCGTTAAAATTTGAGACCATTATATATTTTTTACAGATCTGCATTTGTAAATGTTTAATCTTGGCTCTGCTGGCAGGAGTTTACACTTCATGAAAAGCTGCTTCCTGGCTCAAAGTTTCTAAAACAGCAGTACACAAGTACAAGGTGACCCAAGAGACACTGGCAATGACCAAACACTAGTCAAGTAGAAAGCTGAAGCAAATTTCTAATGCCAGAGATGACCATCAACTTATCAGCCAGTGCCTCATAAATCGAAGGATGACCTCAAGTGACCTTCAAAGAGAATGGGAAACATTAAGTGGTGTGAAGTGCACTGCTAGGACTGTTTATAACAGGCTCCTAGAAACAGGTCTGAAGACCCATAAAGCACAGAAGAAGCCCTTCATTAATGAGAAACAGGCTGGAGTTTGCAAAAAATGTATGTGTGCATACCCATAAATTGAGAAAATTTTGCTCTGATCCCAGTTTTTTTTTCCAAAGCTGTATTATTCAAATAAATAGTTGTCACTAACATTTACTATGTTCCACATCAAAATTTGTTTATATAATAGATATGCTGTTGACCATGTCCTAAAAATTATATTACACAAACACATTCCTTTAAAAAAATAATTCACCTAATTACCAAATGCTTGTGTAATGAATATACATCTGAGATGACTACAGCTAATAACAGGTAACACCCCTTTGTGTGGCAGTGAGAGTTTGGTGCATCAGTTTTGAAGGATCTGCCTGTGGTCCTCCCAGTTGAATCTAAGACCTGTCCTTCACTCATATCTTCCTTCAGCTTCTGACACATCAAATATGAAAAACGGGATTGTTATCTGAGTGCTTCCTGTGAAGCACAGGACCAAATGAATATGACAGTAAGCATAAGAAATCTCATTCACACACCTCAGCTCACCTCCTATCACCCCCCGGCAACGGTCAGCTTAAATACTTAAATACAGTGGGGAAATGGTCCTTTTTGCCCTGGTGCCAGCCAGTACTTCCACTGTGCATTTGTACTAGATAAAGACTAAATTAGGCATATAATCTGAGCACAAAGTCACATGCTGGTACACAAGCAGTCATGGGGATTATCAAAATTTGGATAACCACAGTATGATTGCTGTGGGTATTTGACCCAAAACACATCCTGTGAATACTTTGGCTATTAAGCTCTCCAGTGATGTTTTGGCATTAGACTCTCCTGATAAAACACCAATCTATCTGAACTAAGATGTCCACAGTTGGAGTCATCTGAAGGCCACAGACAGTGCATGAGTTCAGTTTTGGATTAAGACAAATTAGGAGTGGCTACAAACACTGAAGAGCATCGGTTGGAGCTGATGAGTGACAAACTGCAAAAGACATTTTGTACAATCGTACCACAAGCCTCTTCATTAAGCGGTTAAGTTTTCTGAAGGACAGCTGTGCCTCAAGATACTGAATATTGAAAATTAACATTACATTTTAAAAATGATTTCCATAACAGTACAGTGTTCTGGTTAGTCTGGAACCTTTCCCAGAAAGTTCAGGGCACCAGTTCATACCAGAGAAAACCATCTCACGCTACAGGCTAATTTGAGATCAATCTAATTGCATGTTTTTAGACTGGAAGGACACAGTGCGCTACTTTAGTGCATATATATTTAATTAAAAGAAAACATGTAACTTTACACAATAATTGTATTAAGAACTTACAGTTTGGCTTCCTATGTTGTGGCATTACTTGTTAAACAGCATCAATATACATTCATTTCATTAGTGTGAAGTCTCAGATAACACAGTGTGGAAAGATTGGACAATGGTAGGCCCGGGAGGGGAGCCATATTGGGTCTGTTATGTCTTAGGCCTTCGGAAGAAGACATCGTTTTGAATACTGTGTGTCCTCGCCACACGATAGGTGCCTGCGGTTGGTTCCACAGACCTTGAAGAGAGCTCACACAGTGCAGTAAGGGGAGGGGGGGAGAGAACCCGCCTGCAGAAGAGATCCGAAGCTGCCCCAACTGGTGCACAGAGAGTTGTAGTTATAAAGTAGTCACAGTAGACCATACACAATATGTCACGTGGTAGAACAAATGTACAAGTAATTGTCACGCTAATCATGTTAACCATATGTTAACCAAATATTCACAGTGATTCAATGACAACACGTCAAACATTGATCAAAGGACAACCAAATATTTACAGTAACTCAATGTCAATTTAATCAATATCTATTCACATATCTCCAGTAGGAGCCTAGCAGTTGAGACATGTTCTGGTAAATTGAGCAAAATGGGTAGATTTTACCTTCAGGAGTGTAATGATGGGTGGGTGAGGAGTGGCATGTACCCACTAATATTTAATCTGGTTTCATTCTCCCACCCCCCAGTAAACAGACCTTTATCATTATTAAGTTGTGCTCAGGAATTCTCTCCTATGCCCTTCACACAATCGCTAATGAATCAAGTACAGGTATTTCAAATGTGGTCTCAATGAACTTCTGCAGATTCAAATGCTTGTGTGATCATTACATTATTAATCTCCACATCCTTCTATATATCAACCAAGGGTAGTATATACTAGCTAATTCCTGTTTAACCCATGTTAGCAAGCTTACTTGATGAACTGAATTTAAAATGATTCGGCTGTGGATGACACTTCTGGAACTAAGATGACAAAAGGAATCGATTCCACTTTGGGAAAATGGAATCAACATGAGTTTATTTACAAATGTACATACCTGTATTCACATTGTTTTACAAAGGCTGCTTTGTAAAGGTTGCTTTTTCCAAAAATAAACTACTATAATGAATATGGTTTGTACATTTTCCATTGAGTTATTTACTAACATCTATTTTTTTTTATGTTTAATAATAGAGTAATATTTTTCAAACAATATTATCATATCAAAATTGAGATATATATGTAGACTGTAATATAATGGAATGGAAATCTCACACCTGTCCAAGTGCACAAGTTCTTCTCTTCATCAATCTGTAATACAAGCTCAATGGCCTCAGAGGATGAAGGCCGAGAGAAAAAAATCAGTTGAAAGAATCAGTTGCTTTTTTAATTTTTTCCATAGACTACCTTATAAAGCCTGACGGCCCCTTTCCTGCTGACGACGATCAGATGCCCGTGTTTGTCAGCGGCTATTAGCTTTGGCGTGTAGGATGTAAAACTCAAAATCTCACGCTCAAAGGATCCTAAAGGCGACAGCAAAATGATACTTTTACCACTGAGAACATAAATATTATCAAACTTGTCTACACAGACACTTGAAGGATTAAACAGGGGGCCGTTCACATCACTGCAGATGTGCATGATGTTTCCTTCACGACTGATAACGAGGACCCTCCTGTTTTTCATATCAGAGACAATGAACTCTTCCTTGCTATTCACTGTAAAGAAGGTGAACTTTCCCTCGTAGTAACTTGGTGATACTCTACCAACTAAATTGCCTTCAGTGGTGTAAAGGGACAGACAACAGCCCGTCCCTTCGCTCACTGCTATATATTCATCTTCATATGCAGCGATGCAGTACTTGTCATGGGAGCCACGCAAGTTGCAGACCTGCATGAAGTCATCGTCTTCACTAGGTGGGATTTTAAAAATCCGAGATCCCGAAGTGAAAAATATGGTGTTATCACAAATCACAGTGCTGAAGGGGTCAAGATCATCCCAGCCTCTGTTGTCTGTGCTGATAGTTTCTCTGATTCTTCCAGTTCTGATCACTCGCTTTATGATGTTGTTGGCATTATCAGCAATGACAATGTCACGGCTTGGGAACAGAGCTATTCCAGTTATGTTCTCTTCATTTGAATAGAAATCATCACTTACATCAAAAGTCCGGATCACAGAAAAATATGTTGGGAGATTTTGACCGTCAGCTTGGTGTGGTACAGGGGTAAAGGGTGTTAGCTCGTTATGTTCAGCTGGTGGAGGAACAGTAGGATTTTCAGGGCTTTTTTCAACAGTCGTTTCAGCAGATAACTTCATCGCTGAGCTAGTGTTGGTGTTACCCGTTGTTGAATTTTCCAAAGTGTTGCTGGCTGAATCAAATCTCAACTTGAATATCTCAGTTTTGATACAAAAACTGTCAGATCCTCCATTGATAGTCAGTATTGGTGTCCGTCTCTCTATTTCTGGAATGTTGATTTTCTGCAGTCTCTCAATTTGACCCTGAATTGCCCCTTCCAGATCCAAGACCTCATAGTCTTTCCCTTTCTGCAAGACCTGTGTGGAGAATTCTTTTGTATTTTGTGCTGAGCTGACCAGATGATGGACATCCTCTTTGATAGACAAGCAATTCTGTTTTTGCTGCTCAACAAAGATGCTTAATTGTTCAGATATTGCACTCTTCTGTGCAAAAAGCTGCTCTATTATTTCAGACAAATATCCAGACATCTGGTCTTCAATCATCTCCTTGTCCTCCTCCAGCTGCTGAACTGCAGAATCCACCTCATGCTCTTTTTGGGTAAGACTCTCTATGTTACTGTCCAGGCTGCTAATGAGTTGCTCCAAATGGGGTCTCCGGGCTAAGGCTGCCTGGCCCAGTGATTGCACCTCATGTGAGAAGTGTCCCAACATGCGGCAGTCCCTGCAGATGGGGCTACAGCAGGTATCGCAGAAGAATCTCAGTGGCTCCCGGTGGCTCTGGCAGCACTGCTCCTGCTTAAGCCTGGCCTCCTCGTCATGGTGGCCTGCAGAGTAATCGGTGAGGCTCACCACCCTATGATCCAGAGTGAGTTTGGAGAGGCAGTGGACCTCAGCGCAGGCCAGGCACAGGAAATCAGCACAGTCCAAACAGCGGGACGACGCAGGCACATCGTTCTTCCCCAAAGCCAGACACACCGAACAGAAGGTCTCTTTGGCCGTTTTGGAATGTAAAAGATCCAGGAGGCTGTTGATGAAAAAACTGGCCTTGGCATTACTGACACTGCCCTTAAGGTCACTGACCGTCCGGCAGTCGGGGCAAGTGACAGTGCCAGTCCCCTTATCAAGCAGCTTTTCCAGACATGGCTCACAGAAGGAGTGAAGACAGGCCAGGGTGCGCGGAGTCCTGTACACCTCAAAACAGATCTTACACTCCAGAAAATGTTCTTGAATTTTATCTGAGAGCTGGGAAGCCATATCTTTGGTATCCTAGGAAAAATAAATTGCTTAGTGTTGCTTTACCATGCAGTTTATCTAAGGACACATTGTGAGATACAAACATCTGATTAGTTTTTATACTTGGATCATTCACAGCCTGCTGTGTGTCAGAGCAGCTCATCGGCGCTATTAACATAAACACTCGGCCAGTTGAAAAACTGTTTACATTTCAACGAGTTTACATTTCAAAGTCCGTATACCATCTGTGAATATTCGGGTGAATAGACGTGTCAGTCACGTTGTGGTAACACGAAACTCACATGACTGGCTTACAGAACATCCGCCTAGTGGTTTCAAAGGTCGCGGCTATGTTTATTATTGTGTTACGCCAAGTGTAAGATAGTCGTGCACCGTTAAAACACATGGAGCATGACGATATTCAAAATCACCCCGGCATGTCCGTACCTACAATTGCTGATACAAAGATCAATTCCTCAGTATCCTTTCTGCAACTCGAATAACCACGACTTGGCACAACTAGGATCGATGGGCTAACACTTACCACCTCGGTATTTTAAAAATCCTGCCGACGGCCTTGCCCCCCCCCCTAAATGTATTAGGCTCCTAAAGAAGGAGATACCTGTAGTTCGTGGACAAGCCATAGATGCCATTCTCAATTTCAGGCATTTTCATACATGTCTTACAGAAAGAGTGAAGATAGAAAAATCAACCCATCATTTAAAACGGCAACCCACTTTACTGTCGTTTTAATGTTTTTTGCACTATAAATTCAACGATCGCTATATTTCTTTCCTTACTTAACCACCGTTTCCTGTTTTTTTCCATGTGTGAAAGCGGTCGAAATAAGGTCTGTTTTACAGCCTGTCCACTTATCTCGCCAAATCGACAACCCCTACATGAATCCACGACGGTAGATGGTACGCAGATTTTCCTATTAAGTCGTTTAATGTAGCAAAGCATTTAATGTAGCAAAGCTTTAAATAATTACCTTTAGTGGAAATGAAATTGTATTCTTCAGCGAATATTCTTACTTCCTAATCATTTGCATGAGATCCGCCTGGGGCTCTGTAAGGGACTCATGTTGAGTTTCAGTTTCCGCGGAATAGGCGTAACTGAAAAACCGCACCGCCCATCGAGGCTTTCCAATATTGAAAGGTTTTTCAGATTATACATATTTTCATTATTTAATGTTACATTAAATTTACTTACAGCCGTCTATTAAAAATATAAGCCCCCAATTAAAATGGTCCTCCTGAATTCTTCCTGTTAGTATTTGTATTGTACACTCATAGTCTCCCGCAAAAGAACATAAGAAATTTACAAACGAGAGGAGTCCATCAAGCTCGTTTGTCTGCAAATTTGTTAGAAACTCAAAAACTTAATACTGACAGATGCTTTGGATGCTCCAGGTGTAATAGGAAAGAGATGCAGATAGAAAGATTTGCCTTACCATGGGTGCAAATGTCTTACAGTTGGCAGCCACCCACTTCTCCCCCGAGTTTCACTATCATAACAAAAACTGTCAGTTTGAAGAAAATAAGTGAAAAATTGTTTTAAGGAAGTTAAAGTAATTGAATGCCATTCTCCATTTCCAGGCAGCCTTTTCAGAAAGTGTGAAGAAAATGCACTTCAGAAAAGGTCTTGCATATTATCAATATCTTATCAACAGAGTGCAAGGAAATCATGACAATGTTACCTAGGAAACAATAAATTATGCCACAAGATTAATGCAAGAAAAACATCTGGAACGCAGTCCTTACTCAGACACAAAGTAATTCTCAAACCACCCATTTTAAACTGTAATGAAAGCATTTCTGTTGATTTAGTTCTAGAGATGATTGTGTCCTACACAATAAGAAATGCAGAAAGAAGCATACTCTTAACATGACCATTACTGCTTTAAACATCCATCTCCCCTAAAACCAGTCTTGACTTAAAAGGCTAATACTGAGTCGGAGGGACATCAACAAGTTTCTAGTCTGTCACAGAACTGACACACTATGGGCAATTTAGAAATGCAAGTTGCAGGTGATTTTGGTCTATTTTGTGGAACATGCGAACTCTCCAGCAGTGCCGGTCAAAGCTAATATAGCACCCTTGGCTAACTTCACCACCTAATCTCAGATGTGTTTGGGTGGTGAGGTAGGTGGTTTGCAACAGTGTCCTAAGCATCTTTCTCTGTGAACTGTAGGGTTGAACTTGCAGACACATTATCTGAGTGATGACCTGGAACTGATCAACCAGATCAACACCAAGAGTGAAGAAGCAAAACATAATGTGTGTCCAAATTCGGATGCCGGATCCTACCTACAACGCATTCGTAGACCGATTACGTCACAGTGACACGACGAAGGCTGTCCAAATTCAAAGGGTCCTCCAGATGCAGCAACCCAACAGAAATGCATTTTTCACTTCCCATTTTTTGCATGATGGGTTGGGTGAATCCTTCACAGGCCACCCTATCCCAAGATTTATCGTGGGCTGAAGCCACAGTTAATCTTGGGATTCTTTAAAAAATGATGTTAGCTGCAGAAGAGGCAAAATACACTCTTAAATATCAGTAAATCGAGTGGTGCACATTTTAAAAGCTTAAAGTGGGTGTGCTGTAAATTTAGCTTTTGACAATTGCATAGAAATATTTTTTTTAAAGAAGTGGCCTAGTACACTAGTAAACTTATGTGACATGAAAGAACTGTGTAGCTTGTGAGGTGGGTTCTGTGTTTTTAAAAAGTTCATGTATAGTTGAATATCGTTATCAAAGTGCTGTACGAATGTCAGGAAGAAAACCAGCTATTCTCAATTTAGATTTGTGCTGTTTAAGTTGCTAATCATGCTACTAATGCTGCTTTTATTTGGTGCTATTAAGCAAAACTAACATGCCATTTTGATTTAAGGACCAAGGAGCTGACAGCTCAATTCATTAAAATGACAGGTGAGAATGACCACCTCTTCACCGAGGCCAAGAATTCGGTCACCATGGCTTGGAGGTACAAAAACAATAATCTGTCAGTTTAAACATCGTGTGCTTATGAATACAGTTTAACCCTCATCCCGCACAGAACCCGTGATATCAAGGCAGGCAATATTGTTCCTCCTTTTAGTCTTTTATTTTAAAACAATATAGGGCACCCAAGCAGTTTCTGTGGGATCTCGTGTGTCCTGCTGTGGAGTTTTCCTAAGTTTGTATACAGGGAATAACATAATTGCCATTGTAGGATCACACCTGGGACTGATTACAGAACTTAAATTCCAGGGAGAGCCTTGAAGACAAGCTCAGCCTGGTACC
>JABFEB020000092.1:20839965-20854776 GCA_019775895.2 Stomatorhinus ivindoensis
CAGGCTGGTGAGGTGAGGGATGAGGGTCAGGGGGCTGGAGCGTGTGAGTCACCTCTCTGGCCGCTGAGACGTTCCGGCGCACCAGGCCCTCTATGGCCCGCAGGCTGAGCTCCACCCGGGCGGCGTCCTTAGAGGACATGAGGGCTGGGGGGCAGATGGGAGGGAGGCGCCTGTTACAAAAAGACCATGGGAGGTAATAGGGACATGGGGGGGGATCCTCGTTCTTACCCTCCAAACAATCCCGCAGGTACCGGGGGGGGGAGGCAGTCTGCACCTCCCGATCGGCAGACATGTCGTAGGGGGCGAGCTCATCGTCGCTGTCACAGACAGAGAGGTCACGTTAGCAGGCAGGGACCGAGTCCCTGCTCAGACTGTCTGTCTTCTCACCTGTCCAGCTCTGAGCCTGAGCCCGCGTCACACGCCGGGTCCTGCTCTGGCGACGAGCTCAGCGGGGAGCCGGCCCGCCCGGGTGACCTGGCACTCTCCTTCTGGTTCCCTGGTCTGCGGGCAGAAGACAAGACAGCGCTGTGTTTAAAAGCGACAGCTGCAATAAAGACTGAATGACACGGCGAACGGCAGACTTATTCGCAATTGTCACCTGTCAGCGGGGACGGTGTCCTCTGAGGGTACGGCCTCCACGGACACATGGGGGTCCATCATGGAAAGCAGGTCCCTAGTCTCCTCATCATGATCATACTGGGAACAAGAAAAGCCAACCTGCCTATTGACATGATATCAGCGCTGCGTTGCCAGTCAGTGTTCGTAATAAAAAAAATGCAGACATATAAAAATGAATGACCGTATCGGATTTCCCTGCAGGACGCCAGATCGGTCCATACCTCGAATTTCAGCTGGGCCCCACCGGCGTCCAGCCGGGAGCTCAGGCATTCACCGACCACCATGCCGATCCGGCGTATCCGCACCACGGCGCTGTCCAGGCGGCACTGGATCCCTCCCAGCATGCATTGCCGCAAATCTAAATGGGTAACGAGAGAGACTTGGACTCCGTGCAGGAATTCAGGGCATTGGCAAACAACATAAGCGCCCCCCTCGAAAACACCCTGCTGGGTCTTAAACCTGACGCACTGTCCCCTACTGTACTGCTACACACCTGCGCGCAGCTCCTCCAGCTCGCGGTCATCCAGCAGACTCACGCATAACAGCAGACAGCGGCTCAAGTACAGCTGCTGCTCCAGGGGGGTGTGTTTGACAGCACTGCTGCTGGACCAGGCCTGGCACAGTGCCCGCAGCACCTGTGCATGAGGTGCATGTGCAATCAGAGAATGTCATGCGCTCACAGGATGCAGCACTTGAACACGTGGCACCAGTGCATTCAAACAGCATTACACACTCACAGGCTGCAGCGACTGAGTATGCAGCACACACGCAGTCAGAAAGCATCATGTATTCGTGGGCTGCAGCACCTGAGCACACAACACATGCGCAGTCAGAGAGCGTCATGCACTCATAGGCTGCAGCAGATGAGCATGTGGAACACACGCAGTCAAGAGTCATGCACTCACAGGCTGCAGCACGTAAGCACACAGCGCATGCGCAGTCAGAGGGCATCATGCACTCATAGGCTGCAGCACCAGAGCATGCAGAACATGCAAAGTGAACGGGAGTCATGTACTCCCTGCAGCACTCAAGGGATGCGACATGAGATAGCTGCTGGTTTGCCTGCTTATAGCCGACCTGAGCGAGGAGCGGTCGGCGCGCCCAGTCCCGTGCCAGGTATCCCAGAAGGCTCCTCAGGATGCGGCTCTTGGGCAATAAGAAAAAAAAATACCAAACAGGAATTACCAACACTATCATTTGTCTTGTAAAAGATACCTACAGGCTGCCTCTATGGCAGAGGTGGCCAATCTTATCCGCAAAGGGCCGGTGTGTATGCGGATTTTCGCTGCAGCTCCCTAATTAGATTACTAATTAGAGGACTGATTGGCTGAAGAGTCCTCACACCTGGGTTTGAACAGCTGACCTACAGGTTATCCCAAAAACTTGCATACACACTGGCCCTTTGCGGATAAGATTGCCCCCCTCCCCGCTCTATGGGGTCGCTGTATGGCCGTGTAGGTTATGAGGGTGCCAAAGTCCAGTGGGTTGCTGGTTTGAATCCTCCGGCTGACAAAAAGCTGCTGACCCTTTGAACAAGATACTTAGACTCAGAAACTGTTCCTAGGGGTGCAGAGAAATGGCTGATTTGCAGACTGACCCCCAGCTTCGCTCTCACTTGTACGTGTGTATTTCATAGGAGAGAAAAGACGGGACATGAACACTAGAGAATTTCTATATACCCGTATGAATGTTGCCTGCAGAGAGCATCACTAAAACACTTCAAATGTACAAATCAGCGACCTACGGTCCAGCACCTCACCTCGCACTTGTACTGTAAGAGCAGCAGTTTGTGTGTGACCACAAACTGGGCCTTCTTATTCTTCACCACCAGGTTCCCCATGATCCTGGACAGGGCATCTGGTCTGAGGAGAGAGGCGGCGAGAGGGCGGGCAGTCATTACCGGCACCACGGGCTTCGTATCCATCCGTACCGTCTCTGGCGGACTCTCCGCTCACCCATCCGCGGCCTGCACAAGCCCCACGACCGCGCTCTCCATCCAGCGCTCCGGAACATCCTCCATGAGCCGCCAGCACACCCGCTGCCACACCATGTCGGAGCGAGTGTTGGCGCAGAGGCGCGGGGCCAGCTCCCGAAACACCAGCTCTGTCAGAGGTGTGGAGGTGTGACACACACACACACACACATGCAAGCAAGTGGGGAACATGGCATAAGCAGTGCAATATGTTTATAATAAATAATTAATAGCAATAAACCTACACTTACTGCTATGTCCCTGTATGCATGTTTTTCCCAGCAGCTGCGCTACAAAACTCAGGGAACAATCTTGTCCACCTGTAAAGATATGAAGAAACAATGAGACTAGACATACATCATATATGATTTACATAAGAAATATATTTAAATGTATGAATGATTTAAGGATCATTATGCAAAGACAGGCATACGTATTTATCGGTGACGATAAGTAAAAGGTACCCTGAGATCCTGGCTGTCCTACCTCTCAGTGCCCTGCAGGTCTTTTCCAGTGTGCAATTCATTTCCCTGGCCAGTAGGGGGTAGTAGTGGTCTGGCAGGAAGAGAGGTCTGTTGTGTGGATGTAAGTGGTTGGCAGTGATATCCGGCAAAGACACCAGGCGTCCCAGAAGCATCTCTCTGAGTTGTGGGGACTCTGAGGAGTTGGACCCTTGGCACCGAGTCCACAGCAGGACTGTCAGGCGGCCAGTCTGAAGGTACTGCTCAAGGACGTCCACCACCTTATCCTGACCCGAACTTTGACTAAATGTCAAACAGACAGGAGTTTTAAAGGCAATTTTTCGGGAGACAAACATCCATGCCAAATCCTCCTAATTATTCTTAAAATAATACATACCTGAGAGTAGCAATGCAGTCCATGAGCACCAGCATTGATTGGTCTGGTGGACCACTGAGGAAAAACCTATCCCAGAGTTCACGGTGTTGAGAGGCATTGAGCCGCTGCAGCCAATCAGCTTGGAGGCTACTGGTGAGGAACTTTAATATCCTGGTATAATGCACCCGGTTGAACTCTTTCATCAGCGTTTCGGAGACCTCGTTGTTTGACCCATCACACAGGTAGCAGGTCAGTAACTTTAGGGACTCGATCACTTCCACGGCATCCCCTGATGTACAGAGAGTTCTGACATGCCGGTTCACCTCAACTCGCACTTCTGCCTCTGTGTCTGGTCCCTCCATCTACACGCAGTCCTGAGGACATAAAGGCACAATTCTTCAATGAGGTTTTCGTAATAGTGTTAACTGTTACACGCGAAAGGAATGATGTAACTTGTATCTCAACAAGCACTTAAGGGGGCAAAAGCCTTGACGCTTGGCCGTACCTCAGAGCGGATTTTTTTGACACCCTCCATGATTAAATTTGCCGAGAGCGGGGGGTCCCTACAATTACATTTGCCGAGTTGGGGGTATGAAATGTAAACGAAAATCAGAGAAAATCGCTAAGTGGCTTTAGAAAAACTATTCTTCAGTGGGGCTCAGACGAAATAGGAGTCTGTCTATGGTATATTGATGCGTGTGATTTAAGACGTTAGCGAGCAGTCGATTAAAAAAAGTACACCAGATGCTGACACAGATGAAGCACAGACGAACACACATGCATCGCCTGGTGGTGGTGAATGATCACTTTCCAACCGATCTGACAATAAATTCAAGTAAAGCAAATAGCAACTATGGTACAATTTTGATGTCAGAGTACCTGGCTCCGAAAAAATCAGCTCAGACAAGCCAGTCAGCTACGTAACTTTTGTCGGAAAATCCAAAACGGTTATCTGTCTAAACATATTGGTAATATTGATCATGTACCCATCACATAACTGAACAACACCTTCGTTTAGGAGAAATATTCAATGGCTTACCAGCCAGCTTCGTTATCTCGGTTTAAGGATATCTATGTAAATTACAGGTTCCGCTCACCAATAACAGCTAAAGGCCGAAAACATACATCAGCTCTTGCTGAAATATATTGAAGTACAAACAGTCCATGCACGTCTGAGTGGGGTTACTAAATAAATCCGTGCAGCACCTCGCAATTCAATGCGAATGGTTCCTACAAACAAACGTTCCGCCTGTACTCCCAAGCCCAACGCGATCTCTGTTCAGAATGCAAAAACGAAAGCTCGGGGGAAATTCATGTAATTGGGTTTCTGTGAGTGGACTCTCCCTCGCCGCGTTTTTTCACACTTGGATGGAGTTGCATATTTTCCTATGCGGAAAAAGTAGTGAAACTTGCCGAGATATCTGGCGCACATCAATGGAACGACGTTTTTAAGTAATGACTCAAACGTTGCGCGGGCCCGCACTTTTAGACCTCTTGCATATGTCTGCACAGCATCGTCGTTGTGCGAGTCTGATTTTATGGTCTTTCAGGGTGCCAACTGGACCTAGGGAGTACATTGCCCAAATGAGGTGGAAGATTTGGGGGATATGAATCATCCACTAGATATGCCTAATATAAATAAAATGAGAAATAAAATGAGAAGTTGACTTACAACATTGTTGACTTTACAACATTTGTTTAATGCTTTAAATCAATGCTCTTTTCACATGAGACATGAGCTACTACAGGATACAGAGACTGGATGTACCACAACGACTTGGTCACAGATGCATCAGCGACACACACCAACGATTTGTCATCTTTTGAACTCTGATGCATGTCCCATGAAGTTGTGGGGATTGCAATATTTTAACAGCTGTGCTATTGCCCTGCTAATTCATCCTTCACACTCTGCTCTTACTGGTGGAATGTGCAATCAGTGAGGATTGGCCACCAGATTACATGTATATAGGTGTGAAACCTCAAAAATATTGGCCAGTGTGTCACTGTCCAACCCTTGTAGTAGTAATTGAGATAATTTACCATCATCACCTCTCCAAATCAAAGTTTTATAGCCGTTTTCCCCTCTTCTTTTTGTATTAGTAGCTATCACTAAATAATTTTGCAGAACTCTGCTTTAAATCAGTCAGTTTTAATTGTTTTACAAGTCTTCATTCGATGGCATGCTTCACTGGGACTTCAGGAAAATATATTAATGTTTGAAATTGAAATATTGCTTGTTAGAAATCCGAAATGCTCACATTTCATAACTAAATTGTTGTTCAAGGCATAATATATAATACATGATCCCCAGCATGGTGACAGTGGTTAGCGCCGTCGCCTCACACCTGTGACCAGGCTTTGAATCTCTGCTATGGTTCTGTGTGTGGACTTTGCAAGCTGTCCTTTGTTGATGTGTGTTGAGGAGTTACAGAAAATAAATGGATATAATACCCAAGTGTTTTTCCATTGAGTAAAATATTGGCAAACAGCAAAACACTTCTAGAACCAGCATCTAAATTGCATCTAGTGTGTGTTCCCTGCAATGAACTAGCACCCCATCCAGAATGTACTCCTGCCTTGTGCCCCATCCTGGGATTGGCTCCAGCAGCCTATTATGTAGTAATAGTACTCACCACAAGGTGTAGGCACCAACCACCCACCAACCCCACCCCCCCCCACACACACACAAAGACTAAGGAGCCATTTTCATTCTTTCTGAATATTTTTTTTCCTTTTTACAGTGATTTGGAAAGTCTATAATTCTCCAAACAATAATGATTACATCTTTCGAATTCTTTCAAAAGAAATAGTAACATACAGCAGTACACAATACTGATCTTTTAATTAATACAGTATCCTCCACAATTAGAATAAACTTCAGTTGACATTACAATCATCATTTTTTTTTTATTCTTATTTTTTTCTTGCCTTTAACCTAGTGAGCCATTAGTGCAGCACCCGATAGTGATATTCCGCGCTTTAGAATCAACTTTCTTTGGACATTTGGAAGCTAGAGGTTGAGCAAAAGTCTTACAAAAAAATAAGGATTCATATTCACATTTAAACTTCATTACAGTTAACTGACAAGCCTACACATTGGTTGTCCTACCATATTTAGACCAATAAGAGGCTGTATCTCAGAAATGGCTCTATGCACACTGTTGGACCAAAAAATCCAAAACCTTAGGCAGGAGGATTAGTAAGGGACCTCAAAAAAGTGGTGACAGATCAGAGGGACTACTATCTCTACCATGTGTCTTCCCTCATCAGTCAGTTTTGTGCATACCACTTTATAAGAGTGAATATATGTTGCAAAAATACCAAAATACAGAGAACAAAATACTTCAGTTTATAAGTGTTTCTACAATTCATCTGCTCACTGTTAAGCCTGTGACAGTGTAAACTATGCCCGATTATCTGAGAATATATGAAATTGGCTGACAAATTATAATCATGTTTGGCAATTTTCAAAACAGTAATAAGTGATTTACATAAAGCATTTTCAAGTGCATAATCTCATTGAATGAGCTGAGGATGATATTGCAAGAAATTTTTTTTACAGCCATATGATGCAGTGTTATTTTTAACTGTACTACGCATCACAGGTTGTTCCATTAGGTTTAATAAATAACTTTAATGATGCACTACAGCACGCGGCAGGATGCAGTATGGAAATGCTGGCGCCATAGCTATCATACTGTGAATAGTTTTTTCTCATTAATGGCACAGTACAACTTGCCTATTGCCTCTAATGAAACAAAGACAACAGATCAGACTTCTTTAAATTATAATTTTAAGTCATTAAATAATGTCCGCAGGTTACCTTTCACTAGACCCAACAGTGAGCAGTTACAAATATAAAACAAATCAGAACAGATGGAAAATTCTTAAAAGCACTAGCTGAGCTAATTACAGTTGTGACGTTAGTGCACAATTGCTAACCCACCGGATTCTCAGAGTGACACTGGATGGAAAAATACGTCTACACCATGCATTTCCAACTAATTAGACAAGTTTAATTCCCCTTCACGATGAGTATGCTAAGGTATTCATGAACAGTGCTGGTGTCCAGCCATGGAGAGAAATGGAAAAGCTGAACACCCATATATCTACAGATTTATGTGAGAAATAATCGGGGGGGGGGTTCAAGGTGACACCCTACGTGAAGAGGGCTAATTCAAACGATCATTCTCATTTTCCTTACTATAAAAATACCAACAAGTCTACAAGTTAGAAAAAGAGGAGTTTACATGTACAGTCATTTACATCCAAGGCCATGTCATGTAGCTCTGAAGATTACATAGCGAGTGTTTAGGTGCAGAAGTGAGGCCGCGCCCTCCAGCTGAGATAGGTCAATCCCTCAACAGTGCAGCCATGTCCAAAAACTATAATACATCCAAATATACAGTACAGTCCTCATTTCCTCAGTCATGGCGTGCCCATCACTGGCAACATCTCTGAACTTCCCTGTTCAGGAAAGCGTTGATTGACTAGCGGTGACCCAATGGGGGCAGAGTTGGCGAGAGAGGAAGTGCCCGCCCATGGCGTTTGGCTGTTTCACGCCGGCGAGCATTCCGCCTTCTCACGCTCGCCACCCCGATTTCCAGCTTGACGGTCAGGACTTCCCTGGGTTTCCTTCCACATTATGATTATTGCTTTAGGACAGCCATGCAGAATCGGCCCCATCCCTTGCATTTCTAAGGCCTGGGTCATAAGAAAGGAGGGCTGACAGATCCCATCCGCCAACTGGGTTAACGAGGTCCCTTGATCTAGTGTATGTTATGTTAAATAATTTAACACCCATACTGAATAAGAAAACAACAGAACAGTGCACCAAGCGCTGTAAATTCATATTAATTACATCCCAGAACAGAGGAGAAAGAGGGACCTTAAGTAGAACCATACACAATTTACCACTGCTTATTTATATGAAAAAACATTTTGTTAGAGGAGTTGCAGTAAGGAACAGACTGATCAGCTCCAGCCGCACAGTAAATTCGGCAGAGCTGGAAGCCCCAGGCAGTTCCTTGAAAGTCCATCTACATCACACAGACATTTCAGCTCCCGCACAGATACACCTCCAAGGGCTCCAAGGCCAGTCTGAGTGGCAACGACATGATGCACCACAGGCAGTTCTGTGTGCCGCATTAATAAGCTGCAACACTGCAACAGGTGCATCATGGTACCTGTAAAAAAAAAAAAACAGCTACCGCATTTTAGCAGAAATCAGAGTCTGTGATCAAACTAGGAGGATGACAGGCATTTTCCCCCCCAACATGACTTTTTCCAGAATGACTAAAAGTCTTCATGTTTCCAACTGTAAGACTGAATCTGGTGAATGCAAAAGTGAACTGCGCCACCTAGTGGCCATCACTCCTGGGACCGTGCTTAGTGTGAGGAGAGACAGCCACATGCCTCTTTCGAAGCGTGGTCTCTTCAACACGCTCCGCCGCAAGACGACAGCCATGGGGTCAAGAGCCACCTTTCCCAAAGCCGCCAACAGGGGGATACGTGTGCGCACGCACACTCACACACACACACACAGAAACAAAGACAAAACACACACAGCACCCAGGATGCCAAGTGGCATCATAGCACATCACCCTCAGGGCAGGGGGGGGGGGGGGTAACTGCCCCTCACTTGGGTTGCTGGACTTGTCAAAACAAACTTTAAACAAAATCAAATGCTGAAGACACACAATGAACTGAATTAGGACGCAACAAAAATCCGCACTTAAAGCCTCCTGTAAAAGCTAAACCAGCTCCCCCAGGTCATGCGTTCTGCCTCAGCAGGTCCGCGTCACTCGGACAGCTGCTTCTTACATCCAGCTAGTGCTTCATGCTTTTTAACGGTCAGATTCCTTTTTTAGTGTGTTTGAAAGGGTGCGATTGAGCCTCTAATCTGCAACCTGCAATCAGATTTTGCCTAGAGAGTCCGTATAGTCATGGAAGAGCTAAGGAGACACGTTAGAGATGGTTAATAAACTGCAAACTGCAGGCCCATCAGGGCATAAGGCGTGTCTATGTGGATTGGACTCCAGTCAGTACCAGAGTAAAGTGCCTTAAAGAAGACTAACGATTAAAGAGCAAACAAGCGCTCTATACACTGTTAGGGAATTACTCAGTTTTAGTCCATTTATCTAGTTAAAACGTGACACTTGGAATGACTAGCTGAAACGCTGCACTGTCTCCAAAGGCAAAGTCCTGATGTGCAGGTGAAATTCAGGGCTTCTCTTCTTAACTGTGGAAGAAGGTGAGAAGCAAACTGCACCCAGAGGCATACATACGTATGGCAGAGAGAGAAAGCAAGCCCAGGTCCCTCCAACCCTGCTGCAGGGAAGTCACAGGAACCAGCACGCACTGGACACACACGCACACACAGATATGGACACACACACACGTGGTACAACCGATTCCCTCATTATCACCAAGTTCAGAAGTGTGTCCCACACCAGCAGTGATACTTCGCTTGATATGGATCTTCAGATATAACTGTAATGTCAACAGTATTTTCCCTTTCTGTGCAGGATGGAGCCCCCAGTGGGACACAGACAGCCCTGTCAGACTAAGGGGACTGTGGCAGGCTGAGGGCAGGATGGCTGTTACTTCACTTCCAGAATGGATGGGTTAGACTCCATGATGGCGACGATGATGCGGTCGATGTAATCCTGCAGTCTATAGTTGATCTCTTCTTGCTTCTGAATAGCCTCCATTAACTTGAGATTGGAAAACAGAAGTGAACAGATAAGTGACATTTTTTGGCAAAATTAGAGCTACCAGACAGCTGGGATTCCATTAAAGGATGAGCGATCGATAGACAGCAGAACACAAACTGCGCACAGTATAATGTCCATAATTATATGGTACACAATCTGATAGTATTTTACTACACTGTGTATTTACTGCTAATTAATGATGCAATTTATTAATATATTTTAAGGGCAGCATGGCAGATCATCGGGTAGTTGGAAGGTCCAATGGCGCCCCCTACTGTGTGTGTGGGGTTTGCATGTTCCCAAGTTCCGGTGTGCAGACACGCCAACTTCACATACTTTATTCCCAAAATGTTTGTTTGCTTGTTTCCCGCCCAGGAACTCCGGGCTTGTGCCCTGTGTTGCCTTGGCTTCCTGTAGGTGATTGAAGCACGGACGAGCGGGACGGCTAATAAGCGACTCGTCTGTGTTTGCCCTCACCTCATCCCTGGACACGGAGTTTATCTCTGCAGCCAGCGACTCTGAGAAGGAGGCAGAGAAGAGGTTCTTGGCCCCCTGGATGCTGAGGTTGATGATCTGCCCGTTGAGCTCGTCATTCTGCTCCTTCAGGCTGCGGTTTTCCTGTGGGGGTGGGGTGTCTCGTTACGTTCCGGCCTCACAGGAGCGGGTGGAAGGCGGAAGCGAGCCACTTACCTGCTTGAGCCTGCGTATCTCCTGCTCTAACTCGGCCTCCCTGGTGCGGCTCTGGTACTCCTGCAGCCCTGCGCTGGGCGAGCGGCCCGTCCTGGCCTCCACCTCCAGTTTGTATAGCTGCAGGTGCTCCAGTTGCTTGCGTAGGTCCTCGATCAGCTGTGTGCGACAGATGGTGCGACTGCTCACACTGGCGTCTGACACACAGACATGAAGACGCCCGCCTTCCGTCACGTGCAGGGAGGGTGGCGGGGTGACACCTCACCTCCTGTGTGCACTCCTTCTCCTTCTGGTGCTTATGACATTCGTGCGACAGCTTGTCTGACATTTTCCTCCGTGACTCCATCTCCTCACTCAGCCTGTACGCCACGTTCTCCACCTCATCCAGCAGCTTCCTCTTCTCCTGAGGGTGGGATGAGCCGGGGTGAGATGGGAATGAGGTTGGCATGCCCTTCAAATTAAACTTATTACCCGGCTCGCTGGAATTAAAAAAACTTAATTTATTCCGGTTTAATACACAGTAAAGTACCAATGGATAACAAAGGCAACAAAGACCTTTAGAAAGATATATTGGGATACCTCAGCAACCAAAAAAAACCCTTTGCCTTTGTACCAGAGATCTAAACGTGCTGAATGCTAAATACTGAATCCTGTAAACCAACCAATAGCCAGCAGGGGGCACCAATCTCACGTTTTGTCATTGACTGCTCTTCTGCCTTAGAACCTTCTGGTGTTTGCAGTGTGAAAAATCTTGCCCATCGAATTGTCTTTAAACATATACAACACAGAGATAACCTTGTCTATACCCCAGTCACCTTATTACCCACTGTTTAATATTCCCTACAATCTGATAATACTGAAAAGATGATGTAATATGGTAAACGGCTGCCATTGCTATTAGCATCCTGGGTGTATCCACTGTACTACACGAATCCATAGCAGGTTAACCACAGTTAACAGTAGCGACCTTGTCATGACCTTCAATAATCATCAGCAGAGAAGTCAGTTTCCTATTTTTTGTGCTCATATCATCACTACACCTTTACCGCCTACTCTACTTAGGATCCAGTGCAGCCCCGAGGGCCCTGCAGAGCTACCTGTTTGAACTCAGTTACACAGGTACCGATTTACGCACGTTTTCCGAATCTCACTGTACATGGAGAAGCACGCGACAGAAGGTCCATCTTCTGCAGAACAGTCACGTGACTAAAAGCAGACCGATTAGAGCTTTTACGCTGCAACCCATATGAGGCGAGACAGGAATTAAAGTGCTTTTGTCAACATAAACACTTCCCCCATGAAACGAAACCCCGAGTTTCAGGAACGCTACAGAAGTAGGTGCGCCCTCAGGCCTGGTAAGGTGGACGCACAGGAGAGCCCCCCGGCAGGCCTCACCTCCTCCAGCCGCTCGATGTTGGCGCGGAGGCAGGGAACGCACGACCGCAGCTCACCGTTCTCCTCATCCAGCTGCTGCAGCCTGGAGGGACACAGAGACACCAGCACACCTGCATCACAACAGTCCCTCCCTCTCTCACACATACAAGGTGATAGCCGCTTCATAATGGCTGCAGCCCTGCACCTTGTCTAAGTGAAGTAATGTCACGTGAACATGAGAGATACACGTTCTTATGTATATTGTTACTGCATTCCTATGATACATATGGCTTTCAGGCATAAATGGTATCAGTCTGATAAGGAACGGTCAGTTTGGAGATAATCCACTGGATGGCGGTATCTTCTCACAGAGCATAAGGCTCTTAGAGGCCTCAGACCCAGCAGGGGCCATCACACGGAAACACGGACCTGGCCTGCAGATTCTCCAGCTCCATGCCCCGCTCCCGCTCCAGCTTGCATATGGCCTCCTTCTGCCGGCGCATCTCCAGCTGCAGTGACTCCTCCGACCGTGCCTCCTGGTCCTTCAGCTGCTCCTCTAGGGCGTTGGCCCTGTGCACCAGCTGCAGGTTCTCCTGCCGCAGGCGTGTGTGTACCTCTATGTTGGCGGTGGAGTCCTTCTCCAGCTCTGAGACCCGTCTCTCTAGGAACAACACCTACGGGTCGGGGGGGGTTTGAGTCCGAATCCGTTACACACCCCTCGTTACTCACAGGATCGACCAAATGCGACACAGACGTGTAAACAAAAGACAGCAGCCATTGATAAATACGTGGTAAGCAGCGCTTAGACAGTGAGATCCATTGGTGTTTCCAACAAAGACATTACAGGCTGGAGATGAATGCATTTGTTGAGCTGTGGCTAGAGGCAGGGGGTGGAGATTCAGTGGGCTGTACCTTGTCAGCGATGTCCGTGTCGGCCATCTCTGGGACGTCCCGGGACAGGTCGTCCATGCTGTCAGCCGCCAAGGTGCTGCTCTGGAGGAGGTGTCTGTGGGTGGGAAGGGAAGCAACACTCCAAATCACGCTTTTCACGGCACTTGCTAATGAACACACTGCCAGCTTCGACGGAGAAGCATCCGGGGGCTGCCTGTGCCTCACATCCCCGCGACAAGCTGCAGACCGAGAGCCTGCAGCCCCCCGCTCAGATCTGACCGTCGTTCCTCTACAGCTTTCTGCTGCCTCTCAGATGGCGCCTGTATGTCTACATCCTTTCGAGTGTCATTTGTGGAAGATGGAGAGAGTGATGGTGAAACACCTACCTGGCTACTTTCTTGCTGGAGAGCCTTTTGCTGGTGCTGCGTTGGTAGAGGGAGAGAATGAAAAACAAGAAAAAAAACAGGATGCTTCAGTCAGGAAAAGTGGAGGAGAGAGGAAACAAAGTGTCCCAGGACCCCTTCTGTGTCGCTCCACCCCTCCACTCTACTCCACCAAAAACAGCAAGGGGTCAAGGGAAGGGGCTGGACCACAGGGGGCAAACGGAGGACACGCATGCATACACCCCTAAAGATGGTGAGGCACACTGTGAGCAAAACGGCACCACATGCAAGGACCTGCGATCAGCGCTTGCCCTTTAAAGTGGGTGGCATCCAGTCACAGGCCACCCACATTAAAGGCAGGCCTCCTCTAAAGACCTATCCTCCATCCTACCTGAAATATCACTGAACATTCACATTATTCCTCACTTTTACTCCCACCAGACAGAAATAACGACAGGGAACAACCTCTTAGCATTTATACTAACGCTAATGAGCTGTGATATTGAGAAAAGGCTTTAATGTTGCCCTGAGAGGGTAATGGAGTCTGAGCCATATCGACATATCAAATAAGGAAACTTCCTTTCAAGGGCAGAAAATAAAGTGCTAACATTCAGGCTCCTCTTCTATTGGACACCTTCAACGCAGCTCACAACTTCACAACAATCTCTGAAGACCAAGCTCCATGAGCTTTGTTTTATTTTTAAATCACTGTGGGGAAACGCTCCACTCGGACATGAACACGAACACAAGATGGAACCGCATGCCAGAGTTTTGGAACACTCACTCTACAAATCGGCAAGTCAGCACCTTGCTGTGACTCACTGAACAGAAGACGGCCTAATATGCATATAATTACTCACCAATTAACACTAGCAGCAAAGCAGTACAGCATGCCATTTATGTGATAACACTCCTACAAGCAACTTTTGATGGATGGCAGATGGCACGGTCTTGGGATGGAGAAGCTCAGCGAAAGCAAAAGATGGATGCACCAATGACAGCACAGCAGACGAAGTAAGGGGGGGGGGGTGTAAAAGCGTGCGTTACCTATTCATTTCAAGATAATTCAGCCGGGTGGAGAGGTCCTCCAGGCGACTAATCTGTTTGTGACACTGGCTACAGTAAAAATCAAGAACCTCTTCTCTGAGGAAGCTCTGAAAGCTGGAAGGGAAAGGGTCGGCGCTGAGGAGACCAAGAAACAGGGGTAGGAGGGCAGGGAGTGAAGGAGAGAGATACAAGAGAGGCTCAGTGTGGTTGATGATGGATTCTCGCTTTCATGGAGGCGCAGTTTCCTGGAAGCAAGTGTACAGGGTGTCAAAGGTTGGGGGTT
>JABFEB020000092.1:20854876-20880356 GCA_019775895.2 Stomatorhinus ivindoensis
TGGGTGGGCGGGTTGTGGGTGGGATTGGAGAACACAAAACAGACTGAAGCTGATTCCACAAGCATTTCATGTGACGTCTTTAAAGACATTTGATTTACAAAAACACAGAACTCAAATTATCTGGGAAGGAAACCTGAAATAACATGCAGCCTGATTATGTAAGTGCTGTCGGTAGTTAGGGAATCTGCTGCTGCATGAATGTGGGCTGCAAACCTGCTGCATGAGTGTGGGATTGGACTTGTGTATAAAAAGTCATACTAATTCATTTGGCATCGCTGACAATGAAAACTTTGGAATGACTAAGTGATCTGATTAAAAAACACACACACACACACAAAACTGCAGAGTTTCGGAGCAGTTGGTCATTCTGTGTGTTACCCTGAACTCGCTCTTGCTGTCAGTTAGCCCCTACCAAGGTACACTGCAGCACTGGGCTTCCAGTCATTGATTTTGAATAAGCAGAACTTCTGAAGGTGAATCTCATTACAGGAGTCACCCCAACAGTCCCGTGCGTCATCGTGCCAGAAACACAAAGGAACTTCAAGAGGCTTTTCGGGGAACGCACACGCCTCCTATAGCTGGCAGTGCTAAGGGCCAGCAGAGCGAATGTCCTTCATTGACATGATCCCTACAATGGGCACTGAAGGTCTGCACTGCGGAAAGGTGGGTCTGCAGTGATGGAGTTCCGGTGCTCTGGGTCTGCCTCCGGCCTGTCGGGTGTGGCTTGCACCAAAAGTGCCGTCATTTTCATGGATGGCTTTTTTGCTCACTGGACACCTCACTGCCACTACCGCAGTGCTCGTCTGCTCTTTGGTACACTGCAAAAACTACCAGTTAAGTACAAAGACGACTACAAAACTGGTGAAACTGTATTGGCACATTAGCCTCGAACATATGCCCGGACAGCAAAGCAGATAATGGAACCTCTTTGCTGCATTAGCTTTCTTATTCTCGAACAGACGGAGCCATTATGCTCCATGCAGTGAGAGCTTTAGAAGTAATGGTGCCTCCCAAGGAGAAGACTTTACGACGACTCCTCGCCCCAAGCTGAGAACCCGCTGGATGGATCGAACCCTTCAAATGGGGCACCGCACCAGTGTCTCCAACCTGCACACTGCACCTTTGCATTCATTACAGGACTGGCAAAGTATGACCCATGCAGGGATGCCAGGGACAAGCACTGCTAGCGTTTCTTTTCCTTTCGATACGTGTGTTAGGTAGAGTAAAGCACAAAAAAGATTTTTCCACATCCATGGCTTGAGGAAGTGTTTAAAGAACAAGCCACACAGCCTACCGGAGAAGTCAGGAAGGTTTGCCCCGGGAGGGGGGGGGGGGGTCAGGAGTGAAGGGCATGGTGTCGGACGGGCAGTCTGCAAACTGAGGGACGCAAAGCTATCCAGGGGCAATGAAGCCAGGGGAGGCTCCCCCATTAATCTCTGAGAAAGCTCTGCTCAGCTATTTGCCAAGACAAGAGTACCTGTGCTACACACATTATCACAGCACCTTTGATGCAATCAGCCACCCGCTCAGTTAACACTCCTTTGAGAACAATGGCTGCTGCTCCCATGGTGCATCTCATGACAAAAAAAACTATCCGTGGGGGGAAAGATCACATCTGCCTGAGTGAGTCTAAAATCTCCAATATTCACATTATCAGCTGCTTAATGAAGTAGCAAGAAAAGACTAGACTAGCAATAAGGTAAAACAATTGAGCACCTAACACAGACTCGTCCTTTCTCCACAGGGTCATGCTTATAAGGTCATCTGAATATACAGAGCTTTCAAAACAAGTCTGAAATGGCCTGGGGCTCCAGCTATGCATATCTTTTCAGCTGGAATAATCCAATAGTTTAGCAAGTTAAAGTTTACTATAATGATACATAGAAGGGGTCAAATCACTAGTTAATGCCTTTTTCTAGAATTATTACATTATTACTCAAGACACTGAAAATATCCACTGACATGATCCCATAATTACGCGTCACGTCAGTACAGCTAGACGTTCATAGCATGAAGACTGCTCTGCACTGCCTCTGTACTTCAGTACCTAAACCCTGGAGAGTACCTGGGTGAGAGGAGCAGGGTGGAGTTGTGAACCTGGCTTCCTGGGGTACCTTCTCCCTCCATTCCATCGGGGGCTTCCAGGAGAAGCTCTGAGTCGTTGCTTTCCCCAAAGTCCTCAAAGTGTTCTTCCTCCCCGCTAATCACTGTTACCAGGGAGTGGTTGTTCAGCTCTGAGCACAAGGAGAGGCTGAAGAAGATAGGGTTGAATACACAAGTGAAGCTCATCTCTCTACCAAGGCCAAGTCACATGTACACATCTAACCAGGTCTTACTTGTGAAGCTATTAGAATCATTCAGACATAAAATGTGATTGAATGTCTAACTCCCAACAGAATTACAACAAAATACACTAAAGACATAGATACGACATTCACAAGCTGTTGGAAGTACACAAAGTACATGCTGATTTTTACAGCAGTGCTACAGTTCTTTGATATTTTTGAAGTGTCTAATATCAACTGCTTGCATCAGGTCAAGACTTCATATATCTTAGGGCCAGGAATCCATGTTAAATTTATAATGCTTTAGCAATTCCTTTTCATGTTTGTAGCCTTTAAACACCATTGTTATGCAGAGTCATCCCATCTATTTTAAGCTTCGTCCCACAAAAAGATGTCCTGATATTTTCCCATAGACGTTCTGGGTTGGGATGCCCTCAGGAAGTTGCCTGGGTGCTGTTATACTCGTAATGTTACCCTGTATGATTTTTTTTTTGCAGAAATACATTTTTTTCCCCACCAAGATTATCTTTGCCAAGTTTCAGACTCCCAGCAAAAGTCTTTATAGTTCTGTACCCATTCCCAAGGCATGGAATACTTTTTCAAAAGTTCAAGGAAACTGATCTTGATCAGGGTACAATTTACTTCACTACTTCAGTTCCGCCGCCCCCCCATTTTCTGATAGCAAAAACACATCTTGGGTTCCTATTGATAACAGCCCCTCAGATGCATACCTGATTAGTGTCTCAATGACTGGATCAATTGCGTTTTATATACTTAGATTCAATACAACTACTATTAAGATATGCTTGAAGATCAGATAGGAGCTTAGTTTAAAATACAAGAATACAAATAATTCCAAAGGGTTCACAAACTTTCTCCAATGTAGGTCATATTAAACCAAATCAACATACAGGCTATGGTATAAGTGGTCATATACAGTGTCCAAGCATACAGACTGTTATACACCTCAGACACTTGGACTTGATACAGCAGCAATATACCAACAGCATCACCACTGTCAAACCTTTAATGACCTTTTCTAAACCAACAAGCAAAGAACAGCACAAACTCCTTAAGACGTATCTACAGAAGACCCAGTGTCTCACTTCTGGATGATATTTATTGCCAGAGATAAATCGTCGAAAAACTAAAAACGGCACTCTAGATACCCATCAACCCTTTGTCATTTAAAAAGGGTTAGAAGATGTCACCTTGGTAAATGTTAGACCATTTAGCATACGGGCATGTACATCTCATCTCAGCATGCTAGGTCAATAGAGCACACTGCAATAACATTACCATGTGGATTTGTCATTAGGTCCTGATTATGCTGCATGAATTAGGCAGCAGAGGAAACTAAATACAGAGCAGAAAGCACGGTTTGGACAAAGAAACCAAGATGACTGGGCACAGTGATGTCAGAACTGGCAAATTTACCCCTGTTGTTGTTCATAATGAGTTCTAGAACTATTCTTAATTAGATGAACCCATCTAATTACGATTAAACCTCTTTTTGTGTGAAATACAATAAGTTTCCAAAGTAGACTTAATGAACTGAGAATTTAATTTATCCTTTCCCCTCATTTAGCGATCATGGAGCTTACTGACGCATCAGGCAAACAGTACAGTCTCCTAGCCACACAAAGGCAAAAAACAAAACGGGCAAGAGAGGCATTACACGTAAAGAATTAATTCCCTCTGAAAATCTGGATGATTTCACCCATTTTGTACTCGGTCGATAAACTGAAAGATTAATTCCAATTTACTTGTAATGTGGATGCTGTACTACTCTATTGTGGTGGGCTGGGCCAGAAAGCAAAGCTACCGATTTACCAGTTGATCAATGTTCCAACCCTTACCTAAGGTCATGAGCTCTGGGTAGTGACCGAAAGAATGACATCACAGATACAAGAGGAAAAAATGAGTTTCCTCTGCAGGGTGTTTTGGCTTTAGAGATGGGGGGAGACGCTGGAACAGTTCGGAGGGGCTCAAAGTCGAGCCGCTGCTCCTCTGCATCGAAAGGAGCCCATTGAGGTGGTTCGGGAATCTATCTAGGACGCCTCCTGGACGGCTCCCTGGGGAGGCGTTTCAGGCATGTCCGGCTAAGAGGAGGCCCCGGGGCAGACCCTGGACACGCTGGAGAGATTCTCTCTCTCGTCTGGCCTGGGAACGCCTTGGTATTCTCCTGGAGGAAGTGGCTGATAAGAGGGAGGTCTGGGCATACCTGCTTAGACTGCTGCCCCTCGCGACCCGACCCCAGATAAGCGGCAGATAATGGATGGAGATTAATTCCAAACCCACAGATAAGCACACTGAATTCCAAAAAACAGAATCTTAAAAATATACACAGGGAGGAGTGCAAAAATTATTAACCCTTTACTTTTCTTCATCTATACTTGCATCACCTAATTTTCCTTAACATTTCCTTCTGATCTTCAAATTAATGTAATGGAACTAGTTGCAGGATTGTTCTGCTCACCAACAGGGTTGCATATTAAAATCCCAGAAGGGAAGCCAATGTTCTGTTTTAATACAAAACTAACCTGAACTCAGGCAGTAAATGTCCAGGTCTGCTGCTGGGAAAAGGACAAACCGATGCAATTCTGTGTGAACAGGAGTTACTCTAAATAAATGCATATACTTTTCTGTCTATTCAGCCGGTTTTACTGAACAGAACTTGTGATTCACATGACTTATAAACAAACTGATGACCTTGCAAAACAAGTACAATCTTGATTTAAAAGAAATTAAGTAAAAATTGTTTTGCATGAGAATCTATTAATAATCCCAAACCCTCCAGATATTGTAGTAAAAAGCCAGTACGTATGGTGGCCATCGAAACTTCTCTCTCCCTCCTGTTATCAGAGCTCTTATTAAATGCTGTAAACCCCAAATACATGACACAACACTGACATTTCGGCAATACAGCTCACCGAACGAGGAAGGAGGCTGACTCTTAGCAGCCGAAAGTGAAGTTATGGAGCGGCACTGACTTTGACGGGCACTGCGCCGGTCAGGTCCAGCAGTGCAGTGGCCGGCGGCTGCATGGCCGTTTCCCAGCTGACATCATATCGGCACTCACCCCCAATTTGGACCAGCTTCAACAGCCATGTCTGCGGCACGGAGTGCAGAGGAGGAGGAGGAGGAGGAGGAGGAACGCCTTCTCCACTACCTCCCAAATGACCCGTCCCCCACCAGTTCCAGACGACGGCAACTACATACGGATCTGTCCTGCCGGGGACTCCATGCAAATCAGGCCGAGCCGAGGGGGTTAATCAGATTTGCATTTAGGTCGGGAAATAAACAGGAGCCTGATCTGGGAAGTGACCATGACATCGGCAGGGAGATGCAATCCTGCTTATAGTCCCAGGAAGAAGGAAACATGCACTGCAGCCCCATATTCCAAAACAGGAGGGATGAATTGTAGAACCAAGGTGGGAAAAAATTAAGTAATTTAATATACAGGCACTGCTTGAATCTAATCTGTTACTGAGCACTTAACACGAAAGGCTGACTATGGGGATCATGTCACCACACATGACTGCCAATGGACTGAGGAATACCAAAAACCACCTCCCTTCTCTTCGAACTGGAAGTGTAGTTGATTCTTTCAACTTCTCAGGTTTCTTTAAGCCACGAGGGCTCAGTGTGATATTTCTGCTCCTGTGAGGTATTTAGTGGCAGATGAAGCATATCAACATGACGGAGGAAAGTTAAATGTTAGCATTTTGTTTAAGTCCCACAAGAGCTGAATACTGTGGGGGGGATGACCTGTCATGATCTTGCTAAGCGTGGCGCGATGAGTCCTGCTGACTTCAGTCAGAGGAGAGGAAGAGCGAGAAAGCGAAGCGTGGGGGGGACTGGCTGGGATTCGACCAGCACGCTGTAAATAAGCCAGGAAAAAGTGCTAACTCCACACTTCCTGCAATTCAAGGCTGCCTGAGCAGGCAGGAAATAAAAACATCTCTAGTGGTCAGAGCTAATCCATTACTCTGCCCGGCCCACTGACCTCACTGTCAGCTGATAAGCTCGTCACCCTCCTCGAGTTCCCATCCTCCCCTGGGCATTTACAGAGAGCGCAGTGATTGGACGGACACTAGCCCATGGACCCTGAAAACATCCGTCACCCAAGAAAAAACTTCAAAGATCCCAATCAGGTGCTGAAAATTCATTTCCTCCTACATATCTGGGACTTTACAAAAGGCATCTGGCAGGAGACAGCTTAGTGTCTGTTAATCTCGTGCCATAAAGGATGGGCAGACGGCAGCCGTGCAATCCCACTCTTTCAGTTCTGTCAGTTGGTAAATGTTATAAGCACTTCAGTGAGACACTTTCCACACATCTCATTTCCGTCCACTGTTCCATAACTGTTTAATCAAAGCAGCAATAACTGGACCCTATCCCAGAAAACACATGGCGTTAAGTAACGTACACTCTGGGTGAGATGCCAGTTCACTCAAACACACATTTACACCCAGGCACCCACCCACAACCATCCAGACAGGAATTACCCCACAGCCCTGGGGCTGAGGCCAAAAATGAGTACATATAATACTTACAATGGTGTTGAACTGCATAAACTCGTCATAACAACAAACAGTGACATCTCATGACAAAAGGAGAAAATAATATCCAAACACAAACATTGGTGGTCAGGTATAAATAATGGTCAAGATATATATTTTTTTAGATGTCTTCAGTATTTTCAACATTCCTCTTTAAGTGCATAGATTGTACAAAAGTAAAATCCATCCATCCTGTTCTTTCCCGGAAACGAGGCGGCAAAAAAAAACAATGTTAATCACCAGGACTGGCTGTTGGGCTTTAAATTCCACGTGTCAGAAACACTTCAGACACTAATACAAGATCCTACACAATTAACAGTGGGACTTTAGAATGTCGTTAGCTTCTCTGTGCACAATCTTATCTGAAGTCTCATAAAAGGCAGGCGCAGAGTGTCAGCCGATAAGGTCCCCAGGGGACAGCCAGCACATGCCTACCTATGAAACACCTCCACCACATGCAGCCAAAGTACCCGTGCACTCCAGCTCTGGTGCCTCATTTCGGCATTGGGGCAATTAGCCCTTCAGTTTCCACTGATAGTTCAATGTGTCAATGATTAAGCTGAGCCACTCTGGCACACAGAGAGCCAAAGGGATCCCATGTATAAAATTATAGCATTTCATGAAGGTTCTCCCGTAGGTCTGCAACCCCCTCCTGTGGGTCTGCCACCCCCCACGTGCTGTAAACACAGCTGTGTGGGATGGTACATCACCACGGCGGAGGCGCTGGGACAGGACAGGCAGTCATCTTCAAATAAATAACCAAACCATACCAAACGAGTCAAGAAAAAAAAAGGATTCGAACACCAGCTGCAGCAGGATTTTAATAACCTGAATTTATCAGTCCTAAAAATGAAGGAAGTGTCCGCCCAATAACGAGAATGGGAGCGCAGGCTCAAGGAGATTCGATTTGTAATGACACAGCACCTGCTGCCTAATACACAGACATAAGGGTAAGTAGTAAATAAAACTAAAAAAAATTATTACAGGGTACAAAACACATTTATTTGAATTAGCCAGATAGAATATTACTAGACGGAGATGAAAAGACAAAACTAATCTCAGTGTATTGACATAAAACCTTATACAAAGACATAGTAGTGTGCTTTTTCCATAAAGTTCAGAGCATCTGGGAAATAAAGTCAGGATTCCCAGTGACCACTGCACTGGGGTGGGGCACCAACCTGTTCCCAGCATCCTCGGGGTCGTGCAGTGCAGCGTCTATGGCGCTGTCCGTCTCCACCTCCTCGTGCAGCTCGGGGTGCACCAGCGTGCCCGTGTCCTCATCTGTGAAGGTCTCGCACTCGCTGTACGTGCTCTCTGAGCCCAGGTAGGCGCTGTCCGTCACCTCATTTTGCTGCACGGGTTAAGGGTTCAGGCACGGGGAGTGGGGTGGGGTTAAATTAATAAATAAAAAAACACAAATAATAATAAACAAACACACAGCAGGATTAAGCAGGCTGATGAAACACTACATCACTCTCCCAGGACCCTGCCTTCTTCAGATGACTGTCCCGCTGATTGGAGGCTGCATTTATTACAAAAAACTCAGCGCAGCAGTCCGCTAGCTGGACAGATTTTACAGCTATGTGACCTTGTGTAAAAAACATGCCATTAAACTGCCCTTAAGGAAATGGGTTTATTTGTTCCGCCACTTATGCTAAATGTGCACATTTCAGCAGTGATTAGAAGCTGGTTTACCCTGGTGATTCACACCGATAGCACACACGGACACTCTGCTCTGCCTGGGGAACATGTCATACCATCGACATCAAAGCTGTGTATGGGAAAGTAATTAAATAACAGTGCGACAAGCAGCTTAGTCAGCAACTATAACAATACTCTACAGCTAGAGGAGGAGGAGCCACTTCTGTCCCCATTCTGGGTAAAGCGTGTGCTGTTGTGCGACAGTCACCGGCTTGGAAACGCTGCACTCCAAGCGGGCAGCTGTGGGCTAACAGAGCCCCTACCTGCTGGAAGCACCCAGCACCGCTCCATTATGCGGGGGTCAGTGACAGGAAAGACGACCCGATCAGAGGAAACCCAATCATTTACCCCCGTCGCTGCCCTGCGCATCCCCTAATAGCCCTGTCTGCCCTGCCAGTCTGAGTGGGGAGAGTCCATAGTGCGGGAAACGGGAGGGACAGGGCAGTGTCATGGCAGGGAGTGGCCTGACACCAGCCAGGGCTACCCCCACCGATCTTACTCACGTGGGGAAAGGGGCTCAAAGTGCCCTTCAAGAGCCAGAGTAGCACCTGAGAACTCAGTGCCAGCCTAGATCTCAATTAATGCTGTGCTCACAAGCAGATAGACTAAGCTGGAAAACGCACTTTTACATTTAACATGTGAAGGCGTCTGATTTATTATGCAGCAGCAGCCACACGTGCGAATATCAAGAATTACAGAAAATGGAGCCACTTCTCAGCTGAACTAAACTGAAACCTTCCGTATTCATACAAGTAGCAACTAAGTCATCGTGTCCAAGTTTCTAACAATGACGTTCATGACGTGAAGAGTTTAAAATAATCATGACAAGTTAAGAAAAAGAAAAAAGAAAACACCAAATATACACTAAGGAAGAATATGTATGGAACGCGACGAAGCCTGTGTGTCAAGCCACACTCAAAAGGCAGCCAGCGCGTAGTATAGTGAATAAGTGACCCTAAGGCCAAACACACTGGGATATCACAGTGAAACACCTAAAGGGGACGGGGAGCGAGTGCTCCTCGGAGGAGAGACTGACGTTCGACACAAGGAGCTGCTGTTTGGACTGGGCACGTCACGTCCGGGTCTCACTGAGACAGACAGACCGAGGGCGCTCTGGGAAAGGCGTGGACTGCAAAACAAACACGGAACTGCAGCGTATTTAGTTCTTGGAGCTGCTGCATTGTGAGCGGGGTGGGGGGAGCTGCTTCGTGGGGATGAATGAGGCAGTATTCACGGCCAACAATGGCAGTTCTGTACCTGAGAAAGTGGCCATGCAGAGACCCTAAAGGGGAGGGCCGGGTAGACACGGCTGGGGATCAGAGGTTAGGGAAGAGAATTTTCAACAGGTCCTCCACCCAGCTACCTCACTCAGTGTTTGTAAAGCAAACAGAGCAGCATAACAGAGTCATTGAGGTGGATTTATAGAGAAGGGGGGGGCAGCCATGCACAGGTGGGGCAGGCCGGCTGAGCCAGGCAGCTCCTTAATGCCTATTCCCGGTTGACAAACGAAATACAAGAGTCCCCCTTATCAACGGGGATTATATCATTACCCCCAATGGAATGTCCAATGGAAAAGGACCCATATGACATAAAAGGACGTTACGATCACCTATGAACCAGGTCCAGCCGATTTCACTAAGAAATGAAGCAAAGATGTTATGTGGTTCCCTTACACACTGATTGCTCATTCCCTTTAACAATATACATACAAATAATGTACATAACACATATATATGGTTTTATATGGGGTGGTGCATGGTTCAGGAAGTTGGGCCCTTGAGCTTGGCCCTTAACCCCAGTTGCTCTAGGGGTGCTCGACCTGGCAGACCCCCAGATTTGTTCTTACTTATACATGTGTCTGTGTGTCTCCAGAAAAGGGATGGTTGAAAAAACAGCTCACCCATGGGGATGTGAAAGCATAACTGTACTGCACTACGCTATACTATACTATCCTCTGCTTAGCATCATTTTTCCCATTTTTACAAGCTGATGTTCACAGACTCCTTAATGCCATTAAAGGCCCGCCCAGTAGAGGGTGTTGTAGCATTCATCAGCCGTCAGATAACAGCACAGTGGCACAATTTTGTGGGCAGTGTGACTGACAGCTGTGATAGACTGGAGCTGACCAGCGTTAAAGACTGCTAAACAAAGTTAAAATCTGAAACATGCTAAAGTCCCCCACCGAAGAATTTAACCTTTCCCATGGGACACGAAGCTTGATGCGAGAAGGAAAGTCAGAAAATACAGTCTATCCAGGTTAAACACTGATAGCTGTTAGCAAAACTAAGCTAAATGTGCAAAAATAAACAAATCGAACACTCATGTGTCACAAACTAAAAATCAGTACGGCAAACAACAGAACAACATGTTCGGATTGACTGTTATAGTCTCGCGTCTAAGCAAAAACGTCTATGCAGACGAACCTGGTGCTATTTAGGTAATGTTCCTAAGTGAGGTGCACAGTGACAGAGAGCTGAAGGCGAGGCCTCGGCCCTCTGCTGCTCTCGCAGTCGCTCACCTCGAAGGCGGTGCCGTCGTCATACTCCTCCGAGCATGCCCTGCTCTCCTCTTCATGGCTGAACGCCACAGTGTACAGTGGGGCCTCCGGACCTGTAGAGGGCGCAGGAACAGAAGCGACAGACAGTCAGACGGAGCCCGGGGCACACGGGGCAGTTCATTCTGGGATAAGTCTGGTCTTTTTTAAAAATGGAAGTTCTTCATGCTGCACGTGACCAAAACAAGTACAAGACTGACACTGGGATGGTGCATGGGATAGCAGCATGTTGTGTAATATCACAGACACCTGTTCTGGTAAGGATTCCTGCAGCGTGCCGGCGTGGTCTCTGCATTAGTGGCCACTGTGAACAGACTGCTGGAGCTTAGAGTCCATCATTGTCCACCATAGCCTACTCACCAGCATTTTTAAGGGTAAAACATTCAGGGTACTGACAGTGTCACCTAGTGCTGTATTGGATACTGGTACTGAAAAGGTACTGCGATACCGCATCTTCGGAAGCTGTTCGGTATTACATTTCTTTAGTGCCGGTACTAATTACACTATTACAGACATTGGTAACGCTATATTCCCAAGCAAATCCAACTATGTCAGGTTACTTTAACATGAAACTACCATCAGTACCAGGTTATTATGCTATGCTATGCTTTCAACATTCAAATAATTGAGCTCAATGTGCTGCATGGGAAGCAACCAAACGGATCCCAAATACTCTTGCATGTTACGGTCGGCTCTTATTTTGTTTGTTTAATGTTTTAATTTTGTGATTTCTATGCTTAGTCCTTAATATTCTGTAATCATTAAAAGTGTTTCTGATTTCAACCATGTTTAAATTTCAGATGTCTCTCTGACATAAGTGCATAATTTACCATGAATAATACTTAACGGGTTTTTATACATTGGTATCACTGCAGTACTGGTATCGCGACCTTTTTCTTTTTTTACACTTATAATTTTTCTCTTGTTTTATACTTATCCTCTGTTGAGTACTTATTTCTTACCTCTCATTATATAGTATGTCTAGCACAGTCGGAGAGTACTTTTTCAGCCAGGGAAAAACATTTCACTGTATGTTGTACCAGCTATAACTACATGTGACAAATAAAGAATCTTGAATCTTGAATCTTCAAGTAGTATCAGTATCAAGGTCATAATTTTGGTATTGTGACAACACTTAGTGTCACCAGCTGGTTACAAGGTGATATTAACATCCACTGCCCCCAAAGGTTTATTATGCAACCATTTCATCATCCTAAGAAACAAACACTGTCCATCCATATGAATACTGCTTACGTAAAAATGAAATCGTGATACTGATTATGAAATGCAGAAGTGCCACAGGCAGGCTCATTTATTAGAAAAAAAAAGTGTTTCCCACGAGACCTCTGACAAGTGTGGTATTTTAACAGCATTGTGCCCCATATTGTGCCATTATGTATCAAGTGAACTTCTAACAATAGCTAGTGTTTCGTGTGCGCGGGGACAGTGCAGGGCAAGTACTGCGACTGACCGGAAAGGGATGTGAAACTCCTGGCATTGAAGCTCACCATTCACAAGATTCTTGTCTGTTACTCAACACACCCAAAGCTAAGGTCTACCCAAAAATAACCACTGGCTTCAACTTGAGCTTAACACGCACAAAAATTCTCTCTGCATTCTGAGGCGGCTGAAGGAAAGGAAAACAACTTCAGAAGGCCGATTCAGTTAAAACGAGTAACGGAAGGAAAACGGTGTTTATGTTAGGTTTCCATGAGATGTTCTCCCAACTTTCCAAGCAGAGTAGTGGAGCACAACCAAGCACTGCGAGGCTGACACACCGAAATTCTGGCACTGGACTGTGAAGATCCTTGGATGGCAGAGTAGCATTCTGACATCTTCACACCAGCGGAAGGAGAACCTTCTAGAAAAATATTCTACGCAAACAACACTGCCCGCCTCCAGATCAAACAGCATTGACAAATGAGACAAATTTTATTTGTCATCATAACTGCATGTAGAGGATCTTGGCACATTCACCTTGTGTTTACAGAATTCTCATTCCATTCAGGGGGCAGCAGCTAAGCTCTGAGTGGGCGGTAAACGTGCACTTATCCAGTCTGACCAAACAGTCAGCAGTGAGAGAACAGACCAGGATTTTAAGAAGGAGCCCACGGTAGTCAGGAATTCTGGATGCATGCAAGCTGCTTGCGGACAAAGCCAGGAGAGATCCAAGTCAACAGAGCACCGAAGTCTTCAAAGAGGCTAAACCCATAAAGACAAAAGGCAGGCTATCAGAAAGAGGAGGCCTGAAAAATGTGCCTTTCTGGAGTGTTTCTGGAGGCTTGGGGGGAGGGGATCATTACATGGGTGTCTCCACCCTCTCACACCTCTGTGCCCCTTTCAGGCTACAGCAGAGTAAAACAAAAACATGGTTCCTTCTGTGGTGACTCTGCAGGGAGTCAACGTGTCAAGATCAGTCAGCAGAGGTTACAGATTGAGTAAGATGCATTCCATTTGCCTTCGGATCTGAGTTTCGGTTGCCAAGATCAAGGTCGTTTCCGCAAAAAACTGAGTTGGATGCATTCCATTTGCGACAGAAGTAGCAATACCATGGAACCATATCAAAAAGCAAGAATTTTTGCTTAGCTGGACAACTTGTTGGATTTAAGGTACCTCAGTTTAAATGGTCTATATCTTCGTTCACTTACATTTAACCCGAACTACATTAAATCCGTCAAATAATCCGACTAATCATGAAATCCAATTCTAGCCCAGTAAATTGTTAGCCATTGTTAGCAATATCAGTTGATAGCACATAATGCGTGGTGCTCTATGTATAAAACTCCGTAGCAACACGTCCACAGATAAGTTAGACGGTATAGTGTGTGCAACCGATTTAATGAGCCACAAATGAGAAGTAGTGCTTAAACAGTATAAAGCTACAACTTTCCGTTCTGTTGATAAAGGACACAGCCATCTTGGATTCTGAACTCGGGATCCTCTGTGCTGCTCCGAGATATTTCTCGGATCTTCAAGAAACGGGAGCGCACATGTCATCAGTTCTGGCTTCAAAACTCAATTTAAGGCAAAAACCCAGCTGCGTTGGTGGTCCTATTTCTGTAAGGACAGATTCTGTCAAATGGACTTGGACATAAAATGACCCAAGAAATCTCATAAGAACCTAATGGCGTTTAATGCTACTGTATGCCTTACACATTTGACCATAGGGATGTGTAGTATTATAGCCAACATTACGGAAAGGATGTTTCAGCTCAGAGACAAGGGCTTCCCCTCATGCAGACAAACCCTTTGCACCATTTAATAACTGAAACTGTAGGCTGGCATAGTGAGTCAGTGCATTATTCAGGGAAACCCAAGCATCCTTCCCTCTGAGAAAGAACTGTGGGGTACTGATGGTCCTGAGACTGTGACTCATACTAACCGGTGCATTACTAATTCAACTGAAACTGTAACCCAGGACACATAGAAGGGTCCACTGGGAGTGTGGGCCGCACTTCAGACCGTAGGTGCAATACAGATGGGGCTAGAGGGTCGGCCCACTGCCAAATTAGCTCCTGCAGTCTGATACCGGCCTGCAGCAATGAAACAATCAAGGTCAGCACTTGGATCATAACTGCTAATGTACAGTTTCCATGACGACTCATTACGTTTTACTGTAATCTCGGTCCAAATGGCCAGTTTTGTGCCAATGGCAAAAACAGCAGCTCGTAATGCAGAAATGAAACTGCATGTTTAAGATCCAAAAGGGCCCCAGTACACCTGCCCCACAGCCCAAAAACATGATTAACCAGCTACCAAATATGACGTTCATAATTCTCTTTTTATGGTTGAACACCATTATCTGATGGTCAGTCATGACCAGGCACTGTGTGTCATTCTGGGATTAACCCTCTGGGGACGACGTCATTGTCAACGATGCCGCGTATCTTTCATGTATTTCAGTTCATAACTCGCTGAAATCTTATAGAACATGAAAAAACGCTGACTAAATCCGTAATTAGTCTTTTCAAAACGTCCATTGTCGGAAGTATTAAAGTTTTTAAAATTAGGTTAAATAGGCAAAAAAAAAAGTAAATCACGTCACCTTTCTTTGTTTTACCTGCATCGCGGGCGTGTAGTCCGCCCTCACGTGAAAATCAATATTTTGTCAAAAATCTGACATATTTACAAAGTACACTAAGATTAAGATGAGTTTAATGCCAAAACAAATAAGAAAATGTATTTGCCATGAATTAAGTTTATGATATTGAATGAAATGTGTGACCATGCCCCAGTCAGTCAAAGTGTGTTCGCTATCCCTAGATCTCAGAGGGTTAAGCACAGAGCACGATCATTAAGTCTGAACTAATATTACAAACAACTTCACCATCCACGTATGTTCATACCACTCATAAAACACTCTGTGGAGACCAAACGATGATTGAAGTGCAACAACACATTTCCTCTATAGTGATTAGGAAAAAAAATAAAAACATATTCCAACCCAATTCCAGACCAATTTGTCAGCAAACTTGGTCCTTTGCCAAATAAATTATGAACAAGGCATTGAACAGTGCTGCAGTGGAAATCAAAGGACACACTACAGAAGACTTACATTCCCCTCCATTGCTGATGGCTGAGATCCCTCGGTAGAAATCCTCAAAGCTGATAACACCCAAACCACTGGGATCCAGGAAGCGTGTAAGGTCTTTTACCTGTAAGAAAAGGATAAAGCATTTAAATTCCAGTTTTCACAAAAAACTACATAAAACTATAAAAAGGCTGGAATAAAGACTGATACGACTATAATCTGCAATCTTTCAATCACAAACAATAATAACTGAACATCAGAACTGTAGCCCTGCAGCACAAGGCAGTACAAGTAAGATGTTTGATTGCATAGGTGAGATGCAAGAGGCAAATTGTTGTTCAAGCTTATGATTAATTCATTTATAAGAAGTTCCTTTTCCAGAAGAAAAATATTAAATAGTGTAAATAACAAATGTACTGAGATCAAAAAAGGGAAAAAGGCATTTTTTGATGTCAGTTCAACAATAAAGGTCTAGTTTTCTGAATGCTACTTGTCAGATCAGTGTAGTGGTGCATCATATTACAGGAGCTCAAACTGAAAGTGCCGCTATATTTTGAAGCTATGATTCAGTTCTTTGCAACGTGGGCACAAGGTTTTCAAAATGCAAACAAATGGCACAATGCCTTGGGTCCCGACTGTGCCAAAACTGCTCTGCCCTCTTATGGTTGTCATGGAAACACAAGGGACATATTGGGAGGAATTTCACCCCGAGTGATTTATATACTCTATTCAGGTGACCCTGGAACCCCTCCCTCACAATACCACTATCCCCAGCAGGAGTGGGGACATTAAGGGACTCTCCCAGTGGCATCTCGCACTTTGTTTTCCAGCAGCACTATTAAAAAGTCCTTGGACTGTTACACTTACTGTTGTGTTCAAAATGACTAATGAAATGTACTCTTGTTCATCCCTATCCTGGCAAACAAAAAGACAATGCTGACTTTTTTCCTTTGTATCTTTCCCTCTGCATTACTTCCAGACAAGATTCACCGAGGTGTAAATATCAAGGAAGGTCAACAAGACTTAAAAAGAAACATTCATTATGGGATCTGAAAGTTTTCCAGCTTCATCATTCCCACTTGAAGTATACTCTCTAATGCCACAGGATTACCTTCCATACTCTTTTCGTGGCTCACTATCAAATATCAAGTGGCACTCATACGATACAAAATACAATCAACTACTCAGTTTCTCAGTAACCATAGGAGTAGTAGCCTAGCAACGAGTACACAGGTATCTTGGGAAATGGTCACTGAGCTACTGAGTCATCCTAAGCGAGAAGCTTTATTGTTGAAAGCAGAAGATTACTTAGAGACAAAGGGTCATAAAATAAAACAAATTGTTACACCAGACAATGGAACAGGCTTTAATGTTATGAATCATAGAATGTTTACAAAAAATAACTGCTATCTAGCAATCTATTGTAAATAATCTGCTTAGTGAAAATGAGCTCCAGTCTTATAAGCAGCTAATATTCCTAAACAGCTTTCAAGAAGAGATTTATCCCCCTAGGGGGTTCTTTACTGAAGATCGGAGATAAATGTTACCTACACTATTAAAGACAACTGACTCTGCCAGAATCATAATGCAAGTTGTTCATCCAAAAGGTGGGAAGAGGATGTAGCATCAAGCTGTCATCCTACATTAAAAATTAATTTTTTTCCTCGATAACTGGAGACTTAAACAGCTAATGAATATCAATGAAGTAGCGAAAAAAAATTAATTCATATTCCATGTTTTTGTTCTGCAGTGTCTTCTATAATTTCAAGTGAGGAGCTTCTTTTGACTGCTACACTGCGTTTAATAGCAGGAGCCTCAGGGAAAATAACTAATTAATCTACCTTTCTGGAGTCCCATAATAAATTAAGGTCCTACAAAACAACAGTCAAACGAACACATATATAATAAAAGTGTACGTACACACACACACACACACACACCCCCCTCTACTGGGACACATGAGGCAAACAGCGATGCATGTATTTTCTATTTATTGAAGATTATCTGGTTAATTTGCAACATGCCAACATGTCCAACTCAGGAACAGAAACTTTACCAAAGAGATGCAGTATTTTCCAGTTATTAAAGCTAAAACACCAAAATACATAAATCTTGCACAGGTATGTATTTAAAGTAACACAGCAGCAATCAAACGCGGCATTAATTCAGTATACATAAGGAACTGACCATTAAAACTGCATACATTTCAAAATGATTTTTAATTGAAGCTGAAGTATCTAAAAATAAGTATAAAACTGATATTTCAATAAAATATCACAGGCCACTCAACAAAACAACTCTGAGCACGGAATGATGACATACCAGATATTTCAGGGTATTCTGACTACAAAGATATTTATAACAACACTTACAAAAAGTATGAAAAACAAAGAATATGAACCACAGGGAAACAAGGATCCTCAAAGGACCTTCAGCAGTTCACATCTGGCTCCTAATACTGATGCCACCTTTGAAAGCTCAACACAAGTAAGACTGTAGGTAGGAGGTGCTTTACAGTGGAGGAAAAACCATATCTAGAGGCCACTAGACCCACACAACTGATTGCAAGACTGTATCAGACAGATTAACATACCCTTTGGTGAAAGGGTGACCCTTAAATCAGTTTGAAGCCAAGCGATCTCGTGGTGAATGACCAGTCAAAACAAAGGTATAGGCAGTGCCCAGATAAACCAGATCCATTCTGGAAGTCTGCCTCAAAGTTGAATTTCTAGGTATGTCGAAACTATAATTCAGTACATAATAAATATTACAGTAATAAAGGTTACATACAGTACTGTACCTTGAGCCAATGAATCGCTAAAGCTACATATTTTCACAAGCGTCACAAAGTAGTGTGCGTGTTCGTTAATTCGAACCATTGTATTTATTTTTTTTCATACAGCAGGCATTATGGAAGTCAATAAGTATGAGTTGTTCATAAGTCAGATGTTCTTTACCCTGGGACTGCATTGGTCTGGATTAATGTGTTCGTCCCCAAGTGTGCCAACTTCATACAACTATTCAGAAATTATATGATTTAATGTGTCTGATGCAGACGGTGATCATCCTAAATAAGCTGCAAAATAAATCAAGCATTTGTTCTGAAGTAAACAGAAAGAAAGAATGTGAATGCAGAGAATTAAAACTTCACAGCTGAAAAACACTAAAATTCCTGTACAATTGCAGTCTTTGAATCACAGGAAATATTGGAACACCAGATGCAATGAGCCGGCGCTGAAATCAGCGAGATCAATAATGGGCAGAAGCGGCAGCTGCCGAGTGCAAGATGGTCATTCAGTGTTCAGGCCTCACGATTAATACATCAAAGCGAATCCAACAAACAAACGGGCTGCCCGTGAGAAACATTACTGCTGCAGGCTTTCACAAACTGACGGGCTACATCAAAAAGATACTGCACTGCACCTCAAGCGGAAAAACACTAGGGGCACAAGTCAGTCTTATGAAGTGCTGCAACCGAGTGCAGAGAAACACTACTTACAGAATTTCTCTGGGGAGAAAGGGAGCTCCATTTGCAAATTTGGTATTTTCATCATAACCCCTGTGAAAAATTACATAGCCCACAGGTCATACGGATTATACTGCATCACACAAGTGCATTGCAAGTGTCATACACTGACTGTGTCTCTGATCAAAAGGAAGTGACAGGGGAACAATACCATCCGTTGGCCCTATGCCTCACCCCCTTACCTTCTCCACACACCCTCCTCCCACAGTCAACAACAGTTTAGAGAGCGACTAAAACTCTGAACAGAATTTCCAAGGGGAAACCTGAGCAGGTCATGTAAGAGGCCTTGTTAGTAAATGATTAAAAAGGACACACTGTGTTTTAAGTGCCAGTGAGCTATTCCTCTGTTAATTCAGTGTCTTTAAAGTTAGGACAATCAACCTGAACAGAAATAGCACGGCTACAACATCATCTACAGCAAGGCATATTTCAAAAGGATTGCTATTTAATTTAAATGATGCTTTGCTGTGAAAATAACATTACAGCTATTAAAAATTAGGATCATTATCTACCAGAAGGTATTCTGCATATCTTGTATTTGGAAAAGGACATTTCATGGGGATTGCTTTGAAAGTATGCAGGTCGACCGCCGTAGCCCATCACCAGCAGACTAATGTTACAGGAAACAGGGTTATTTTCATCACACCTCGGGTGGGAGGGGTGGGTGTGAACCCATGATGCCATACAAAACACTGACCACAAGCTTCCGAGAAGATGAAAGTGACCTTCCAGTCAGTAATATTTTTAACAGAAACCTTCCAGCTATGGGGGGCTGTAGCAGGTGGGTCGCGGGCAGGTACTAAGCAACACAAGGCCACAAGTACTTCTGACATATTTTATAATCACAAATGTCCTTGGCCACAATCTCAGCCCACAAAAGGCAGAGGTCTGACATTAATGCTGCTTTCCATTTGAAGTTGGAAGTCAGAATTTCTGAGCTCCTAATTGGAAATTTCATCTGGAATGCTTCCTGAAGTTGCAAAAACCTCTACAATCCCAACCTGAGAATTCGAGACCGCTGCATCCTTCACCAACAGACATGTTGGCCAATCTTATCCAGAAAACTCTGTTGGGTATGTGATTATTTACCACAACTCCCTAATTAGATAGCTAATTAGCGGACTGACTGGCCGAAGAGTCCTGGGTTTGAACAGTTGACCTAAAGGTTACACCTGCATACACACTGACCCTTCGCATACAAGATCGCCCACCCCTGTTATATACCGTTTAGTAAGAATTATGTATTATTTGTGTCTCAATAGATACACACAATACTGTCTAACTATCATCTGTGGACTTGTTGCTACGGTGGTGGTAAGCACCAAATACTGCTCAATGTGTTGCCATCAACTGGTATTATTAACAATGGCTAACAATGAACCTGGCTAGAACTGAGGCCTGTTTCAGAAAGCAGGACTTCTTTCTTAGGCAGATATCTTGTTGAATTTTAGGGAGTCTGAGCTAAATGCAAGTGAATAAAGGAAGGCCGTTTAAACTGAGGAACCTTAAATCCAACATGTTATCTGGCTAAGCAAGAAATCCTGCTTTGTGAGACATGCTTATGGTATTGCTATAACAGCCTTTTGACTTGCTGTACTGGAAAGCGGATTACTCGGGTGTGATGTCATTCCCAGCTCCAACTCCCAAGGTAAATGAAATGAAAGTAGAGATGCACCGTTCAATTGGCCGGAGACCGGAATTGGCCAATTGTCAGTGTGCTCTGCCCATCCTGGGGACAGGCTGATCAGTTTCATGTTTTTCCGATACCAAACCGGTCTGTTTTACGCATGCACCACACCATGCGCCATCATACACACGGTGGCGTACACAACTGCAGCTACATGCTAACATGTTGTTAGCGTGGAAGTTATTCACTGTGAGTGAAGATGACACAAAGCTTGCAATTTGTAGTACATGTAAAATCAAAGTAATCAATGGGGGAACCACTAAGAAAACTAGGTGAAACACTGGAGGTAAACTTTAAACTGATTATTAAACATGTACTAGATAATCTTGAAAAGGAATAATCATTAAAATTGCAAAACTAGCTAAGGTTTTTTCCTATGAGTAAAAATGTTTTAGCGAAACTGTAACCCCCTGGGCTACAATGTCCGTAGAGTATGAAGATATGAAGAAGCCTAATCTTAATCTAGTTTACTTACAATGTAAGAATTATATGTACCCAACATGAGATCTCGGTATCAATATTATTACGTTGCACGTTTTATTATTTGGAAGAGTATAGTATACTTAAGTTTTATTTGGAGGTTTAAGACAATGTCATGTTATCTAGTGAATTTAAACATACTGCAACATATATAAATAACTGACATTTGTTTCATTATTTAAATTTGTTGCACCTGCTCGTGCGTACATCAACTATCAGTTAAATGTTATTTGTACCTATTTCGTTAGTTTAAGAAAAAGTTTTCAATATCTTTTATTATGAAAATAAAATTTAGCATTGAAGAAAAGCTTATTTTTGTTTGTGTACGCTGTCAATTGTAGTTCTTAGAAAAAAACTGGAACTGGCAAAAAAAGCCAGTCATACTTGCAGAAAAATTGGAATCAGTCAAGAAAATTGCAATTGGTGTATTTCTAAGATACACCTTGTCTTACAAAGCTGAGGCCACAGTACAATGATACAGTGGGGTCAACCACCAATGCAATTACACACCTGCAGCAGGGAAGAGGATTTAGTCAAACATAACACTGTTGCCATGTTCAGTGTCTGTTTATATAAAAACGACGCTGAGGTATTTGTTCCTTTAGAAAGGAAAAAAAAAACCTGGCTGAAGGTCTCTGATTCACTGGATCAGCTTTTCATTACTTCATTACTTTTAAAGTAAACATCTAAACTATTTTTTTTAATCATCACACCTGTGAAAACACAAAAAACCTAATTGCTATTCTACATTTGAAAATCAGATTTAAAATCATTTCTCAAAATCTGTATTCAGGGAGTTTAGGCTGATGGCAATTCAACAGCAATACTTCCTTCACAGTCTTAACGACATCCTGTCACTGCTGAGAAGGCAAAGCCATCAGCGGTGAGGAAGCTGGAAACTTAATCAATGGCGTCTGCATGGGGGCCGTTTTGCAAGGTCTTGTTACCGTGGCGTCATTTTATTCATTAATTTCACCTCCATGCATTCATGAGAGACCAGGAGAAGCTTGTTAGCTGAAAACCTCGTCATGGCGCCGAGGCTTAAAGGCCTAGAACAGCGGTCATCAACATGGTGCCCGCGGACACAAAGATGAAGTTTAGATAAGTCTAGGAGGGCGTTTCAAACCGGTAGCCCAACGTATGGCTCAGTCCCTGTGAAGTAGCTCTCAGTGACCCCTGGCCTAGAGAAACCTATAACCAACAAATAGTGGTGGAGACCAAGCGAAGGCAACTGTAGGCAGGAGGAAGGTTAAGAGAGGCTGGGGTTGTGGGCAGAGTCCTGTGTCTGTGATTCTCTTTGGCTGTTAAGTTCTCTATAGTTATTGGTGTGTTGCCACAGTGCCCTTGGGTAACCAACACCAGCCCGAAGCCCTTAGCAGCAGAGTGCCTTCTGTCCAGTTCTTGTTCCCATCCCTACTGAAGAAACCTTTATTTTTATTTTTTGACTTTCTAGTAGTTATGCGAAATCCTAAAAAGCCTGAAAAGGCAGAACCAGTTCCATTTGCCACCTGGTTCCTATTTCATACAGTTCTCACGTTGACAGGGGGCTAAACAGCAAATACTTTCTGCCTGGAGAGAGGCCACTGAGCACAGGCAGGGAGAGTCACACGCTTGCCAACTCACAGTAAAGACACCATGCTTCAGGTGATTTTTTTTTGTTTAACAGTACAGCAATATTGGGATTTAGTTGCCTGTCAAAACAGTATTTTTCCATTGATAAACTTCCACCACAAACAATCCGGTAGGAAATTGTTACTCCTGCACTCTGGGTAAAGACTTATCACCATTGTCTGCTGCTTAAGATTGGGCCATGACACTGTGGCAGTAAAATGAAAGGAATGAGTAGCGTCATAGGTGGATGAGCCCCAGCATAAACACTGCCAACTGATCATCAGTCATGCAACATTACAAATCCAAAGCCAAAGCTCAATGGCCAACGTAAAAATTGTGCATATTACTGTTCATAATAGATCAAATTTACGGTAAAATATTACGTGCCACTGTTCAGCAGCAGAAGTAATACCAGACATCACACCACAATCAAAGCTGAAGACCTCTGCCAAAATAGTGTCACTCTCCTCTAAGCCTGGCACCAAGCCTCTCACGACTGCTCCTGCTTCCCCCAACTTCCCCCTGCATGCGTGACTGCCTCCTAACAGCATGTTATTGTGCGGGCCCTTTAAGAGCAGGAGGCAGCACAAGGAACCTCTGTTTGCAGGGCCCCTGCAACGGCACAGGCCGATGGGGCACAGCATCGCCCTGTAAACCGCATCTAGACCCGTCAGGGGCTGAAAGTGGCAGTGCCTTCTAGGAGCTGGATGGCTGCTCCAAGCCCCGGGATTCCTTCTGAGAGCCAGCTGTGCGGACTATAATGTCCTTCAAGGGGGGGTGCACACAATATCTGCAACCCAAACTCTCAGCCCTGATATCCTCACATCCATGGCTGTCGGTTCTTATCTTCACTCATCTTCAACAAAGCACAAAAACGTATACGTTTGGGAACCATATAAAAACGACCCAGGGTACTGCTGCTGGTTATATAAGGACATAAGTAGATCACAGTATAAAAAAAAAAGTTCAGGACAAATTGAGCAGATGGGTGGAGGACGAAAGGCAGTGCTGCTGACCATGCAAAGTGGAGCTACGCTACAGCAAAAAATTTAAGCCACTAGATAGAAGTCTTTGGAAGCCAGTTCAAAAGATCCTATTTTAGGTTAAACACTAGTGCTGGAGCCGCAGCCCCTTCGAGGACCTTACGAGACCCATCGATTGTGAAAGGCAAAGACAACATCAAACCGCAGAGACAATTACAGTGCAGCGTTTGCTGTCCCATGGGAGAGTGCTGTGGTATTTCGGGTTCACAAAACCACACACTAAAGGGTAGGAGTTAGTCAAGAGGCATTCTTGAAGGGATTACTGATGCATAAGCCTGACCTCCAGCGCCCAGGAAGCACGGGAAACAGTGCAAACCACTACACACAGATACAAGTGGAGCTCAATGACAGCACCGCTGGCCCATGACAGGGCCCCGAATTTCTCAGTTTGGGCCCTTCAGGCTGTTATCGGCCATTATTAAAATCTTTTATTTTCAGAAAATAACATTTCAAATAGAAACAGTACCAGGAAAACCTATGAAACATTCAGAATGCTGTATAAAACAATGCACTGCCATAAAAAAAATGCACAACTAAGTTATTTTAGATATGACTTTGAGACATCTGCTGTCCCTGTTGTAAACAATATTATTTTTAGTTGCCTATGTAAGTCTAGTCATACTGCATTCAGTGTCACTGCTACAACAGAATTTAAATACATTCAGCAATGCAGTAAAACAGACACTTATTATGCATGCTCTTTGCCTGGGAACTTTCTTCCAAATGACAGCAAAACATACAGTGAAAATAGTATATAACATGTTGCCTGTGAGTTAATGTTTTTCCTGAGGGGTAGCCCAATTTCTGTGGTGAGAACTCCCAACGTCAGATTACCAATTACAGATACAGGATGATTGCTTCCCCCTACACTTCAGATCGCGCTATTGAAAGAAAGGTCCATTATTGGGAATATTTGCATTGAGGTGTTGGAAACCGGAAAGTTCCGGAGTTTAAAGAAAACCATGCAAATTTTAAAGACAGTAGACATTAATGCTAAAGACATGAATGCTAAATGTCAGATCTCACTGTGCACTCTGCTGGGTGACAAACTGCTGTCAAACCTTCACACTAAGGCTGTGCGATATGGCATAAAATTCATATTGCAGAATAATTTGAACCATAGACGGTAGAATGTATATATTGCGGTAAATAACTTGATCTGTAAATTTCAATATAAGTGTTTTTGAAAGGGTAACATGTCCATAGCAAAGGCATTGCAGCAGGAAGTTGTATAATACTGTTAAGGTAGTCATGAATGTAGAATATTTAAATTCTAAATCTGCAATTATAGAAAAAATATGAAAACATTTCAAGTAACTTCACTGGTTTTACCTTACATTAAAAACACAGATTGGTTTTGTGAACTGTATAGGTAAGCAGAAAACAAGACACAGAACTAGACTAGTGTCATAAATCCATCTACAGGGTGGGCCATTTATATGGATACACCTTAATAATCCAACACAATGGGCAGCACATTGAACACATTTTACA
>JABFEB020000092.1:20890973-20907925 GCA_019775895.2 Stomatorhinus ivindoensis
GCGCAAAACAGAGTAACCCACATTTCTATTTTAAATGAGCAGCAGTGAAAGGAGTCCAAACCTCAACCATGTAGGTTAACATCACACAAAGAGAAAGCAAAGTGACCTCCTGCACAATGCTTCTTATAAATACAAGCTTCTATTTTCTATCAAAAAAATATTTTGGTTACTTTTACTTATACATGGTCTGAAACACAACATATTGACAGAAACCACAGAAGGTCTAACAGTAGCAGTTCAGACAGAAAACCTGAGTAAGACAGCTTGCACCAAAAACACCCACAATGTCACCCCCACACATTAATCATTCATTCCATTACCATTAGAATGGAGGGAAAAAGCACAACAATAATAAAAAATTCCATTACCGAAGGATCCTGTTCTTCTGCTTGCTGGAGATTGAGAATTAAAAAGTAAAATCTAAACATGTTGTTTACATTTAGTTCTAAATCATTATTAAAGCAGTCAATATGCCCCATCTCCACATGTCACTTCCTTTTTTAAAAGTTCCCTTTGTAACTCTTTCTGGGAGCCACTTGAAGTGCTGAAATGCTACATGTCATTTTCTGTGTTACACGATCTACCATGTGGGAAGCTCCAAATCCGATCTCCTTAAAAATCACAGCAAAACGATTAGGTTTTAATCCAGATAAGAACTTAACGATGATTAACAGCCAAACAAATACAGCTACTTTGTAATTACCATTAAAAACAACATATGATTGAGATCTTAGATAAATGAAAGCTTGTAACGGTATGGACATGAAACAGACTTGATGGCTACACAACTCATTTTAATTACAATATCACAATATAATTAACAAAATTACTTATGCAACAGTAAGATCCAAATTTCCCCCAAAATACAGCCTTCTTTTATTTATTAGACCAATTCTTTGAGAGTCAAATAAGCGAATCCATCAAATTTTTAGAGTGCTTCAGAAAAAAGCTACCACGCTAAGCATAGACAGGGTCCATGGCAAAGGCAGTATTATTACTGTTCAGCTACTTAATAGATTCTTCTTCCAAAGTAACTTGACAAAACTGTACTGCAGTAGTCGTGTGCAGTATGATGATATTAGATCATGGGGGGGGGGCAACAGGTGGATCAATAGGCTAAGCCTCTGAGCCTGGGCTCGGAAGGTCACCAGTCCTTGAGCAAAGCCCTTAGACGCTGTTATGGGTGGCACCCTTCATGTCCAGCTGGCTCTCACCAACAGAGAATTTCCTCACAGGGATCAATAAAGTATCAATTATTATTTTTTATTATTATGAATGATTTAAATGTCTCCATGATCTACTTTTACAGAGAAATCGCTAATATCATGCGATAATGCAGTTCTATATATGCATCTAAAGTTTACCAGCCAAATCTGTTGTGACATCAATAGATCGGTAATAGAAAGCAGGATTTCTTACTCTGTCCCTTTCACACTTTCATCCTGAAACACAAAGCAATACATGCAACACATACCCTATTTGTCAACTTAGCAGCATGGATGACGTGGGGGAGTTCGCCCCTAAAAATAATTCAACATGGGTAATATGGAATTTGTTTGGATTTTCTAAAACTATTTGCAAAATTTGACCAGGCTTGCCTGTTGGATGTCAGGACGACAAACCTTTGTCACCACCTCAAAAGAATACCAACAGAGTATGCCAAGTATGTTTCGCTTTAGGATTTATTGCCTTATAGAACTATTTTTAAAACTATTTTTAATTGGGGAAGTAGTTTGGTTGTACTCTTAAGTAACTTGCAAAACCTAATATGAAAAAGAATCGTGATTCAGCCTGAAAAACATTACATAAGAACATAAATTTACAAAGGAGAGGAGGCCATTCCGCCCATAAAACTCATCTGGGGAGAAATTAACTAATAGTGCGAAATGATATTTTTGCAATATTGCCCACCTCGTTAATGGTGGGCAATACGGCAAAATTATCATATCGCAACAGACAAGAGTGCTTTTGATAAAAAAATATCAAAAATGTTATAAACCTCAACGTAAAGACTCAGCAGGTTGGAAATTGATATTGATACTTTGCCATGTATACGATAATATAAAATTGAACTTAAAGTATTAATAATACATGACAATTTAAAGGATGTGTGACATTTTGTACGTCTGTGTAGTAGAAAACAAAAAATGGAATAATGCAAGAACTGCCATATAACCATGTACAATTTCCTATTGGCCCATTTACAGATTGCAAAGGTCAAAATCCAACAGGTTTAGTAGTTTCACCTACAGTCATTGTCTTGCATCAAAAACAAAAAAGTGGGGGGGTCAAAGGAACAGAATGAACACCACAAAGAAAAACTATGCACTTTAAGCTATAAGTAAAGTAGAAAATTGCATGACTGAGAAATTAAATTACTCAAGCCAATTAAATTAAGAAATTAAATTTTCAAGCAAAATACAAAATGGCTTCCAAAACAATAAGAATCAATGAACGATACATCTTTTATAGCACATCACAGAGTTCTCCGTCTTCTTTAGCTCAAAATGGTATGGAACATGCACACTAAACTTTTAGTACAAGAAAGAATTAAAAGAATCCCAAATAGTTAACAATATACATGGAAAATACCGTTTTTTCAGATCACTATTTACCATTAATATATATTAAAGAATGTCAACTGTCGGTTAAAGTAATGAAATCAAGTAAATAACCAATATAACTGCAAATTCTTTGAGTTTAAATTTGACCGTTTATCACAGAAAGTTTGCCGTTTAAAAGCCAGTCATGGAGGCAAGGTCAGTACAGCACAGGACACTTAAATTAGCAGGAAATATTGACTGTGGGAGGATTTTGAGATGTATTGTGTGTCGTGGATTGTGGAGAAACTACAGCACATCCACAAATACACAAGAACACCTGACGACTGCAAATCACTAGGATGCTCTCACACGAGTGGAAAAATTTATACAGGTACGTGCAGTTATACAAATCAGTAACTATGTGTATGAGAATTCAAGGAAAACAATAAAACTAAAAGTGAAGGACCATGATGCCGATTTAAAGCTTCAGATGAAGTACTGCTGGCATTAAAAGATCTTGTGAAAATAAAGACTGCTCTTTCAGGCTCCCTAATAATGCTACAGATTCAGTAAATACACAAATTTGTGCTATAAATGTCTGTCTAAATGACTGGCTGACAGCTGTTAACTGACATTTATAACATGCCTGAACTGACTTGTTCTAGAACAATGCTGTTTTAAATGGAGAATAGAGGGTCTCAGCTATCTGCCATTGTTGACATAGATAGAGACTTTAGATAATGGAACCTCTTCTGTTTGGCCTGGCAGTTAATTTCAGGACACAAATTAACACTTAGATTCCTAAGCAGTCAAAGATAAAAACATGTCATTACAATTTCAGTTTGTCGGCCGACATTCACTTATTTCTTACCTGCTCCGCACCATACACTGTAGCAAACTGCACAAACTCCTCAATGCGCACAAAACCATCACCGTCCTGGTCCAGAGCATTGAATACTGCCTTCAGAGGTGACATGTCTTCTTCGCTTGGCAACACGCCACCCCTCATAGGTAGACATGCAGATGTCCCTACTTCTGGAAGAGATAACCTCTCAGTTGTCTTTTCACTAGTCCGCACAGACACCGGGGCCGAGCCATATGACTCCTGGGCAAGATCGTCAGGAGAGCCTTGTCTTTGAAGAACAGCATCCTTTGAAATGTCCCGGTCAGAAAGTATTTCTTCTACTGGCCCCTCGGGTACTTTTGAGTCCTCGTTGCTTTTTATATCATGCATCGAGCCAATAGTTGAACTCAAGTCCAAAACTGACTCTTTGTTCACTTGCTGTACCATTAAACCAACAGCAACCTCTTCTGCCATTAAATCCCCTGAAACATCCTGATCCTGGCCCTGGTTAAGTGGGTCACCTGTGTGCGACACATCTCCATTTTGAGAGAGGCTGGTAACCTGTGGTCCCGTTGACAGGGAACAAAGCAAAAAGGAGGGATCTACCTCAGCTCCATGCTCCCCCGACAAACAAACAGCAACTGCATCCACCGAGATGTCCTGCTCATTAACTGCTTTTTCCAAGTCTGAAATTACATTTTCACAGGTTTGTTGCTCATAAGCTTCAAGATAAACGTCAATGCCTTCCCCATTGTGTAAAAGTATGGAGGACCTGCAAAGTCCCGGCGGTCTGTGACAGTCACTCGGGCTGGTGACGTGAGAAGGGCTGCTCACGCGCCTCTCAGGTGAACCCACCTGGATAGCGTTACTCGGTGTGAGCGGATCCATCCGCAATTCAAAGGGTAAACCTTTGTCCCCAGTTTCACATGACACTCTCTCCTCACCTTGTGACGCGAGAGTAAGAACGCTCTCCTCATATTGTGATAAGACAGACAGGTCCTCTTTGTCACCCACTTGTACCTCGTTGGGAAGAGGGGAACAAGAGGTGGGGGATTCATTTTCAGGATACAGCGAAGCATCCAAGAAACTTAAATCTTCCCATTTACAATCCAATGTCTTTGAGAAAACTGGCGATTGTGAAGGAATATCCCTGACATCAATAAGTTCATCAGAAGTGCTGTGAATATTCTGTGCATTCTGGTCAAGCTCTAGCCCCTGAACCAAAATATCCTCTTCATTGCACTCAAGGGTGCTAGAGAAGACATGGACAGGAGAAGCATCATCAAAATTTTGTTCAACAGCCACAATGGGAAAGTTCATTACCCCTGCAGGTTCCTTATGGGGACAATCTGGAGACTGGGAGGAATGGTTGTCCCACTGAAGTACAGGGCATTCTGGCCCTTTCTCCCAGGACAGTAACTGGTCCACACTGGAATACCTGGAGTTCTGAAAAAGGTCATTGAGCTTTAAGGCATTATCTTGAAGAATTTCATCCAAACTAAATGAGACCAGGTCTTTCTCAGACTCCCGGAAATCCAGTGCAGAATCTGGGCTCTTGTTGCTTCTCTTGGACAGCGACTCTTTATCTGGATCCAGGAGAAGAAATCCCAGGGTTGGTTTCTGCTCCAGTTCCCACTCTGAATGCCCACCAGGGCTGGACAGAAGGACTTGTTCCATTTATTTATAATTTTTAAATGATTAATTTTTATCCTAAGGCAGTCTTACAACACCCTTTATTTGAAATAAAGAAGTCTAACCGTCGCTTAAGCTAATTCTGTAGTCAATACTGTGAAACTGAATTAATCAGAGTCCCTTTCCACCGAAAAGGAGGCCTCACGCGTTTATTAGATGCCAACTTATCCCAGGAACGATTCAAACACATTCTTGCGACTAAATTATAACACCTGCTTAACCCTGCCTAACATAAACATTGTCAGTACGCCGTTGATCCCCAATACATTTAGTTAAAAAGCAACTACAATTTCTGCGCATGATCCTCATACGTCGATTCGTCGTTGTTTCGGTTACTCGTTCCCTGTCCGGTCTAATTACTAAGGTGAAAGAGTACGAGACGTGCAATATGTCGCCTTGGACAAATTAAGGGCTAATGGGAGCGTCTGTTTAATGAGGCAAAAACACTGCTAGATACAATTCCGTACATTTCCGCGAAGGGCTCTACGGACCCAAAGTTGCTAAGCAACATATTACCACACGCTGACCGCTAGCATAACCATTAGCATTACGCTACCCAAAATAAGCCTTAAATGAGCACTTCCTCTCCTTTCCCGACCACTTCGGTGTCGACTAAATGAAAGCCAGCGTTACAGGCACGGGGTCGTGTGATTTCGCCATTCGCTTTCCTCCTCCGGTGAAATACTACAACAAAAACAACGCCGTGTCCCCGTTTTGACATTGGAGGTGCCGCGTACCGACGACACCCCCGTATCCCACACGGCTACAGCTACACCGACATTAAAGAGGCTTTTTTTGGCGCTCGGCTGTGGTAACACGCCGGCTGGGTGGCGGCTGAACCCCGGGGTTTTACGAAAATAACCAGTGCGGAGCTGTAAATTTAGCCCTAGTGATACCTGGGTGGCCGGGAGCCTACCTAGTAAGCAAGCTAATAAGCCACAGAAAAATAAATAAAATTAAGCAATAAATTAGTTAAGTGTCCAGGACGATTACAATTTTTATAAGACACATTTATTGTAGTCTACAGCGGTAGCTCCAGGTCGTCGCTTCATGTTAGTACCCACTGGCACATTTTCCAGATTTAGCCAGCTAATTAAAACCGTGACATGTCCTTACTCCAAGATATTTCCATTTAAAACACCTTGTACGTTACCCTCAGAACTCGGCTACAAATACCGACTGGCCGAGTGACACTAAACGGGTTAGAAAACACAAGAGTCGTCGGTCAACGAGCGTTATGTGCCGTGCTACAGCTGCCAGCATCCTTCGTCCCGAAAGCAAGGCTCAACTAGCCAATTCGCCCCCCTAGATCACTGGCCTTCACCATCTCTTCGCTGTTCAGGATTTAAGAACACGACAAAAAAAATCCCAATTCCAATCCCCCGTCATACCGTTGTATATTTTAATAAGATTTCAGATTTTCGGCCACTGAAGAAACGCCGCCCGATTTAAAACGAATAATCCACCTGTGTTAACTAGCTCGCTCTGCTTTATCCATGTAGCCCGTCCGAATGTCCTTATTTCCCAGCCGTGAGATTAATATACGTGTCCCGTATTCCTCGCCATTGATCGTTTTGTCGTTGCCTCCAGATGGGGAAAAAGCAGCCGTTCCCGTTTATATTTCTCCCAGCGTCGGCTCCACGGGCCGACCGCACTCTTCTACCCCTCGCATCAGCAGCGGATCTGCCATCGCCGCCAGCCGCATACAGCACTGACGTCAGGAGTTTCGCCGCGCGCATGCGCAGGCGGAGCGCCGCAGTCCGCCGACACAAAATCTCAAAAGCCACGGTCGCGCGACATGCGCTGGCTGGGGTTTTGTGCGCCGCGATGTGTCTGTAAAAGCAAGACATAAATGGTTCAGTTTTAAAACATTCTCACGTATGTAAAGATCGATGAACTTAAAGACTGAATACGTATGTCTATATGTTGATGTATATAAACTACATATTAAGCAAATACTAAGTTACTGTATCCGAATGCTAAAGTATATGGAGTATGAGACAGTGGTAAATTGCATCATGGTTTAAAATACAACAATGTCTAAGAGCTCCAACGGTTATGGTATGCTCTGGCGCCCTCTTCTGGCTGAACATGGACGTAATCTTTAAAAGATCCAGATTCGGGTCAATTCAGGCTTCCCTGCTGAAAAATTAAAGCAGACGTCTGAAAAAACAAAACCTTATAATGATATATTTTTGTTTCTTATTTTATTCTTAAAATAATATAGATTGAAGAAGAAATATGCATATTTATAAGTAAAAAAAGCTCATAAACCACAACTAGGAAAACTGTTTCATTGCCTAAGTCGTTACGAAAGTATACTTAAATTATACAAAGTTCATATTTTTATCGTGGAAGATGTATAATAATAAAGATAGTTCACAATCTATATTTCCCGGTAATCTGAGAAGAACAGAGATGTACTGATGGATGGAATCATTTACTATATGACTTTCTTAGCAGACCTTTTTCCAAGAACAGAGATTCATTTGACCGGGCAACATTTTTCCTTTGTCCAGGTTTTGTGAGCCAGTGCCCACTGTAGTCTAATTTTTCTGTTCTTAGCTGACATGAGTGGTCTTCCTGTTGTAGCCCATCTGCTTCAAGGTTCAACCTGTTGTGCATTCAGAGATGCTCTTCTGCATACCATGATTGCAATGAGGGGTTATTGAGTTTCAGTTACTTTTCTATCGGCTTGAGCCAATCTGCCCATTCTTCTCTGACCTCTGTCATCAACAACAAATTTTTGCTCAAAGAACTACCTTTTTTTGTGTCCCATTCTCTGTAAACCCTAGAGACGGTTGTGCGTGATAATATCAGTAGAGCAGGAGTTTCTGAAACTCTCATACCAGCCTGCCTGGCACCAAGAACCAGGCCTTGTTCAAAGTCACTAAATCACCTTTTTTCCCCCTTCAGCTGTTGTGATGTAAACATTATCTGACGCCCCTAACTAGTATCTGCATGTTTTTATGCACTGTGGTGGTGACATATAACTGGCTAATTAGATATTTGCCTCAATGACCAGTTTATCTAAAAAAGTCAGCAATGTGTGTATATCCATGTGGAAACCACACCATTAACACATTATTTCTAATCATTCTTTCGCACGGTCACTTAAGAGTCAAGGGATACAAGACCATCTTACCAGATCAGGTGCACTTTACAGTATGAATGTTTTTCCTTCACCCAGCAGTCCTTACAAGAAGTTCCAGATCACAGAATGAAGTACTTCACTTTTCAAAGAACCGTAGACTTTTTCTCTGTATGTCAACAGTCCCCATTATTTTGCCCACCCCCCTTATACACTGTAGCCTGTTTATATTAAGTCCATCGTTATACGTTATGATTAAGCAACACATTACATGCTTCCTAAACCAGACATTTAGACATATTCCACAGTAGTCTACCACTATCCTTGAGAAACCTCAGGAATAAAATAATTGGACTTTTTGGCAAATGTACTTTTTTCTTTTAAAGTCTCGGGAAAATCAATTGCCCTATCAATAATGAAACTGTACTATACTAAAATAACATTTTACTGTCTGATATATGTACTAATATCAATAAAACATGTCATTTGAGTAGTTTATTTGGTGCTAGCTTCATATATGATGAAGAAAAAACATTATTTCCACTGACTAATAATACTTTAAATACTCAAAATACAATTAAATGTCAAACTTGTCAAGTTACATACTCACAGGTACTGTTTTGGATGGGTGGGTGGATAGACGGATGGATGGATTACCAACTTGTACACTTTTAGTTTTTATTTTAAGCATTTAATACTAACAGATTTTAATGATGCATTTCCATGGCATTTATCCAGTTGGAAATTAAGTACCAGGATTAGCTTCATTGACATTGGAATGTTTAAAACCTTAACCATTACATATTCTGACATTGCATAAGACAATTTTACTCCTGTATTAGAGTGATAATTATTTGACAGACCCAGGTATCTATTTATGTGCAGTTATAATAGTGTTTCCTTAGTTACGATCATCAAATAATACACACAAAGGTATTTGAAAATAGGACTCTATGCAAAGTAAAGGCTTATCCACTTTTACTAGCATACAAACCTGAGTTTTAATAATGCATTTTAAACAATTAGGGCGCTGGGTTCAGTGAAACAAATTGCATTTGACAGGAAAGCTCTTCTCGGATACCAGTGCCTCTATGACTAATCAATTATTGATTTCTAGTAAGAAATATACGATTGTACAGGATTTTTGCATGATTCCACTTTAAATGTCCTATTTGTCTCTTTTCGGTACAGATGCCCAAAGATCTGGAAGAATGCAAGGAAAAAATAAAGTAAGTCGATATTTTTATGTTAACAACATAAAATGGCATCCTAACTTGGCCAAAACATAAAGCAAAATAGGATAAAATAATTATCCAAGTATGCAATCAAGTGCAATAATGGATTTTATCTTATATTGATTTTATTACCCATAAAAAATGCTACATTCCACCCAGTGGCATATCTAACTTCAAAAGTTACACTTATCAATTAATAACAACTTTCTTCATTGACTCCTCACTGCCATTGCATTGTATCCCCCCCGTCCCATCTTCTCCCACTTCCTCTTTAGTTCTTTCCTCTCCATTCCCACACACCTGGGACGTTAGTGGACTTAGAGTTTAGCAGATTGGGAAGAGGCTATACCCAGGTGGACAGGCAGATTGTTTGCAGAAGTGAGCCAGCTTCCGCCGTCGGCCACGAGACAGGCGCCTGTCACGTAAGAGGAAGCCCGACTGGCCAGGAAAAGCACACCATGAGCCATCTCGGTCTTATTCCCAGCACGCTGTAGGGGGATGCTCTCGAACGCGCCGCTGCTCTGTGCCCTTAAACCTCCTGGAGATGTAAGCAGGAGAAATAATTCATGATGTGGGGAGTGGGCAGAGAGGTGGTGTGTTGCTCTATGGGGTAGGAATGTGTGCCTCTCTTCAGAAGGTTGTTGGTTCAAATTGATTTCACCATTGGGCCTCTGAGCAAGATCCTTAACCCCAAATGCTCCAGCAACACTGGCTGACAGTGCTCTCTGGTTCTCACTTATGCATCTCTTTAGACCAAAGTGATTTCCAAATATGATAATAAGATACAGAGGCAGGAGAAAGATAAATCATCATTTCCCCAAGAGCAGGGCAACAGTCTCACATGCAGGCAGTTCTGCTGAATGCATCAAAATTATCCACCTAAAAACAAAGTGATGAAATTGATGATAATTCATAACAAACAATCAGAATAGGGACAGACATTTTCAGTGCTGTTAGTTACGGCAACGTACCCAATCTGCGATATCCCTCTGTTCCTGAAATGGGCCCAGGTGCCAGACTGTTGACCCGCACTTTGTTTGGGCCCCATTCCACAGCCAGATGTCGGGTCATGGCATCTATACCACAGCGAAGGAAAGGTGTGAGGTGAACAGAAGGCTGGGGGAACAATGGACCTTCCAGCAAAACAAAATGCAGAGTGCCAAAGACACAGCACGCTGAGCTGCATCACATTAGGCATTTCTCACCATTGGCAGCCTTGGCTGACCCAGCATGCACCTGGAGCGCCTGGCCTTTGTAACCAAGGGTGGCAGAGATGTTCACGATGGAGCCTCCGTGGTCCTAAGCAGAAGAAAAAAAACCAAGCATGTTGAACTATACAGCTTATCGACACAATAACCAAAATGAAAGCAGATGAAGACATTGTAAGCTGACAGTACCTTCATCCACTTCTCATAGACCACCTTGCTTGTGTTAAACGTCCCAATGGTGTCAATTTCCATGACAGTTTTAAATGCATTGAAGGACAGAGATGTGGCTGGGCAGAGAAAGTTACCTGCAGCATCTGCACAAAAAAAAACACAAGAAATAAGCTCATTTTGAATCACACAACTTAATCATTCAATGTCACATAAAAGCAGTAGGGGTAAAAAAATCTTATATGGTAAATGTCATTCTGAATGCTACACGTAAACGAAAACATCAATAATTAAAATTAGAAAACCCTGGATTTTAAGACTAAACTATGGGAGATCTGAAAATTAAAAGGTGCAGTAAAGCCAATTAACGCAGTGCAGCGAGAGAAAGCATCAAACGGAACAAGCACAGATAGATTAATAATTAGATACTAAAGTAAAAACAATGCAAAGAGATGACAGACTTTACAGTTCTGATGTTAGGACAACAGATTCCCCCTCCAACGAGTTAGTGAGAGAAAACAGTTTATGCACAAATAAACAGGATTTCTGTGAAGCATAATCCTCTTAACAACCATTAGGGCAAGTGCATATGAAAACAGCAGGATAAATAACGAGAACCACAACAGCTGATTCGCCAGTCATTTAGCCCCCGGGAATTTTATTTTTCTTTCTAATCAGTAAAAGACAAAACAATCTATTACGTAAACATCCCACACGACAGAAACTAATGCAAACGACACTAATTACGGAGAGTCAGATGTATAATTAAAAGAGTAAATACATAATACTAATGCCCAAGAGGAGAATTTAATGAATTGTAACTAATAATAGAGCTAAACATACAGTCATGCAGCACAAGGCCTTTGTATTTGTACGTGACAGTCATTAAATGTTAGTCAACACTAACACCTAAACACTAAATCCCCGAAAAAGCATACAAACACAGGAAGCAAAGTCAAAACCAGGAATGCTATCATGATGAAAAGAAGAAACTAAGACAAGAAGCCAGCAAAGCTACCATGCTCACACCACAGAATGTATATTTGTGTTTTTGTTGAGGAGGCAAGCAAACACACTGTTAATAAGGATGTCGATTCTCCCAAACTTCTTCAGTGTTTCCTCTACGGCTGCATCAGTGGTCTCGGGTTGTCGCACATCCATGACCAGAGGAAGGCAGAGCCGTCCGGTGGCGGCCATGAGCTTCTTGGAAGCCTGAGGACCAACACGTTTATCAAGCTGCTGAAAGGGCCCAAAGAGGCTAAAACAACTGGCAGGCAACAAAGATCTGGGTGCAAATGGCATCATTACATTCACAGATATTACAGCAGGTTTTCAAATATGTGTAGAGTATATCCCAGAGGGGTAGTGAGAGATGAAAGGATAGGGGGACTGAGTTTTTACTAGGGAGCAATGGCAAACATATTTAATATAAAACATATATAATATAAAAAGCAATTCATGACTTAAAATAAGTAATGCACGTTTATTTGTGGGGGCTAAAAAAAAGCCTAAAAATGCCCCTAATATATCCTATAATGAATATCCTTACCCACTGCCTGAATAACTGTGTGTGTGTGTGTGTGTGTGTGTGTGTGCGTGTGTGTGTATTTATAAATATATATAAAATATATATGTATATATATATATATAAATTACCACAGTAAGCCTTTCCGTATTCCTGCTGCCTATGGCTGTGTCACACCCATGCCTGAAAGAGACCACAAAGGCACGTTGTACAGTATGTGTCCCTCATTACAAAAGAGAATCCCAGTTTTGTACACTCCCACAAAAGGAGGCGTATTACCGCATTAGTACTTCTGCTGTCCGGAATCCGATTCCAGATCCGCCACCAGTTATAAAGGCCACCTTGTCCCTATGAATCATAAATAAATACATATCACATAGAGGATCCAGACCACTTTCCAGTATTTTAAAGCTGTTTACATGTATAATATAACACGTGCATTTAAGAAAACCGTAATGCCTGGAAATTTTTAAGGTAAAATAGGAAGAAGACCACCAGCAGCAAGACGCCATTGGAAAGACTTAAGGTATCAGAGAGAAGACAGTAAGTTCAGACCGAGTGTCACATGTTCAGCTGCCGGAAGGCGACATTGGCTTTATTACGCCTAATAATGAATAGAAACAAAACATCCATGCAAAGGACTCACTTAAGCAAATCGGGGCTGTAAATGTACGAGTAGGACGTCATGCAGTCGTCCGTATCCACATCTTCGGGTACGTCTAGGTGTTCGGCTACTTCTGCCATTATTACAGTGGACACGAACACAACGTTTCCTTTCTGAACGAAGGTACGGTTGTCTTCAAACTTGTAAAAAAAAAGACCAGATTGCGGAAATGATACAGATCAGAAACACACGAAGTAAAAAAACAGCTCTATATATGTTTCGTGAGCTACTTACGTAAGTGAGTACTAAACAAAGACAAGAAATCAATTAACTACAGTGGAAGTTTGCAGGCATTATCCGACGCGGATTTTGCATACTGGTGTCGATTCGTAAATGACGATCGCCAAAATATTACTACAAAACAGAATTCCTTAGACACATAGTGGCACATTAGGTTAACACTAATAGACAATCGTTTCTCCACTATCTGACGTGCAGAAAAACGTAAACGCCATTAATTATATGCAGCATCTTAAATAATTTTGTTGTGCGCGTTTCCTGTAAAATGCATTTACACAACACACAACTTAAAGACGTTAAACGTGCATGTATTACCTTCTAGCTTTCACCGAAAACTTTGATCTTTAAACATTGCGGATTTTGGGATTTGTAGTTCTTCTGTACTTCTGGACTACAAGTGTGTACGTAGTTCGTCTCATTGTGCGTAGCCGGTGCTGTTGTGTGTACATTTTCCCGTGCCCTAGCCTAGGCCTTACCTAACTTGGGAGGCTCCCCTGTCATGAGAATCGATTATCATTCCACTTATTCTACAACCCAGGTAGTTTTGAGGGCCATAGGCAATTGTATTCTCAGCATATAGCTAGAGCAGGCCCTGGTTATAGGCCAATCAAAACAGTGCGTCTTGATATTGTATGAATCTGAACACATCTACAATTACTTTAAGTATGGTTTTCTTTTAACAAACACATTAAAACATTGTTAAAAGTGCACTTTGATTTTTATACTCTAGTCACCCACCCCAGGATCAACTGTAATCAACATTACAGTGAAGGTGTAGTGTATACAGGCTTAAAATATTTTCATATGGACAGATTCCATTTACAAAAGAGCAAACTAAGAAATCTTAGTGAAAAAATACACAAACATGTGAATTTAAACAGTAAAATTTATTTGAACTAAAATACTGTCTTGACCAATGTGATCTGAGAAATATTGACAATCGTTGAGCAATTTTTCCAGTTGATGATAATATTCCACTGTAGGCTGGAAAGCTAATTTGATTATGTACGTTAAGTCAATAAAATCCTTTTCTGAGTGGTTTTCACCAAGTTCTGTTTGGTTTGGGACAAAGGGCTTTGTACAAAAACCTCAAAGTCAAGCTGACCTTCACAATATGTTTGCCATTACAAATGTTTAGAGTTTACTTTGTGTAATTTTTAGTTAATGTATTCAGCAGTTTTTTTTATGTTGGCATTACCAGCCCCCATGAAATCATTTAAAATTCTAAACCAATCTTCTCAAATTTCACGTTATTTTAATACCACAACACTGATTCGATTCATTTAAAGAAATTTAAAGCGAAGCAGAATGACATCACGGTTAACCCCTCAGCCACGTCTTTGAAGAGCATGGGCAGACCGGGCTGCTGCCGGCGTGATTCTGGAATGGTGTGATGGGCCTGGGGATCAGGCAGAGCTTGGCTGATGCTTGCACACGTTTTGCCGCTCACACACGTACATAGAGGTAGTAACGGTGTCGATAAGGTAAAACAGGCACAGTAGTGGCACGGGGCTCTCTCCCAATCCTCTCTCACAAGTGGAAAGTGCTGCTTTGGTCATGGCAGTCCCAGTCTGTCAGCTCTTTACAGTTAAACCACAGCTGGATCTCCCGCTGAGCCCCGTCCAAGGAATCACTGGCATGGACCACATTCCTGGGCAAGAGAGAAAGAACACAGGTACAAATGCAATAGTGATTGGTGGGGATGACAAATAGGGGCAGGGTAAAAACAAACAGCAAATCAATTTGCAGACATGGTAGGAGTGTGAAGTTTGACAATATTAGATTGTGAACGATTATAATTTCTCAACAATCTGCCTTTACGGCGAGATTGTTAGTATAGTGTTGCACGTTCTATCAGTTGCAGTTCTATGACTCATACATGCATCTGAAGTTGTTTTGTCAGCAAAATCTGTTTCGAGACACCAGTAAACTGGTAATACCAAACAGTAGGCAGAGTATTGGTAGGCAGTCGTCTTCCTCTCTTGCTTTCGTCCCAACGTGCACTCCGTAACGTGCGCTCCGTAACGTGCACTCCGTAACGTGCACTCCGTAACGTGCACTCCGTAACGTGCACTCCGTAACGTGCACTCCGTAATGTGCAACATATTCCCTATTTGGCAACGTAGTGGAGGAGATGGTCCGTAAGAAGAATTTCACATCTACAACATTTTTTGTCTTAGGCTGTGTTACCCTATAGGGCTACAGTTTTTTTAAACAGAGGAATTAGTTTGGTTGTACTGTTGAGTAACTTGCAAAAGTCTTAAAAGCCAACATGGAAAAGAATCACAATAAGATTGTGGATATTGATCATGTCTGAAAGAAAATCATGATATGATATTTTTGCCGTATTGGCCACCCCTAAGGCATGGTCAAATAGGAAATATCATGGGTATGTGTGATATAAAAACTTCGAGGATTCATCTCAGCAATGTATTCTGTGCTCTGAGGCTATGGTTAGCATAGGTCTTTACAGGCTTTTGCTGTTTTGGCTTTTTCGACCAGCCTTAATAATTAAAAAAATGCAGCAGCCTCAGATATTGTCATTCTATTTATTACATTTAATTTCAAAAGCAACTGAATGCTTAAGTAAAATGAGTCAGTATGCTGTGTTCCAGTTTCACACTTCAGCCAGAAACAGGTTAATACCTAAAAATTATTCCTTAATTTTAATTTCTCGTGATTAGGGTTCTTGAACATGCATAATAATTGCTGAAATGCTAATTCAAAGGGAAAATTAATAATAGGCAATCTATTATAATGACTTGAATGTTTTTGTCAGATATGCTCTGTCAGAGCTATCCGGTTGTTGTAGTTAGATTACCTGCTAATGTGAGTGCTAAAGTCACCTCGAATACTGCCTGGAGGGGCCTCAGCTGGGTTTGTGTCCCCCACCATTTTCCGGGACGTGGAGACAACATTGTACCCCTCCCATACCTGAAAGGCATCAAAGGCGGGAAAACAGTTAGCTTAGACTATGCAAAGCAGAATAATAAGACGTTATTAGCCTAGTCAATTCAGCTGCATGACTCTCATTTGCATTGCAACAATGGAGGTGTACTTTGAAGTAGAAAGGTAAATTCTTTAAGACTTTTAAGGGTAATCCACTGGGATAATTCCTTTTTGTCTACTTTTGATCTTAAGACAAATTTAATTGCAACCAATGAACTAATCAAACAATCAGTAGCTCAGTGCAGGCTAGGAGTGCTGAGTGAACTTCATCTGTCACTTATCATCACCAAGGCCTTTCAGCATAATATTTTGTCCTTAAAGGCCACCTTCATCTTCAGCTCCACATCTCTTATGCCTAACTTAGTTTCCCTAAAGCAGCTAACTAGCCTTTCCTCATAAATGTATTCTCAATGCAGATGGAATACTCACCATGACAACCAGGGGACCAGAGCCCATGTAGCGCAGCAGGGAAGGATAAAAGGGCTTCTTGCTGAGGTCATGATAATGTTGAGACAGCAACTCTTCCGGGGCCTGATGAAAAAATAATAAAAAAAAAAAAACTTGCTTACCACCAGCAGCCATCCATTAGTTAGATCACTATACAACTGCAGGGAAACCATTTGCGTATCAAATTTGATCATATTTGCCAACCTTTAGCATCTTTAGGCCCACGAGCTTGAAGCCCCTCTTCTCAAAGCGCTGGATGATCTGACCCACGAGACGTCGCTGTACACCATCGGGCTTGACAGCGATCAGAGTGCGTTCACTCAACCCTCCAGCACCTAAAGGTATA
>JABFEB020000092.1:20924573-20935933 GCA_019775895.2 Stomatorhinus ivindoensis
CCCCCCCCCCCCCCCCCCCCCCCCCCCCCCCCCCCCCCCCCCCCCCATCAGTACTTAGGATCATCACACTCTTAAGCATGCAGAATGCAAATTTTTCGGCATGTTATGTAATCACTTTATAGCAATACAAAACCAATTAAAAGCAATGATTAAATAGTACTTCATTTTGTTTAAATGCAAAATGGAAATGAAACTTAAAAATGCATCAAGGAGGCGAAGCTGCACTCTGGCAAGGTGCATTACGGACATAAGGAGGCGAAGCTGCACTCTGGCAAGGTGCATTACGGACATAAGGAGGCGAAGCTGCACTCTGGCAAGGTGCAATACGGACATAAGGAGGCAAAGTTGCACTCTGGCAAAGTGCAATACGGACATAAGGAGGCGAAGCTGCACTCTGGCAAGATGCATTACGGACATAAGGAGGCGAAGCTGCACTCTGGCAAGGTGCAATTTGGACATAAGGAGGCGAAGCTGCACTCTGGCAAGGTGCAATACGGACATAAGGAGGCGAAGCTGCACTCTGGCAAGGTGCAATACGGACATTCAAAGTTAGTCTAGGCTTAGGCTTAATCCTTGACTGGGAAACTGGCCAAAAGAGGCAGAACTGGGCTCTGTCTATATTAACCATTATTGGGAAAATATAGTGATACCATTCTATGGAATCATTACTGCCTGTTTGTATTTTTCCCGAATGATACCAGTGAGCACCTGACCTTTTCTCATATGTGAATTAGACTTGCACATTCATGAGATCTGATAGCTTGTAACACATGTTCACAGAGGATTTATAACAATGGCCTTTCAGTTATTTATTTTTTCCACAAGACTCATCCTTTACTTGCTCTCCACAATGCAACTTTACTGCCCGTGTAATGAGTCTCTCTGCTCAATGTTTGCATTTTCTCATGTTTCTAAGGTATGTGGTATACGAAAAACACACATTTGCTATACATGTCAAATAATTCACAATATAGCCTATGTGCTATCATCCATTGTTTATCTCATGTAATTGTGTGGTTTAGTGTGCCTGGAATTTAATCTACTAGCAGAGCTATTATCGTTTGTGGTCAGAGAGTCAGTGTCATACATTTCAGTATAATTCTGGAACTGCTCCAAAATGCATCCAAAATGCGTTGCCATCAACAAGGCTGTTCTGACTTATATCCACAATAGAGGTCGAAAAATTCAAGGAGGTTAAAATATTGTCTTAGAAGCGGAGGGATTGCTGGTTACTCTATGTAAATATAAACTTACTATCTCTCTCAGAGGAACGCTCAAATCTCACAGCATTCCAAAAGGAATTATATATTTAACAGCCTTTCTGTAGAATGAATTCAATGTAATTCTGAATCTCAACAGCTGATTTTTAGTAATGCTTTTGTCCAGTTAATGTACAATTAAATGCTGTGAACCAGTTCAGGACTGGACTGGCAAAACAGGAGGAAAGGCGTCAGCACCTGGGACGAGGATAGCTCCCAGGAAGACTGCCAAGCTGAGCTTTCAGGGAGAAGCAGATGCTGGCCTGATAAGTCGGAGATGCAATTGGTCACCTGGCAGGAGGGTTAAAACCCAAAGTGTTGGTGCAGGCAGAAGAGAGATGACTGGTAACCAGTTTCTTTTGTATTAGAAGGTACAACTGAGGTACTGTCAATGGATGCTTATGCACAAAAAGCTGACTTAATCACTTCTATAACTTTTCTGTTTTTTTTCTGCTAAAACTTCAAGTCAAAAGTTTGACTAAAAGCAAAAGTACTTCACATTTACAGAAGTGTAATTATTTGTGCATAATAATGCCAATGTAAATAATGACATGTGTCTTGAATTGCATTAGTTAAACTGTAGTGAAAAAGCTTATATTTTTGTCTTATTTATTGAAGTCAGGGGGTGGCATGGTGGTGCAGTGGTTAGCACTGTTGCCTCACACCTCTTTTCACCTCGTTCCATGTGTGTGGAGTTTGCATGTTCTCCCTGTGTCGTCGTGGAGTTTCCTCTGGGTACTCCAGTTTCCCCCCACAGTCCAAAGACATGCTGAGGCTGATTGGAGTTGCTAAATTGCCCGTAGGTGTGCCTGTGTGTGAATGGTGTGTGGGTGTGCCCTGCAATGGGCTGGCCCCCCGTCCAGGGTTGTTCCCTGCCTTGTGCCCATTGCTTCCGGGTAGGCTCCGGACCCCCCATGACCCAGTAGGATAAGCGGGTATAGATAATGGATGGATGATTGAAGTCATTCAATGGGGTTAAATGTTTTTGGTAAACTGATTTCCAGTTAGGGGGTGGTGTGTGGTTTGATGAGTTAAGCCTCTTTGCCAGTGACTGAAAGGTCAGTGGTTCAGATGTCGTCTCCAGCAGGGTTTGCTGTGCCTTTGAGCATCTGTGATGTGTTGGTGTCCTGCCCTGGGTTATTTCCTGCATTGTGCTCATAGGTTCTCAGATAGGCAATTCTGAAAAGGAGAAGTGGGTATAAAAATGGATGGATGGATGATTACCCATTATGCTGAAGTAATACACATTTCTGAATTCTTCTTTATTTTCTTCCACTCAGACAATGGGGAAAATGTAGGCATGTTGTAATACAAAAGAGTGGCAAAATACCAGAGAACTTACTGGATTTTCTTATTTTGCTTGGCGAGTCTATGTGTAAATATAGCAAAGCTATTTACAGCAAGCTCTGTCTGTGCTGAATGACCCTCTATGAAACTCAACTGCCCTCTGTTTCTTGGCTACTCTGATGGTTTCTTGTTAGAAGACATCACATGTCTGGTTCCCTTAAACTATCCCCATATCGACCATAAACAGTGCTAAAAGAATCCAAGATCAATACACATCAGAGTACTAAGTGTGCATTAATGGATGACCCAATCTTTTTAGCACTGTTTTCATTTGACTGATTGGCAGTGCTAAATTGCACACACTCGATCATATGGGGTCATACCCAATCCAATGTTCCCAGCAACGAGTAGAAATCGAATAAAGTCTCTCTTCAAGGCCGGAAGCATGCTGAGCTGCAGGAAGATTCTGGAAATAATGGGGCTGAGCTCAGGCACAGAGGAAATCTGCGAAGATTGTTCAGGACACTGTGCTCTCAAGGCATTCCTCTTCACAAGACCTGGTCTCTGTCATTCTAATGGCCTCAAGTAGAGTGATCCTTGGCAATTAATGGAGATACGTGCATGAATCACCCTTCCATTGGTAAGTATTATTTTAAAAGGATATTTACAATTTTCAGCCCTGGAAATTAAAGAAAAATTATACAAAAAAATTGTAACACATATGTTATCTTAAAGAATAAACTCTCTTTGATATATTTTACTTAGTGTCATTCCTTAAATTGTTTCTTCTCATACTAAAACATTATGATGAGTATAGTTATGTTGACTGCTTTGTGAAGTATCTGATTGAACCACCAATGACTTTAATCTTAAATACCAAAATATTGATGTTATACTTTCAGCTATACGTTCTGCAAGCAGACAGAAAGAATACCCTGCTTTCAACTTAAGAGTTTAACTAAATGAATGTGCAAATAAATGTGAATATTTTCAGACTTGGACTTGCTTTTTAATATTTCAAAAAACTGTACATTTTAGGAATGCACTGTGATTGTCTTTGAATTTTATAAATAGAAATCGGTCGTCACATTTAGCACAGCACGTTTTATATCAGTGTTTTCAGAATGCCATACATTACTGTTTGTTTATTTCTATATTAATCTTTAGTAAAGACTGATGACTACATTTTCATTGAACAAGGTCAGATTATTTGGCTATTGCACTGAAATACACATCTGATTGTAGGAATGACTAGATTAAGAAAAAGTGTTTGAATTAGATTCACCTGAAAGTGCCGGAGAAGGGAACAAGTTGCCACTCTGAGCTTCCATACTGGTGTGTCTGTGCCCTGTGGTGAACGAGGATCATGTCCAGGGCGTTGCCCCGGTGCCCCCTGGGATAGACGCCAGGTATTCTGCAATCTTATACAACAGGGTTGCGCAATTATTTTTCCCTATGGGCCAAAGTCTATCAGCAACACAAAGTCAAAGGCCACTGCCCCCATTATTGGTGTGTTATACTGGTTTAAGTGTTATATGCAGATAAAATTTGCCAAGCAAGCGGAAGGCAGGTCAAACGTTTGACTCTTGCGGGCTGCCTATTGGGGTACAGCAGTATGGGGGTTAAGTGCAGCACAATATCCCTATGCTGGCCATGCATGCCAGAAGCTTGAGTTTTACCGGAGATGTGGTTGGGGTGACGGAGGCAGTTGAAATGCTTGTGCTGATGTGTCCTGATATGTGGATTTGGGCTATGATAGATGGGAGTGAGGAAATGGAGAACCACCCCTTATCATCCACAGGGAGACCCACGGCCCGCGTGGTTCAATAGGACATTGCTTAACATACGGGGAACCTTGGATCCTAAGTAACAGAGTAGATGGAGTTAGCACATCAGTTACTTAGTCCATGCATTTAACTGCACTCTCAATGAAGCTGGGCTACTCCCCATATTATTTAATGTTCGGACATGAGGCCAGGATGCCTGTTGACTTGTGTTTTGGAGTCTCCAGTGATTGTTCCTCCCACAAGTCATATCTAAGGTATGGGAGAAACATGAAGCATGACCTCCAGGCTGCATATCAGTTAGCGAGAGTAAGGCAGGGAGAAAGAATGAGGGCAATAGACGGCGGTATAATCAGAGGGTTCGCTACTTCTCAATGAATTCTGGAGATTGAGTTTTGATACGAAACCTTGGTCTGCAAGGAAAGCACAAGTTGGCTGACCGATGGGCATCGACCCCCTACATAGTAGAGAGCCGACTGCCAGATCTGCCAGCTTTTCAGATTAAGGCCAGAGAGTGGAGATGGCTCGATGAAGATAATGTACAGAAATATCTTGTTGCCAGTTGGAGAAGATGTGTGTCTTCAGCCTGAAAGGATACCTGAGTTGTCTCAACCAAGGGGGGGGGGGGGGTGACTGAGGAGCAGAGGAAATAGACAGGGACCATTTTGTACCACGCAAGGCACATGCTCTGGACGAGGAAGGAGAAGGATCTGGTTCTGACTCTGATGAAGAACAGGATTTGGCTCTGACTATTACCATCCACTGGAGCCACTGAGTGTAGGAATGGACACAGCTGGAGAAAGGGAACATTTCGAGTTAGATTTCGACACGATGTTGGTTCTCTGAGTGTGTACTTTCCCGATGAGATGCTTGTCAGTGATATCCCCAACCAGAATAACCCTGATAACCAGCTGGTCACAAGAAATGACAGCTGAAGTGGAACACCAGGGAGGAGAGCAAGATTTGCCTGTTGCAGTAGTGAGAGAGGGGAACCAGAGGGCCAGGAGGAGGATGCCTCACGACCTCAGAGACGGAGGGGGGCACCTACCAGGCTTACCTATGATAAGCCCGGGCCCCCCCCTCATTCACTGCAGTCAGTATCCCTGTTGTAGTGACAGAAGAAAGGCATAAAGACTAGGCAGCGAAAGGCAACGACACACTGATGTGTATACCTGCCATTCCACCTCCCATTAGGTACATAAGCACGTTGTATGCATGGTTCACTTAAGGATACATGTGTTTGTTTTGTTTTTTTTTAGCATTGGCTAAACACTAAGGTATACTTTGTTAAAATAATAATAATCTCTCTCATCATGAGGGCATGACAATTTGTGGTGGGGGGCGAGTGTAGCACCCCTAGTGCATAAGCACTGGCGTCTGCGGTGAGTGGCAGAATGTGTTCTTAAGGTTAATTCATGTATTTTGGTTTGTGTGATCTGGTCATTTCTTACTGCTATGGATAAAAACTCATTGTATGTGATGTGTTGGTGAGATGGTTTGTATTTGGATAAAATATATTGTCTGTCTACTGTTCGATGGCGGATTGGGGGAGGGTGGGAGCGCGTGAGCGGGAGCATAGAGAGTAGAGGTGGACGGACAAGAAAGGGGACTGTTTTTGTTTTCCTTGGGGTGATTCATGAAGGGACTTTTGGAGAGGAGTAAAAATATCGCTGGAGGGAGACGCTCAACAGGTCGATGGGACTGAGTAAGCGGTTGGGTTGATTTAAAAAAAAAAAAACATTTTAATATTTTTCGGTCTTCCTTGCTTTCGGACTGAACTGAGCTCCAACGCACGCCGACGCAACAGCAGCTGCCTAGACTGTTAAGCGGTTGAGCAGATACGAAGCGACCGGCTTCGTAAACTTTCAGTTGTGTTTTATCATTTCTTCTTTGTTTATCTTATGTTGGTGCAATAAATGATGCAGTAACAGAAAGTTGGGCTTTATGTTTGATTTTGGCCAGTTTAATTGTAAATGTAGAAAATTAGTAAGTCGTTTACTGGTGTATCTCCTGTTTTTTTTTTCTTTTGCTTGCTGGTTTTTACCAGGACGCTATTAACCTGCAGTTTTTCTTTGCGCCTGTACGTCGTGCCAATTTTATGAACAGTGTAGCAGAAGGGTTGAGTCCATTAGTGCTGGGGAGTAGCAAGCTGTTTTCTGCAACTACGGGTGTATTTAATTATTTTTTTTGTGTGTGAATGTGGTAAACCCTAGATTGAGCTAGTCAAGTTGTTTAAATGGTCGCTCTTTCATAGCTCTTGCTGGTGCTACTCCCAGGCCGTTGGATGAGTACGCGGGGCACATGAGGGCTACACTATTCAGATAGATTCAGTTAGCACTGGTGCCTCACAGTGCTGGGATTGTGCTTCCAGTTCCTGTTACACATTCTCCCTATATTCTGGTGGCTTTCTGCTTGCAGTCCAAAAGACACGTGGTTAGGAAAATTTGTGTCTCTTGAATTAAATTAGTGTTAGTAAAGGAAGTAGTTCCAAACTCACATCAGCACTCAATAAGTTTTTATGGAAATGGGTGGACATAAATGTCTGCATTTACCGCCATGCTTTAATGCGACCTCCTCAGAGTTTCATTCTCAGTGTCCTGTGGCTCCTGCCTGATTTATTGTCTCTGAGTCACTGTGCTGTCTGTGTTGTTTGCAGACACAGATGGTGTAAATACCCCATAAAGGTCTTCAGGACTCAACATAAAAATTCTTATGGTGTTCAAAGGATAATGGAACAACGATCTTAAGGGCAGATCAAAAGTACACTAAACTGAAACACAATAGATGCTGAATTCTAGATTTCTAGGCATCTACATTCTTAACAAAGTGTATCATGCTACAAACAATATTATGAAACATGAATTATAAAAGTTATTAAAATATTCATTAAGAAATGTATACATTATGTTTGACAGTTGCTGTGGCTCTGCTTATCATATTGTTAAATAGTATAAATATAGCTTAAAGTCTCAGTGATTTTGACCTGGATATGCAGCAGGAAAGTAGATGGCCAAAGCAAGCTGTCAAATTTGCAGCATCTGTAAAGTATTATTTTTATGTATATCTGATATCAGTTGGCATCGCATACATCCCTTGTGCCCCAGTGTTACCTCCCTATGACCCTGACAAGACAGGAATAAGTGAATGGAAGATGGACAGATTGGTGGATAGATGAATGGAGAGATGAAAGACAAGGAAGGCATTCCACCAGAATATTTACCAAAAATGATGAAACTTCATTTTATATATAGAAATACAGAAACTGAAGCAACTTCTTTCTTGGTGGATTGGATATGAATTAGTGTTGCGTGCTGAGAACAGAATGTAGCAAACACAATAAAATCAATAACACGAATGCTTAGTTTGGCTCATTGTTGACAACATTAAAAAGAACGGCTCCCTATCACTCTTGGGAAAATCAGAAATGGCTTGAGTTTTACATAAATACAAAAGAAGCGATAGACGGATGCAGGGAAGACTAGAATACTGAACAGCGTCCGCTTGTGTAAGAGCCCTTTGTTTCGGAAACCCAAAGGAGCGCTTTTAATTTGCACCGGCAGCAGCTCTGAGGCTCCGGAAGAGACCTCTCTGCATTTAACGATAATGAGGGTGTCACCTTCTAGATGAAAAGAAGCTTTGCTGAAGTTCCTCGTATGGGAAACAGCCTTTGGATGCGCCACTGCCTTACAGAAATGCTGAATTAAAGCACAAAGGTAGTCAGTGTCCATTGAGGATAAGTTCTGTTCTTAAGATGCATTTAAAGAAAAGATCATACAGCAAATATATAGCAAATACTGCAGTTATTATTAATATTGTTATATAGTCCTAGTCTAAATAAATACAGCAAAACTCAACCACATAAAGGCCTACACATGGGCCTAAGTATCTGACTTAATAAATTGAATGATCAGCTTTTTAAAAATAGCTTACTGTACCACTATATTCTTTTTTATGCGTGGTTCTGCACATTTTACTATTTGCAAACATTCATCATTGTCACCGCCTCTGCTGAGATTACAGTTTCTTTTGCTGATAACCATATCCCGGGAAGCAACAATTTCAAAAGAAATCCACAGAAACTGATATCAAAGTAGAATGAAACAATTTTTTCCGAGTTTTTGGAGGAACGACTGCAGGTGCAGCTCTTACAGCACCTTCCTTATTCCCGCCCTCCCTGTTTCCATTAATCTGCCGAATCTTGACAAATTGTGTTTTCGTTTTGTGTGTTTTGCCGCAAACAGCAGGATTCTGCATTTGGCCGTCTGAAAGTATCGCGTTACAGATCAGGAATGGCCTCGCTTTGTCTCTTCTGTTCGGCCACTGGAGACACGACATCAACCAAGCTGTGCAGGTCAGTGAAGCTTTACCACGACTCATTGGCTGCTCCTTTTCTTTACATATTATTATCGGTAAATCTTTAGACATGCACTAAATAAATTACTCTTTGTCGGGTTACTGCTGTCTCCATGCCATATCAGGGAGCTATACAGTGTTTGCACAGCAGAGGGTACTGTTGTGGCATTTAGTTGGGCAAGCATCTTTATTACCAGCCACGCCTGAAGCAAATCTGCTTTATTTGAGTGGTTTGCCAAGCGCCCCCCCCCGCCCCCCAAAAAAAATTCTCAGACAGAGGCTAAAATACTGACGAAAGGCACATCATATAGCACTGACACGTCATATGTATGGTCATGTCTAGCCATCAAGCCACATAGATAACTACTCCGCAAAAACAAAAATGTGGCTCTTAATAATAATTTAGTTGTGCTGAGTACACCTTTAACTAGAAGTGTAACGACCATAAATATTCCATAGAGGCATTAAACGTGATTTAATTGCACATATGGTGATGATTAAACATATCTGTGGTGCGCCAGGGCTTAGACATTTCCTGAGAAACAAAGGATGATATTGAGTATCAGGTTGTGTTTAATGGGAGATATAAGGAAGAATCGGTGGAAACCCTAACTATATGCATCGTCCTTCTGTGTTGAATGATCAGTCCCGTCGGTGCCGTTATCACAGCTGAATCTGGGTGACTGTGTGATGGACTGCATCATAGACCTTGTCCACTGCCGAGACCAGAATAGAGAGAATTATTTTAACACACTGAAGCAACAGTGCAAACCTGGAGACACACATTAACGCCCACTGTACATAAGTTATGGCTTTATTCGAATAATTTCTTAAAATCTAGTCAAGTAAATAATTTTAGGTTTTTTTTATACAGACTTTTTTTTTTTTTTTAACTACCCCTGAAAAGACAGGATATTAGACAGAATGATTCCTTTATGGTGCTTGTCAAAGACTGTGCTGGTTGGTCCATTTGTCGCGGATCCAAATCGGAAATATGGCCATTTGTGGCGATTCTCAGTCTCCTGTAATCCCTCTCTCCACAGGTCTCAGTTCTGACGTTATCTTCACAAACACCCACTGACACCTGAGACGTCCATTGTGGTGAAGTGACTGTGCCCTACATTCATGTTCAGACGGCTTGTTTGGGGTTTTTAATGATTCAGAAAGGTCGGTAGGCTGCTCTCTGCACCTGCCCGCTATATGATCGCCTTTCTGGGCTTCAGTTCAGTTCAGATTACATGCATGTGTGCGTTATACGCAGCGAATTGAATTGGCTTTGGAGTAGCAGTGATCACGCTGTGTTTTTGCCTCCATCCTGGGTGTTCCTCGCTGTGATAAACAAAAGACCCTGCACAGGAAATGAATGTCATGTCTGTATCAATTCCAAAAGCAATAATACTTCTCTTCTGCCGCAGGAGCATGATTCCGGGAGTGCAGGAAACAGCCATGTGAGATGCAATAAATATTCGTTACTGAAACTAGACCAACGAAATGTCCACATACTTCTAACCTCGGGTTTTACCCATAAAGCCGTGCAAAAGTGAGCAAACCTATTTTACAGGATTCTATATAATATTTAATGGGACTCCGGTGTCATTTACTGTGATCTAATTTTGCTTGATGTCCAATTGAGCGCCTTCACTGGGTGATTCACAGGCAGTATATGCTGCATGTTGACAAAATTCCGTTTAGTTCTCTTTGCCATCTGATGGCTTAGTTGTTTATAACTGTTAGCCAAACGTGACATCTGTTTTCACATACAGAGCATCTGTAGTGTAATGACATATTTGAGTCCAACAAAAATGACCAGACTTACAATTTTTATGTCATCCATTTGGTGGCGTAGTGTCTCATCACTGTCTTATACTTACAGGGTTATGGAACGATTTCTGCCCGTGTGAGTGTATGTACTCCGATATGTACCCCCAGTCCAAAATAACGTGGTTTTGACATATCTAATTTGCCCACGGTGTGTCAGTATGTTGCCGTTGATGAACTGGCAACCTGTCCTCTACCTTGTGCCCTGCGCTTCTTGGAACCAGCCTCAGGCGATCCATGACCCCGTGTTGAATAAGCAGATTTATGTAATGCAGTGGTGCATATATGCAAATTATAGGATCACAATTAAACTATCTACGCTTCAAAGCTATGTTTAGAAAAATCCATCCATATTCCAAACACATACCTAGTGCAGGTTTGTGAGGTGAACAGAAATATATTAGAGTAAAATAAATATTATTTTAGACCCTCTTCAGGAAGGAAATGTCCATGGTAACTTTTTTTTTCTGATTAATAAGGAATTGAATATTGTTTCGAGAGAAGAGTCCCTTGGTTGGGTATTGGATTAATTATTCTATAATAGTGCTATGCTGTTTCTCTCCTCATGTAATATGACAGCTTTTACACAAGACAGCTCATCAAACCAATCGATTTAAACTTCAAATGCAGGTCCCAGTACAAAAAATGTGTATAACGTAAGGGTCTTAAATGCTACTTCCTGTGCCCAGAATTGCCAGAATGCTTTATATATCCCGGAACAAAGCAAAGCTGAGCAATCAGCCCAGTGTTTGATGTGCATCAGTCAGCCCAGTGTTTGATGAGTATCAGTCAGCCCAGTGTTTAATGTGTATCAGTCAGCCCTGTGTTTCATGACTATCAGTCAGCCCAGTGTTTGATG
>JABFEB020000092.1:20946063-20978109 GCA_019775895.2 Stomatorhinus ivindoensis
GGCGAGCATTGGTTAATGGCAGTCATGTGACTGATGCAAGCCAGATCCTTTTATTTAGCAAAATTGAGATTAATAGTAACATTTTATTGTTGAGGGGCAAAGACAGGGCTCCATACGCACATACACATTTAAAAAAAAAAAAACAACAACAAAAAAAAAACCCAAGAAAAGGGCACTTGAGGCATCCTGGAGGAAAGGGACGGGTGCTCAAGCACCCTCCGCCCCCGCTGCATGTGCCTGCTCTCAACCATATTAACATGCCATTTGTTTCTGAGCGCTTGCTGACATGTACTTGTTTACAGTCGAGTGCTTTCACTTTCAACAGACAGGACATGAACTAATAGTGCTGACCAGGGCCATACCCATAACTGTCTGTCTTGGGACTTGACTGCCTTGCTGGCAAATTAGGGTGTATGTCCCCATCTGGGATGGGAGACTCACATTAACACAACAAATGCCGTCTGCTTGTGAGGCTCACCGGACATGACAGCAGACTGACATCCTTCTGGCCTGATGCATGGACAGAAATCAGACTGTGAAAACATCCTAACCTGGGTATTATGGTAACAGTAGTTGGACACTTTTTTTGTTGCTGTACTGATTGTGTGCTTTTGCAATTTGATTTTCTCAAATGATTATGTTTCACAACCCCATGACTATGAAAAGGCCCTTCCAGCAAAGTTTATGCATAGGTCCAGTTCCAGAGAGACCAGTACTATTGACATGCCTGATGATGAAGATCTTCCTAGATTCCAGAGTATTACTGAAAGGCTTTCCGAGACACATTAGCATACATGACATGCATGGGTGTGGGAGATGCATGCGTGTGGGAGATGCATGGGTGTGGGAGATGCACGAGTGTGGGAGATGCACAGGTGTGGGAGATGCATGGGTGTGGGAGATGCATGAGTGTGGGAGATGCACGGGTGTGGGAGATGCAGGGGTGTGCGAGATGCACGAGTGTGGGAGATGCACGGGTGTGGGAGATGCATGGGTGTGCGAGATGCACGAGTGTGGGAGATGCAGGGGTGTGCGAGATGCACGGGTGTGGGAGATGCATGGGTGTGGGAGATGCATGAGTGTGGGAGATGCACGGGTGTGGGAGATGCATAAATAAAGGTTAAATTTAAAAAAAAAATGCATGGGTGTGGGAGATGCTTAAATAAAGGTTAAATAAAAATAAAAAATGCATGGGTGTGGGAGATGCATGGGTGTGTGAGATGCACGAGTGTGGGAGATGCACGGGTGTGGGAGATGCATGGGTGTGGGAGATGCACGGGTGTGGGAGGTGCATGGGTGTGCGAGATGCACGAGTGTGGGAGATGCATGGGTGTCCGAGATGCATGAGTGTGGGAGATGCACAGGTGTGGGAGATGCACGGGTGTGGGAGATGCATGGGTGTGGGAGATGCATGGGTGTGCGAGATGCACGAGTGTGGGAAATGCATGGGTGTGGGAGATGCATGGGTGTGCGAGATGCACGAGTGTGGGAGATGCACGGGTGTGGGAGATGCGCGTCTGCTTGTACTTGGGCAGATCAAGCAGCGTCATGAGGTTTATCTTCACTGACATCTCCAGTATGAATATCAGCATCCAGCCTTCCCTGTTGGGGGAGAAGCTGAGTGTCTGCAAAGCTACAAGCTGAAAGTATCACTAATTACCTCAGCAACAATCCATCCACTTCTGTATCTGCGTATTTTACGTGTGGCTGAGCGACATGGGGACAGACCCACGTAAATCACTGTCACCATCCCTGTTTATTCTTTACACCGCAGATTTGAGGTACATGACTGGCTCATGCCATATTTCTAACTTCACTCATGACCCTGCGGTTGTTAGAAGTGAAGGGAAGAAGAGGGATGCGAAAGTACAGTTAGGGGATTTAAGAGGAATGACCTGCAGTTATTAAAGCTGGTGCTGACTTTGGGTGATCCCTGTCACTATCCAAGGAGAGTGTAGAAAAGGTTCAGTGCTGTAATTACTTTGGTATCTACTTCAGTGCCAGGCCAGACTGACAGGGCAGCGTGGAGGGAGGCCAGAAGAAAGTGTAGGGTTTCAGAGTCTTTGAGCATCTGCAGCAAACTGCTACACATGCTTTTTGAGTCAAGTTGTGGTCATTGTCATGTTCTGCTGTTTTCTGGGGAGGGGGTCACTTCAAAGCAAAGGAGGCTGGTAAGACTTCAGAGGAAAGCTAGCTGTGTTATACAGCGGAGTCTGGGTTTCTTTGATGTGGTGGTGGAGGGATAAACGGTGTCCAAATTGTGCTCCAATCGCAGTAATGAGGTCCCCACCCTCTTAAAAGAGTGCTGGTACACATTCAGCCACAGGCTCATCTCCCCGAGGTGCACGACTGAGCACATCAGGTGCTCCTTTTTGCCTACAGCTATTTGTTTGTTCAATATTTCCAGCCTCCATATCCCAAACACCACCCAGCTCAGAGGACACCAACTCAGCCCTTTTTGAGTCACTCATCACTGTACTGTTTGACCTACACTGAATTACATACCCTCCATGTTTACAAAGCACACTTTGTACAACCTGTACTCTACTATACACTTTCTGTTTATTTATTATTTATTTTGTCTTTATTTTTGGGGGCTTTGTGTTAAAAGATATTCATTTTTAATGCTGGTGGGCAATAAAAAATCCTATCGGGGTGGATCAGTGAAGTTCCACCTGATCTTATCTTATTTTGCCATGCAGAAGTGGGACATAATTTCATAATGGTGCATTGCCCTAATTTTTTTTTAGTTTAAATTATTAATTTTAACATGATTTAGAGTGATTTATGATTACATTCAAAAGCCAATTATAATAACATAATAGCTACTGCTATTATGATTATTATTGTATTATTATTATTATTATTATTATTTCTGTCTTGCACTATAAAAACCTTAACAATGAATACACCATGCTGACTCCCGTGATAAGAATTTCAGAAGGTTACAGAATTTTATTGGAAAGCTGTGATGGATGAAGAGACACTGTGGACAAAGAACCATTTTAAGGCCTTTCATACATACACAACATGTAGGGCTCACATCACCCTCCAGGGGCTTCAGCCAGAGACTCTACAAGTGGAACAAAGCCATGGATGATACAACACAGGCCTCTGGTAACAACTTTGGTCAGGGCTGCTTAACCCTGATGAAGACAAACCTTAAAAGACAGCTTCCCCAGTCCTCACCACACATAAACGCAAATCACTCTTTTGTTAATGTACAGAATATGTGACATGTAATATCGCCTTCAGACAGCAGCTCAGACTCCATACTGAAAAGCCAGTAAACCAGAATTAATATCATAAGAAAAGAGACTGACTATTGTTAAGCAATGTTTTTGACAGTATGTGACAAACATGGCTTCTCTTGTCTCTGTTCAAAGGGTCAAAGCCCGATGTTGACTAGAGAAAGTAAATGCATGAGAGTCATTATTACAAACAAAACATCAGAGGATTTAAAGGAGTCCAGTAGGGCTCTAGCTAATTAGAGGGTGTACAGGCAGGTGGTACTCAGAGATGCCTATCATTGCTGGAAATGTGAATCCAGTGTGTGTGAAATGTTGCTGGGATGTTCATACTCATAATTACCATGATGGCAACTATTCATTTGCTGGGAGAAAAGACGGGGTAGTTGAAGGGGCTATGGGTGAAGGGTGAAGATTGTCACGATATGAGTCTGCAATGGTAATTAGTCTCAAAGAGCCAAACTTTTTCCAAATGAATGGCCTGCTGCTTGCTGTCTTTGTTTATTTTGCCTGGTCTGTGCCATCATCCACGGTCAGAATATTGCTAATATTACTCAGTACGTTGATATTGGTTTTTATTTCTTTGTAGCACACATTCATTACCCAAAACTTGTTTATCCGTTCAGTTTTCACGCTAATTAAATTTTCTCCACAGCATAGTATCTGTTGGGCTGCAAGGCAGAAACAGCAACCTTTTTTTGATTAGAAGTCAGCTTGAGATGAATAAGACGCTCCTTCCCTGACCTCATCCCCGCATGTGACATCCATGCCCTCCCACCATCTTGTAAAAAGAAATTTTGCAGTATCATCCTGGGTGTTATGAAAACAGATGATATACTCTATTGCTGATGTACTCTAATTAATGATATTTCTTCTATTTCTCTGACTTGTTTCATTAGAAGGTTAAAATCTTGGCAACAAATAAGTATTTGCAATGGTTGAATACTTGATTCGGTGCTAATTTAATGCACAGCATTCAAATTATGTAAGGTACAAATAACTATGTGCAGTGTCAATACGATGATGTCACAAACTCCAGCTAGATGCATAATGTGTATTATCTTTGTTAAAAAATAATTAGCTTGTTCTCTGTTCCTTGTTCCCTTGACCATAAAGTATATTATAGCATATTGTAGCATATTATAATTAGAATTAAAATTCTGCAGAAAGAATATCTTTTATCAATTATTAGGATTACAGATCCCCCTTAGGCATGAGCATCCGTCCAAACAGAGCAAAATGCATATCAGATTATCAGCCCCCCCTTGTCTCCTTTACATTTACTGAAACTCACTTTGCCAATTAGGATCTTTTAAAAAATCTCCCGGCAAAGCACCCTTCAAAGGTACTCTTACCAATTATGATGACTCTGCTGCATCAACAGTGATGCCTTTGAAGTCAGCCTCTGCTGTTAATGGTTGCAGATATTCAGGAAGTCTGTAATTTCACAGCTCATTGTGGTTTGACAATCATGGAATGACAAAAGCATTGGGAAACCACTATTTTATTTAATGAAAAATGAAGCCTAGATATGGGTCTTCACGCAGAACTAAAATGATGGTACACGAGCAACAAACTAACTGCTTCCTACCTGCACTGAATTTTATAACACAGTACCTGTGAGCGTCTCTCTTGCTGCCTAAAAAACAGTTGAAGAAAACTAGCCAGTGTGTGATGAGTCAGTTTTGACTGGCCTAATTCACTTACAGAATGATATAGAATTCCGAGTCGCAGAGTGCTCATGGCACAGCCTGAACCCTAAAAGAACCAGCTGATGCAGTCTCGAACCTTGGGTTAGTCTACCGCTGATCAATACTTGTAAGATTGGAGAGAAGGGTAGTCTAGCAGCTGCCATAGACTATGGGACATGTGTCTGGGACCATTGATTTTTAGATTATGAGTAGCCAGAAGAATATGCGTAGGGATTTGTGCTTTGACAGGGTGCTTAAAATATTTTTATTAGACCAAACAAAGTGAAACAATAATGGCTTTAGCACAATTCAATTTTAAAACCCTCGAGTGAACGATGCAGTCTTGAGAATATTCTCTTTCCTGCATACTCATCCCATGAATAAATTACAGGAATTTTTAATTATGGGGAAAAACTTTGGGGCCAGGGGATCAAATTTGACTTGCAGAAAAAGAACATGGAGTTTTTGAACATGATGTGTGGTTTCATGACTCGTGAAGAAAGTTGAGAAGCAGGTTATGGAGCTGAGGTCGAAGGACACGGTAATGGGGTTCAGCCAAACCGAAGGCCGTAGATACTCAGCCCTGGAACAAAAAACGAGGAAGATGCCCGTTGCTACAAGCACACCATAAAACCCCTACAGCTTAAATGCAGCTGACATGAAGCCCGTTCCTCCCAGTTTTCTCCAAGGCCTCCTCAAGCAGACCCTTCAACCCATTCAGCTGAATTTATAAAGTTCTGAACAATGAGTCCAGTTGGGGCCAGCTGGGTCTTGTTAACCGGGTTTCCTTTTGGTACAGGGCTGGTGATTAATCAACTTCCCTGCAAACTTCCCTGATGATTTTTGTTACAGCCTGGTTCTATTATAACGTGTTCAGCACAGCTGGGACTCTGTACTTAACCCTATGGAGTAGGTAGCTATGTTTCTGGGTGCTTCCCTTACCGAGAACACAAAGATCATACTCATGGTCTTAGCAAGGGTGGTCTTGCTAACAAACCTTCCACAATTGAACCTGGGACACAATGAATCATGGGACTGATCTCGATTGGCAAAGATGCAATGCATGTATACATGATATGTGGGCCAGGGCAAAAATGGCACCCAGGGACTTCTACCGTCCTCCATAATTCTGTTCTTAGTATCGGTACTGGTCTTCAACAATGGAAGTTGACATAAAATGGGTCCACAAGAGTACAAGTACTGTCAAGTATGCATATTGGGAAACACCTTCTGTTATAATTGGCACAGTAGTCTGACATGGCAGAACCCTTTAGCGACTTTTGGTCCTTTTGGTACCTCCTGCAGTGCAGCTTCGACAACACCTACCACAATTACAAATATTACATTATTAATTATTCTCTTTTATGGGGATTTTTTTTTTACTTAACTACATCGTTTTACATCTTGAAAGGACACTTGTTTAAAAGGACCAATATTCTTCACACAGTCAGAAGTTTTTTTTGTTGTGGTTCTATTAAATCATTGAAACCAGATGGTTATGTACTTTTCAGGTTGAGCGCATGTAAGTCGTACGCCGCTGCACTTTGTTTTATTGATCTCTTTTGTGGGCCTGTTCCATTCCAATTACTGTAAAAAAAATGGACCAGATAAAATGTACCTCTTTGTAGGTTCTTTTTGAATTTCAGTCCTTTCAGTCCTTTGCACTTTCTATTTGCTCTCTTAGTATAAGTAGCATAGCAACCCAACAAAATGGCCGACTCCAAATTAGTGAGTTCTTTTTTTTTTACAGGGGAAGAAACAGAAATTTTGGAAAGAGGACAGGTCATCTCTAGGGTGTTTGTAGACCAGCTATGACAATGAGGAACTGTATGCTGGGATTATAGATGGGGAAAAGGATAGACTGAAGTTAGAGATTATGTTTCATTCATTTCTGAGTGATGTGTCTGAGATTTTATTGCTTCTATTGAATCCAAAAGGACAGTTTGACTCTTGGACTAAGAACAACAGGAGACTGCATGTATACATTAGCTGTTTGGAAATATCCAAGGTCTAGGTCAAGTTCATTTTGTTGTATGCTCATACATTGTCAGATACATGCAAGTTTCTTCCTAATACTTCATAACATCTCTGTGTCCTTTATGTGAATTTTGATTCCCTTTCTAATCCCAGGATTCCATCTGTTTTCTGGCTAAGCATGATGGCGAGTCGCAGCCTTGCCCCATGTTCAGTGGCCGTAGCCAAGAAGGCTTACCAGGTATCACTGTCCTTGTTTATTATCCAAGGTCATACTACAGGCGAGAACCAAAGGCAAAGGTCGGTGGAAGAACAACTGTTTATACTCACATGCTGAGAATTCCTGTACCCCTCGCATGGAATTAGCATGACTGTTACAAACTCGTGGGAGAAAATTTTAATCAATAGCAAAGTAGCAAGCAAGAGGGGGAAATTAAACAGGTTTCAGACTGAATGGCCCAGAGGAGACACGATGCAGCAAAGGGTACCACACTGTGAAATTATTTCTAATCTGCCCTTCCCAAGACACCTTCAGAATAATTTCCGGGTAATAAATATGTAGATGTTAATCAGCTTTTCAGCGTGTAAAGTCTTTCGTGGAAAACACCTGGGATGCCTTTGGCAAAACGGCATTTAAAAACGACGTACTTTCTGCTTCGTATTTTGTAATATTTATGTCCTTTTTGGAATAGACCCCTGATGAGGCAGGAAGCAAACAAAGGAAGTAAAACAAATTTTATTTGTATGTAAATAACCAGTATCTCTAAAGGTGAAATAAAAATCATTACATTTAATAGGTGTTTAATGTAATGTGTTGTTCTGTGAGTACAATAAGCATTTTGTGCTTTCAACCATATACAAGTGTGAATGAAAACAAAAATGATATTCCAGATGAAAATGGATGGCTTTCAAATGTGAAAGAGAAATTATATTTTGTTTTTTACTTTTTTACTGCAAGCCGTCCATTTTGTGTAAATTTGTTCTGGATGATTTATACCTCTGAAGCGTTGTATTGTTGTGTTGGATTGAAATTAGCAATCAACAAAATTAGCGAAGCCAACCAAAATTTTCAAGTTCATACACGAATGCAGCCACGTTAAAGGAAATCTCTCACAGTTTTAAGATACACAAGGCCAAGAAAACATCACAAGTGACCATAGCTTTAAGAAGCTCAATCATTTGCAATTGGTTTGCCGCACTTTCCTACACGGAGAAGGCTGTGAGTTTGAATTACGTTACAATGCAGAGCTGCTTAGCCGACAGCTCTGTCCTTGGGAGTAATGACACCCCAAAATGAGAGAGAGATCATAATGGCGACTCCAGTATGGGGCATGAAGAAGCTGCTCCATTAATCCATTAGAGTGGAATGAGTCTGAAAGCAAAATCTGATTATTACTCTCTTGAGAATATGCCTGTCTTTCCCCCCTGATTCTGACATGTGGACTCAAGACGCCTGAGAACATGCACCTGCTGCTCTGTTTAGAGAAAAAATTGGTCCAATGGAGCAACATTTGTCTTCCAGCTGTCAGGGCCCCTTCCCTATATGTAGCGTCTTTCAACTGAAGGTCTGGTTGGGTGTAAATTTGTTCATATATTATAAACATGGTTTCTCATTTTTTTTTCCGATTTCCTCATGATTGTAACCATCTAACCTTCTGTAATTAGTCTTCATTTCATTTGAAGCAAGAACCATTTGTGAAAATTGATGCATTTTTAAATCAAAGCTTATGCTTGAAGATAACTTTTTCATGGAAATTTCTTGTTTTTTTTATATTGAAAGGAGTAATTACTTGTCTTTTTGTAGTAGTGTTGTAGATTCATGAATTTTTTTTTATCAATTTTCATGCGATGATTGATGGTAAATGTGTCACATACCTAATATGCATCTAAAGATTTTAGATCAGTAAAGAAGGTGATTTTTTCACATGTATGTCAGTCTTCTGAATATAGGAAAGAAGGCAAGCAGTGATATCAAAATAGTACAGTGGTACCTCGGTTCTTGAACTCACTAGAACTCAAATTTCTTGAAAGTCGAACAGAACTCGATCTGAATATCAGAAGTCAAACCATGAACGCTGACCTAATATAAATTGTCTACGCCAGGAAATGAGTCATACTACAATGCAATTCTTACGTGAATGCCTTCTTCACAGACTGGACGATTAACCAAATAAAGCAGCGAAACATTACAGTAACTAACAATAAATAAACCACTAACTTACGTGTACTATTAGAGCATTTATGTCATTTATTTAAACTTTATTTTACCAGGTAAATTAATGGAAAACCAGTTCTCATTGCTTTACGTGATATTCCGTAGAAATAGCAGGTTACGCATCGGAACTGCCTCTGATACAAACGTCATGCGTGTAACTAAACTCTTCAGCCAATACGGGCAAAGGTGTGTTGTCACGGAGGCGGTTCCAGTTTGTGCAGCCGGGTGAGAGGTCGCAATGCATCTAACCATAGTGCATTGCGTCAAGATCAGAATGTGTTGCTTTAAGCCAGCACTGTAAGCAAGTCGAACGCACCCAATGACCGGATTGTGGAAACAAACTGGAACGCGGACTTAATACAGAGGAGGGGCGTGGCACACGGAAGGAGCGGACGATAGGGGCGGGACAGGGGTAATGTTGGGATAAGATCTTTATCATTTTGGAAGCCATTAAGAAAAAAATGCTCTTCTTGTTTTATCCTGTTCATTTTGTGTTTAAATGCTAAAAAAACATATGTAGGTGTAATTTTGGGCGGCCGGGAACCAATTAATTGGTTTTCCATTATTTCTTATGGGAAAAATTCGATCAGAACTCTTTTTAGGGATTCGATCTGTTCAAGTTCAAGAACCGAGGTACCACTATATTTAAAAATGGAATTGCACCTTTTTTGACATTTCAGATAAGGTAGTAAGAGAAAGATCCCAGTAACACCTTCCCAAATATTTTGCACTTCAAAATAACCCATCATTTACATCTTGATCTGAAAAGATCTTTTGCGAACAGAGAAATACAATTAACATCAGTAAATAAAGGAAATTAAATTATAGCATAATGGTCAATTGAATACCATGTGATTCTGGTCCAGTAAAAGGCGGTGTCTTTTCAGATAATTATGCAGAGCTAAAACACGCATATTCTGTCACGATTCTTAAGAATAACACAGAAAACCAGAAGTACGGATATTTCTGGTATGGCTCAAGAGTGTAAAGCGGACCATTGGTCCCTTCACATTGATACTGGGATGCCTGACAAGCGCAGACTGCTGTAGCCTGCAAAACACATCTGCTTCACAGCATGCTGTTCGTCAGTCATGCAAGTTTCTCAGCAATTCACAGGTGGAGAGTCTGTGTCTATATACATGCAGTTTTGCCTAATACAGTTTAATTGAAAGTGTCAAAACGTGTAATATTTCTGAACAGTAGTATTATCTGTCTGTGTCACAAAAAAATAAGAATAATCTGACTATCTGTGAATGGTAAAAATTAGGGTATAAGACTGATAAACAAACAAATAATTACATTTATGAGCATTTTTTTTTTGTTTTTATACTGCCACATTTTGAGATGGATAAATTTAGTCTAGATATTGCTTAGGGCTGCTTAGAGTTTTATCCTTCATTATCACAATAAAACCTACCTTCTCTAAGCCCAGTATCAGAAAAGGTGGCCACTTTAAAAAATAACTCATTTCTTTCTGTTTCTGTTTGAGGATATACACTGTGTTTATGCTGGACGTGTATCGGTCACTCGAATTTTAAGTTTTTTAGAATTCATAGCATCTGTAATGTCGACTTCTGGTAACCCCCCCCCACCTCTCAACATCAATTTCACCTCTCAACATCAAGGTCACCTGCCGTTTGGTTGCATGTTTGCTGTTTGGCTCCTATAAAGAGATGATGCCATGGTCACGGTGACAGGTGTGCAGAATTTATTCAAAAGCACTAGCACCCCTCCCCTCCACTGCTCAAATCAAGCCGTACAGGTTGTAGTGAATTAGTCGGGTTCTCAGTGCTGTTCTGCTCCTGTACCCCGGGATTCAGGGTAATCACAGCAGAAGGGGATTGTGGGAGAGAGTGCTCCATGAGCCAGAAGTACTGATTGAAGCCAGTTTAAAGACCCTTTCACTTTCTTCTTTGAACACCAGGAATTATCAGGTATCTGGGGTGATGGTGGTGATTTAGTAAGCTTGTACAGGGCTTTGAAGATGTCCTGTAGGGCCACGAGAGATTAAACTTGAATGCCAGCGAATAGGACTGTGGTAGTGTGCGAACACACAAATGGGGAAAAATGTCAAATAAGTACTAAAGGCATGAGGTTGACAGAGCAGACATATTAATGCAGTCTTTGGTTGACTTTTATCATCAAATTACACATAAAAATATATTTAATTCATCCATTTCCATAAACACACATACAGTGAATGATCATGAAAAGGAACAAGGCTTGGAGCAAGGGAGACACACACACAGACCTGTACTCATATCTTTATGGGGACCGTCTATTCATTTCCTTGTAAAATCCCTAATCCCATCTATAACAACCTTAACCATAAGTAACAACAAAATACAAATCTTTTTTGGTTACAGTCGCAGATTTTTATAAAATCGAATCTCCCCTTGTGGGACCGAAAAAATGTAAAAATAACAGGTTTTTATTGTATTGCAGGGACCTGATGTGAAAGCCCTTCTGTTTGTCAGAGGAATCGTTCTGTTTATCAGCGTAATTCCCAAATTGGTCCGACATGCTCGGGCTCGTAATGAAGGCCTGGCTTCTGACAAGAGCCCGGCTTCAGAGATCCCGCATCCTCTGAGGCTCTGACAGCAACACGAATTACGGCTGTTTTCATGGCAACAAGACTGCTGTTGAAAAGCCACACCAATGTCGGATTGCCCAAAGAAGGTGACCAATTTCATTGGTCATATTTCACTCGCTACATGTAAATAGAAGTACCTGACTGTACAGGAATAGAGGTATCATCAGTGGCATATTTCACATCTTTAATCCTCCCCTTCAATGTCCTAAAATAAGGTGGATGGGTACTTCAGATTAGGGATGTTCAGGCTTTACTTTTGGTTCTGAATGAATGAACGAGGAAAACTATGTTCAATTCACAGACGTGCAGACAATAGTGAAACTGGCTAATAGTCTTTTAGACAAGCTAGTCAATGGGCCCCTTGGAGCAAAAGACTGGTCCTTTTGCATGGTTTTCAGAGCTTGCTGTGACCTTAGAATGCTGTTTATTTATCTCCTCTGGTCGGGGTGTAAGACACGCCTTTCAGCATCCAAAATCCATTGGAAATGCAGTCATTAATATCAAAACAACCTCTAGGCTTCAGGGGTAAATCGAAACGCACACTCCCTTCATGGCCTGCTTCATGTCCATTAATAATACATGAGTGTGGAGTCTCGTGCAGTTACATTTCTTGTGCAAACATGAATTTTTGGTTTGTTTATGCATTTTCACTCTTAAAAGGGCATCTGTGCTTTTTGCTACTGTATGCTAACTGCATTCGGTTCTGCAAACTCTGGCATCTGGTCTTCTTAATAGTGTATGTATAATAGTATAACCATCCACTGATCTACTCTTTCCAGCTAGTGCCTTCAAACAGAAGACAAGCCATCCATCGTCCAACCGCTTAACCTGGTCGTGGGGGGGTTTCACACTGGACTGGATTCTAGTCTGTCTTGGGGTGCATTTGCTCTCACACTACAGGCAGTTCAAAAGTGCAAATTGTTCTGCAAGTCTTTGGAAATAACCAGAGCAGCCTGGTGACAGGGTTGTCAACTTTGGTCAGTTGGCTGAACTGATATTTTCAATTCAAGACACACATGCAATGCACGTTTACCTGTATGTAACTGTGTGTTGTTACCTTGCAAATAGTATGTATGGTTTGAAAACTCCTTCTGCGCTTTTGATGTAGCTAATTACAGATTTATATAGATTTGCCGTAAGATTTCTTACATGAGCTTGACAAAGCGTGAGTGTCACACCAGATGCGTGAGTGTTGGCAACCCTGCTGTGATGTGGGCAGATATGCAAACTCCACGCACAGAGAGCCTCCAAACCTGTGTGAAGTGACAGGATGGCGCGCAATACCGCAGATCTTCCTTAGCAAAGCACAGTCGGAACCCTTGAGCACGCCACAAACCTAAGCAGGACATCACCATGGGTGCCGTATGACTACAGCCCTCCCATCCTCAGAGCGATTATCATGTCTGTTTATCCTTTATTCCACGCAGACACCGTTTAAGCGAGTTTGTGAAAGGAATCTGGGTGGCGTTTTTTTTTTGGAGGTGATACTCCCACTTTTACTTGCTGCGTAGCGCCAGTGATTTTTATGTTGGACGTGTCATCTTGCTCTGCATGAAGCCTCGTAGGAGAGGCCGAGCGGTGACAAATATGCTGCTGAAGTCTGCCATCTATATATCATGTGCAGGAGAGGGCCGTGATATTTTTAAACACAAGAAACCAGGTCATTTGCATTTTATTTTTAACATGAAGAGGTGTTCTGTATACATCTGATATTCATAGCTTTCAAATGTACTGTAGATGGGGTTGCTTTCAAGTGTTTGATTCTTTTTTTATCAATTTTTAAAAAGCTCAGATGTTTTTATTTTGCCCTCATATAATTTTTTTGTAAAGCCATTTACAGGGGTTTTGTAATATTTTAGTCTTAGCGTGTTGAGTATGAGCAAGATGGCCTCCAGAGGTTTGGGACCAAATGATGAAAACGCGGAAGGGTTAGCAGGTGTTTTTTCTTTTTAACGCAGTGCCAAGGTGACCCTGTATCCGGCTGAAGGAGGCGGCTGTGCGGGGGGGTCACCCATTGGGAAGATGGGCTGCTGTGGGGTACCTGTGGAGGACATGCAGGCCCTAGCCATCAACTCGCTGTCCAGCGCCGACATCCACAAGCACTACGAGCACATCCGCGAGCTGGGAAAGGGCACGTACGGCAAGGTGGACCTGATGGCTCACCGCACACAGGGTAGGCATCGCCTCCTGGGGCCAGGGAGCGCGTCTCCTGCCTTTCCTGTTCCATAAAAAAGAGGAAGCCTCATTATACTGAATTATGGTCAGTGTATGTATGTACTGTAATGTGTCCCCCATGGAATTAAGAGGACGGACAGGGTGTTGCACATAGTGTGTAATAACTCTTCACCTGTGCGCTGAATCCTGAGCGGAATGGATAGCGACAGGATGGGGGCCGTGGCCGGCGTGTGTGGGGATCGAATGATGAGCATGGCTAACGGGAGCTGAACTGCTGTCATGCTGCGTTAGTGCATTAAGCGCCCTGTGCCAGCGCCGCTTATGAACAGCTGTCTACTTCATTAGCTGCTGCAAATAAGCCACAGACAACCCAAGCAGCAGCTGACTGGGGAGCAAATCCCCCCCCCCCCCCCCCCATTCCAGTTCCTACAATCAGATGGATGGGAAGTCTGCAAGAATACTAGTTTTTTATTCCTCAAGAAAACAGAGGCAGGGTGTGTACTGACCAGTAGGGGGTGCAGCGCTTAAGGATTTGGTCCCCCTGATTCTGCCCTTGAGCAAGGTACTCAAAACAAATTGTTTCAGGCGAAAATCCAACTCTGTTAATAGGTATATTTCTGAGGTGCTTTGAGGACAAAGCATGGGTAAAATACTTAAATGGCATTTAATAAGGAACTTGACACATCTTTGACTTTTTAAATTTACATATTCTAAGTGTGGTCAAAAGAGACTTTGGGGTAATATTCCGAGACTGCGTTTTCAGCATTAACCTTGCTGCTGCTGTGTGTGTGTGTGTGTGTGTGTGGTTTTTCAGGAACAAAACTGGCACTGAAATTTGTCAACAAGAACAAGACGAAGTTGAAGAGCTTCCTGCGTGAGTACACCATCACAAACAACCTCAGCTGCAGCCCCTTCATCATCAACGTGCTTGACGTGCTCTTTGAGACAGAGGACAGCTACGTCTTCGGCCAGGAGTATGCGCCCGCCGGAGACCTCTTCGACATCATTCCCCCGCAGGTATCTGTCGGCAAGAGCTTATCTGCTGACACCTAGGCCGCAATATCTCTGTAGAAGGGCCATTTCATACCTTAGCTTAACAGGCATGCTCAGATTTGGACTTTATCTTGGAATGAAAGTCTGTCTGTTAGATAGGTTTGTAATTGGGGTCTTGGGACTGGACACGCCGTGGGTCATTGTGATGTACGGCCCTGTCCTGTAGAGCTCTGCCAGCTCTGCAGAATGTTTCGTTAACTTAATCAATTCACTTAATATTGTTAGGGGTGGGGATTCTCTGTATATCAATTATTGATCGATGCCAGTAATAACGGGAAATCCATCCATCCTAAAAGATTGTAAAGTCATGACAATGATGGAGCAGTAATATAAAACAGTATAATAGCCTACTCAGATTCTTTGGTTTCATTATTTTCAATACTTGGACATGATTATCAAATTATGTGTAACAATATACAGTACTGCGCAAAAGAAAACTATGTTTGAATGATCTTTTTGCTGTTGTAAAACTATAATTTCCTATCTGCCAAAGGGTGTTAGCTTTGCCATTTTAAAGCTTAAAGTGACCTGGTATTTTACCACTAGCATACCATGTATATGTAATCAGTACCTCATCAAGTTATTTACCTAATTGAGTTAAATATGGTGAAATGTAAAGAATACACTGAGGAGAGGTTTGGGAATTTAATTTCTGGACATTTGGGAATTGAACATTCTGGAGAACAGAAGAAATTCTTGCTATTTTTTTGTAGCAGTACTATTAATTTGCATATATTCTCATGTTAAATTGTGGCTTTCCCTCAGCAAATGTATACTTACTACACAGATAAATAGCTTGAAACATTTTCTTTGAAGACTTTTGTGCAGTACTGTGTATTTGTGAGTTTGGAGTCCATCCAAAGCAGCTTAAGACCCATGACAGGGGAACACCCCAGACGGACACACCCGCACACACACAGTCGCTCACTATGGCCAGGGTCTTCACCCATCAGCTACCCTGTCACTGTCAGAATGAGGCCGCGCTGAATGTCATGTGACTGAGAAGCTGCCCCTCTGTGCTTCAGGTGGGCCTCCCCGAGGAGATGGTGAAGCGTTGCATCCAGCAGCTGGGCCTCGCCCTGGACTTCATGCACAGCAAGAGCCTGGTGCACCGCGACGTCAAGCCCGAGAATGTGCTCCTCTTCGACCGCGAGTGCCGGCGCGTCAAGCTGGCTGACTTCGGCATGACGCGGCGCGTCGGCTGCCGGGTGAAGCGCATCAGCGGCACCATCCCCTACACGGCGCCCGAGGTGTGCCAGGCCAGCCGCACCGAGGGCTTTCTGGTGGACTGCAGCCTGGACATCTGGGCCTTCGGGGTGCTCATCTTCTGCATGCTGACCGGCAACTTCCCCTGGGAGGCGGCCCTGCCGTCTGACGCCTTCTACGATGAGTTCCTGCGCTGGCAGCGCGGACCCTGTCGCCCGGGGGTCTTCCCGTCGCAGTGGCGCCGCTTCACGGATGACGCGCTGCGCATGTTCCAGCGGCTGCTCGCCATCGAGCCCGAGAAGCGCTGCTCCGTCAAGGACGTGTTCCACTTCATCAAGTATGAGCTGATGAGCGCCCTCCGGAGGCGCACTTCCTGCCGGGGCAAGAGGGCTGAACGTACTGTGCCAGCCGGCCCCGGCAGTTCCACGGGCCCGCGGCCCGGCGCGCGACACCCCGAGACCTCCGCGACGCCCTCCACTGCCTGCCTCCGACCAGCGCCTCTTAAACGCAGCATCCCTTCAGATCCCAGCTCCGCCCGATCCGACTCCGGGTTGCACCAGTCCCCTGGGAGGCAGGAGAAGGGAAAAGGCCAGATGGTGATGGCCACGGCGATCGAGATCTGCGTGTGATGGACACACTAGGCCACACGTTCTAACCTCCAGCCCAGCCCTACAAGCCCCAGCACCCCCACACCCTGAAACCCATAGTCATCCCAATGGCTGGCCTCTCTGTCCCTTACGCCGGAGAGATCAGTTTATTACATTCAGTCTAAAACCTTTCCCTTCAAGGACAAGACAGAAAAAAAGTATTTATCGTGCACAACTTCCCAAGGTTATGTGAAGCTGGTATCGGACTCGCTTGGTTTTAAAAGGGCTTTGCGTCTGAAGTATGACAGGCAGAGTGTAATATCTCATGATACCGTTTGCACAACATCGAGCTGGGGGTCGGCGGCACGCCGTTCCTCATCCCGTTTTATTATCACCCTCTCTCCCCTCCTTTGCCCTGGATCGACCCCGCCCGCCGATTTCCTGCAAAGTGCTGATCAAAGGAAACCATTAAAGAACTCATGTCTACACTTGGTTAGAGAGTTTTAAGGGATCTTCCTTCCTTTTCCTCCGTGTTCCCCCGAAGAGGCCCGGATCTGCCTCCTGCTGTTTGTCAGGATCCGCGAGGGCCAGTGATCCCAGGGGCACGTCGACCGGAATCGAGCTCCCAACATCCGCCGACTGCGGATTAACCAACTGCCGAGAGGGACTTTTGTACGAGGAAATGCAGTCGAAGCCGAAACGTTCTGAGGAGACGCGAGGCTGAAACCCCGAAGAACCAACACTCGACATGGCTCCTTTTTTTCTTAAGTGCGTTTTCAAACCGTGTCTTATGTATGCCCATGGACCTGGGCTGAGGAAAAAGACTCTGTGATAATGTATAAGTAATCTCAGGACTGCACTCAGGGGCAGACTTCCTGTTCTAGAGTTTTTCTACGTAGCCTTTTGAAGTTCTACCTTCATTTAATTACTCTCTGAGAAAGGAAATGGGCTCTCAGATGCCCCTCGTTTAGCAAGTAGCCTTGGTACGCGGACCCCGTTGCCGTAGAAGTGGTGCTGAAGGTTCACATCTTCCAATATAGAAAGTATGTGTCATTACACTGAAACAGCTCCTCTCTGCTACTTCCCTTCTGTTCAAAAGCAGGTCGTTGTTGTGTGCGCGCGTGCGCATGTTTGCACGAGAGAGAGCGTGAATGAGGTGTGATGAACGGACTCCCTTTTAGTAATGACGACTTCGACATGAACGGTGAAGCACAATCTATTACTGTAGGGACCGATGTTGCATAGAGTTGCCATTGCTTTACATCATCAGTCCACTGCCTGCTCACCGCTTCCCAAAATAACAAAAGCACGTCAAGCTGCCATGCGCTCCAATTGAGCAGCATCAGCCGCCTTCAGCACCGATCATTTGCGACATTTTGTGCTATATTGTGCGCCAGCCTATTGATCAATTTTTTTTTTAAGTTGCTGTCATTATGAATGTTTTCATCTCGTACATCTACTTATAATATTTTCCATCCTTTCCATTTACGTTTGAGGGTATCTCTGTGGTCGGCTGCATCATAGCAATCCCTAGTAGCATATTGGATAGTATAGCTACGGTTTCATACCTAGAATATACAGGTAGAAATTCTTCAGTCATTCTGACATTTAGAATTTAACTGACTGCTCATTGGCCAGCTTTCAATTACTTTTTGGAATTTCACCCACTCGGTAGTAGAACCTTCCCAGCATGCACCGGAAAGATGATCTAGAGCACCTCGTCCAGTGAATTCTCTGCCGGAATCTATTTAGAAGTAGAACATGTGGGTAGCTTGAAATGGGGGGGGGATGGGTCTAAGGCTAAGGGGCTGCTGTTTATAAAACTGTACTGTATGTAGCAAAAAATAGGACAAAACTGAAAACATTTTTTTTCTGGTAGACAGGAACCTTAATGCAAGGTTGTGATTGGACAAGAAGCAATTGGGTTTATTACACGTCAATGTTCCGCCATCAGCTGTTGTAGGGCTGTGAAGCGCACTGGCTTATGTCGTCGCGGCTCTCATCACACATTTCACTCTATGAGTAATCAACCATTCATCAGCCAGGCCAGATGATGCCTGCACCTATATTTTGGAGAGTCCTCAGCAAAATCACTTCAGGCTTCAATCTGTATCTCAGCCACTACTTCACCCTGCAGTCTGCAGACCACTGATTTCAGCCTCACATTGTAGCATAAAAACATATAGCGTAACGCCAAACCACAAGAGCAAGACGTGAAGTTTACACGGAAAATGGCACACACTGAAATGTGACGTGTTTCGTGTTCCAGTAAACATAGACAATCTTGCAAGTATGTTTTTAGCTTCTCTTCTTAGGTCTTTAAGAGACAAAAAGTGTTTGTTTTCATCTGTTTCATCATTTCCTGCCATGTTTTCACTCTGCATGGCCTCCGTAGTTTAATTTTGTCTCATTGACATAAACACAGTATTGTAGGTCAGCTGCTCTTGTCCAATCACGTTCACGCAGGATCTTAGGAATAGGGACTATTTCTGCCTTAGGGCTTTATGTTTTCAAATAGTGCAATAATGTAGATGACAGAAGTAGTTGAACTATGCTACTGTTTACCTCAGTTGTCCTACTTGTACCAGCTCAGCTTGTTTCCCCCCTTTGTATGAATATCTATGATGTATATAATTGACATTTACTCTGCCCATCCACACATATTACAAAAAAATCTCTAAGTCTCTTAGCCTAAGAATTCAAATTTGTGCATCGTACTTGAATATAAGTGTCATTTTTCCTTACTCTATGTGTCACTCAAAAAAGAACAGAATTAAAGCTGATATTTAAAAAGTGAATTTTGCCTCCCCCTTTTATAATGTGGTGTTACAAGAATTCACTCTCTGTTTTAGATAAAGAGGCCCCTGCAGTTATATCTTGCAAACTTTCTGTGTGAAAGTACGCTTTAGATTCACCGATCCCATCTTTGGATGTTCCCAAGATATCCATTATTAATCAGATTTCTCCTTGAGAAGTGGCTGTCTGCAGAATCTGTAACGTTGCTCCCTTCACTGACAGTTGTTTCCTAGTTGTACATATGTATTTGCATTTCGACACCATTTTGCAGTAGCAGCAGTGTTTTCTGACATGCTATGGTTGACTGTATATGACAGGTGGCCCCTCCAAGCAGCTAAACAGATGTTTCACCGCGGACTGTTGCTGCCAATGACAATATGAGGCTAACACCTTGCATGAGGTCTCTCTTTGCCCTTGACTGCTGGCTGTCTGCATGCATTTGTTTTCATCCAGTACCTTATACACAAAAAATGCAGTTCTGTTAATATGTTGAAAAATAGCACACACGGGGCCCTTTCTAGCAAATTCTGTTACATTAACGTGTTTGGTACATTAAACTGTACCAGTGCTGAAACTATCACAGTTACTGGTAGCTAAATACAGGATTAAGCTTTTATTTGGCGTGATCTACAGCTGCTGTTAGCTAGTATATTCATATTACAATTAATACATCAGTTATTATAGTTCAATATCAGGTATTTTATAAGAACAGTGTTTGACTTAGATGTTTGCTTTGGCAGGAATATTCTGTTCTTTGCTAAATAAATCTGGGGAATTAACAGCTTGTAGGAAGTGAGCTACAGCCAAGTGAATGAAGCTCACAGAAACTGGGACCAAAAAGTACCCCTGTTAAATGGTGTTGGGCTGGTGGGGGTTTTAAAAGATATTTCTATATGTAATGGTTTCATAAGTTACTGTGGCCACCATATATTTTGGCTGAAAGCAGTTATAGAAGATATCCCTTTGTCCATTCCAATTTTTCAGTAAGATTACTCATCAAGAAGGGCGCTATTTCAATTTTAGTAGCGCTTTACTTACAGATCTAATCTCTTTCTGCTGGAGAACAGCAGGCAATGTAAGCAATGTAAGTAGAGCCTGGATAATTTTATGTCAAGAGCATCAAGCTGCATTTCAGCAGTTTTTCACAAGGTGATCTATGCCGACCAAGACTAGCATTTAATAGTCATTGTAGGTGCATAGATAATTCTATGCAGTTATAAATGACTAGTGTTGTTTGCTTCTGATATTTCATGCAGTGAAACCTGCAGTGCAAAATGGGTTGAAACAGGATGCATGCAGCTGGTGCAGTCCATGCTGATAGATTTAATTTGATTTTGCTTAGTGTCTTCAGATCAAATGGATAAGTTAACAAAATTACATAAAAACCAAATGTAACAGTCTTGAACAACAATGAAGGTGATCAAAAAAGGGCAAAATTTCAGAGAATGATGAATGATTTAATGATCTAATTAGGAGACATTAATTAATGTATTCTTCCTGAAGAGCGGGTCACTAAATACTGGCACACTTTTTTCCATATATCTAACCATCTTCTAACCCTTTGTCCTGGATGGGGTCAAAGGTGCATGGAGCCTATCCCAGGGTGCACAGGTCACAAGGCAGGGGTATATCTCAAGGGATTCATTCCATCGCAGAAATATACACACAATTGGGGTATTTTAGAGAAACCTATTACCCTAATTGCATGTCTTGGGCCTGCAGGAGGAATCCCATGTGAGATGGAGAGAACATGCAAACTTCACAAATCAACCCAAGCTGGAGCCAAGTGCCAAGCTGGGGCATGTTTGCCGAAACCTTAGCTGGTAGCTAAGGTGCAGTTGATCGGTTCCAAGGTTGTTAGCAACTTTGCTGTATGAGAGTGACTGGGAACAAGGCTGCGGATCCACAGGCCAGCTGTCCAGCAAACTCTATCAGAGGCTCAGCTAGACAGTGACATCTACATTTAGCAGATGCCTTCCTCCAAAGCAAAGTACAAATGAGGCATATAATACATCAAAGACTAACAGCTGTCAAGGAGCTCACTTAGGTGTAAGTGCAGCTAGCCTGAACTTACAATGGTTAATTAGTAACGAGTGTGAGCAGGAGCTATGCAAAGAATTTCAATGAACCAGAGAACTAGGAAAAGGTCAAACAAGAGCTAACAGGACCAATCTGAATGTCCAGGCCAAAGAAACTAGGTGCAAATGAACATCTGTGGGGTTAGTGGTGTTCAAGTCAGCATCGTCTGCCAGCCTGCAGCAATAAAGGCAAGCCCTTTGTAGGGCACGTTCAGTCTGTTATTCTAACCTTATTGGTGGTAATAGAAATGGCTCTCATTACCTTTTTAAAACAATAGCTCATATAACAAATAAGGCTGAACCTCTGCTACCCAGTAAAATTGGTAATGAACATTTTAAGTACTTCTTTAATGATAAAATTACAAGTATTATACTTCAAACGTTCAAATAGCTCGCAAGTAACTCTGTTGCAAACACAACATGCACATGTCCTTAATGTATTTCAATAAATCAATGAGTTAAAAAGACTAATAACTATAACCGAACTGACCACTTGTCCACTGGACCCATTCCCCACTAAGCTTCTTAAAGAATCCTTGGGAGTTCTGGCAAGACCTGCCATAACGAATGTGTCCCTCTTATCAGGTGATGTTCCTGACAAACTTAAAGTAGCAGTAGTCAGGCCACTACTGAAGAAGCCAAATTTGGATCCAGAGGAGCTCAGCAATTACAGACCAATCTCTAACGTATCATTTTTGTCAAAAGTTCTGGAGAAGATAGCTGCTGCTCAACTTCACTCATATTTGGAAACACACAGCATACTGGATAGATTCCAGTCAAGCTTCCATCAGGGACACAGCACTGAATCTGTGTGAACTAAAGCCGTACGTGATGAATGATGGCGACTGATGCTGACAGTGCAGCTCTGCTTCTGCATCTGGACCTTAGTTTGGCCTTAGTCATGGTTGACCAATTTCCTCTTTTAGATAGACTTAGATGTCAGGTTGTGCAGAACGATACTGAATAAATGGTCCTGAATGATTTACATTCTATATGACTAATCGGCATCAATGTGTTCAAGTGTCTGATAACATCATCAATGTCTTTGGTAGATTTTGGAATATCACAGGGATCAGTTCTTAGGCCTATTTTACTCTCTGTCTATACAGTTTGCTGCTTTTTGGTAACATAAAGAGAAAACATTATGTTAATTATCACTCCTATGTCGACGACACTCAAATATACTTTTCAGTTACACCTATAGACACTTGATCTATTGTCACTTTAGCTAATTGCTTCAACGACGTTGAGACCTAGATGAGTGAAAACCTTTTGTCATTAGACGCTCAGAAAACCAAGGCTCTGTAGTTTGGAGGCAGGTCTGCAGATAGGAATTTTATAATCTCCACACTCCACTCCAAAGGGCTGAATTTTTCCCTCAGCAACTCAGCGCATAATTTAGGTGTCACCTTCGATACAAACCTCTCATTCAAATCGCATGTGGATGCGGAAACATTGCCAAACTATGACATTCCCTTACTATTCTTGACATTGAGAAATTGATACATGCCTTTGTATGCAGTAGGTTAGACTTCTGTAATTCTCTGTTATCTGGGAGCCCACACGGCACATAAAACACCTTGCAGTGTATTCAAAATGTAGCGATTTGAATTGTCACCAGGAGCAGGAAGTTTGAACACATATTGTAACTGTCTTCGTTCCCTACACTTGCTTCTGGTTAGGTTCTGACCTAACTCCTACTGACATGTAAGACACTTAATGGCCTACCACCTGCCCACTTAACAGAACCACTTCAAGTTTACAGGCCGCGCTGTCCTCTCCATAACTAAGCACTGTCACACCATGACACTCTGGATAACTAAATGCTGCCACCCCATGACACTCTCTGGATAACTAAGCGCTGTCAGTCCATGACACTCTCTGGATAACTAAGCACTGTCACCCCATGACACTCTCTGGATAACTAAGCACTGTCACCCCATGACACTCTCTGGATAACTAAGCGCTGTCACCCCATGACACTCTCTGGATAATTAAGTGCTGTCACCCCATGACACTCTCTGGATAACTAAGCGCTGTCACCCCATGACACTCTCTAGATAACTAAGCACTGTCACCCCATGACACTCTGGATAACTAAGCACTGTCACCCAATAACACTCTCTGGATAACAGTCATCAGACTGAAGTTCTCATTCCTGCAGACAGTTATTTGGCTTCAGTACTTTTGTTATAGTTAAATTATAAATGTTCTGTCGGCCCATTGGAGTTTAGACACATGTTACCTTAGTTCTCTGCCACCACCCTCACATATTAACATTTGCACGGGTTATTCTATATGCTAATTGGGTGATGGAAAAGTTATCCTTTCTACTACATAGTCCTTCCAAATGGCATTTTGAAGGAATCAGTGCAATTAACTTTTATCTGTTGACAGTGAAAGATACCCTAGATTTTGTATATAATTGTATTAACAGGTTTTCATTGAATTTTTCTTTGTAATAAGTTTAAAGTCTAAACAAACAATTTAATGGGACATTTTAAAGGTCGTGGAAAATGTATTGCTGTGTCTGCTGTCAGAGGTCTACCTGCAGTCACGTTTTGATTAACTGGGGCAGATACTAATGGCAAATATGAATTTAAATCTTTATCCCCTACTGTCAGTGCTAAGGGTGTTATGATGTCTGGGTGAGTGGCTCTGTAATGCTTCAGTGAGGGCAGTGTGACACCCACAGCCAGCAGTGCTTTGAATGTGTGCCTCATGATGGACTGCAGCTAAATTAGAAACTGGTCTTGTATTGAAAAAACAGATGCTATATCTGGTTTTGAACCACCATAGGGCATGACTTGTCATATATTTTCGCTGACTGCCGTAGACTTGGCGGGGAGGGGGATGTCCCTTATTTCTTCTGATTGAAAGTGGCAACTCTATTCAGCACTCCCTCACCCCCCCCCCCCCGCCCCGCCTGGTAGCGGCTGGCCTTTGTGTTGGCATTATTAACACACAGATTCTGTTCTTTGAAATACTGGAATGGGAATTTTAACTATAACCCAGAGAATCAAAATAATCTCCCACCTTTTGCTACATTTTTCATGTACTTTCATTTTATTCAACATTATACAGTGAAAAGCCATTTTCTGTTATCACAGAAGCTTTCTCCTACTCAGGAAGCATGACCATCACAGGAAGGCAGAGTGAAAGCTCCTTGGATGGCTGATTGATTGTTTTTTCCATACTCACCAAGACTATGGTAGACAATTTTCTGCACATTCAGTTGAGTGAGCACAGGACCCACTGTTGATGACTTCAGCTGTCACTTTGGAAGGAAAATTATGTCAACTTCTTCTGTTGTCTCCTCCTACACGATTTCCACAGCCATTCTAACTGTCTAACCATATAATCTTAAACTTTGCTGTTAGATAGTGGTCAGTTTCATAACATATGCAAAAAAAATAGCCAGTCCTGGAAGGTGTGTGTGCATGTGTTTTACAGGAGCTCATACCCTAATGATAACTCACCAAGTCTGTGGAATACGGAGAGCAGCCCATTTAAGCTGAAGGGTAAAGGCAAACTTTGCAAAGAAAAAAAGACTTGTACCCAAAACCTTGGGGATGAAGACACCAGCCCTACCCATGATTCATCATGCCATCTGCTTGAAGGTCAGTTTCTTTCCCCGTTTTAATCTCATCAACACCTTCTTATTTCTTCCACAGGCCTGTTCGATAAAAAGTAGCCTCCATAAATACTTCTTTATGGCTTTGGAGCTTTCTAAACACTCTAAGTGTTTTTAAAGGGTGTTAATTTCTCAGTGTTAAATGGGCTATGGCACTCCAAGAGCAAGTGTAGGATAATTAAGCTACCAGAAACAATACTCCGCTTATGAAAATGTCTCTCCCCCTTTTTTCTTGGCGTGAGAGATTGAGGATAGTGAGACATGCCTGTTACCTCCTCACCTCACGAGAATGAGGTGGAAAAATGACACTGCTTTCTGGAAGGAGGGGGTGGGGCTCCGAGCCAGGAAGGTGGTCTCGATACCGCCGCTGGCAATTCAGTGATTTGTCATAAGAGCTATAAACACTCGAATGCTGAATGTTACACTGCTTCATCTGCTGCTGTCACACGGCAGCAGGCTTCTAGTGAGACGCAGCCCTGTTCTCCTCCACAGAGAGTGACTGACTGCCCCCCCCCCCGCCACAGAAAGCTGCTCCCGTTCTTCATTCATGAGACATCGCTGATTCGAGACGTCATGGAATTCTTCATCAAGTTATGGACGCCGTTGGTATTTCCCTGCAGATTTTTCCGGAGCTTTCTCATAACTCCTCTCATCTGACAGTCACACTGCTAATGCGTCATTATCTTGCATCTCCGGCTAAATGTGCCTCGTCTCCATTTCTTTACACTGAATAGAAGGTTCTTTACCAGCATCATTATTTAAGTTAGAACTTGAGAGTCCTTAGTCATCCTAACGCCATTTATGTCGTATTGAGTATCATGGCCACATTAAGCTCAGCCTAACCTGTGGGTCTTTCTGAAAACCTAGCTGCTAGGTTGACTTATATAAAACACCCTGGGGAAAAGAGAAAGCCAGACACTTTTGTTATTTCCATAATGGAGGACTCAGAGATAACAGCAGACTCCTTTGTGAAAAACTGGAGCGTTTTCTGTCACATTCGCTGTGTCTTAATTACAGCAACACCATCAAAGAAGCAGACGAGATGCTTAGATACTAAATGCAGTAACAAGCCATGCTGGAAATAATACGCAACACCTTCCGTGGTCACCTCACTTTGGAATGGCTTTTATTTTTATATTATAGCTTGGCATTGAGCAGTAAGAATGATTCCTAATTTCAAAAGGTCTCTAGAAAAGGACAGAATGGTAATGCAGACTCAAACAAGGGTAAATGAGGGGGATGTATTGCCAGTGAACAAAATCTTAGGGGGACATGCAAGAATCATGCAGGAAAATACTTCACATACACTAACACTTAAATAATTCAAGGACAAGTGGCCAGAATCCAGTTTAGGTTAGAACAAGTAGAACATTTATTCTCATAAATGTCAGTGAGAATCCGCAATACATATTTTACTATCATAATATTCAATATGGACCTTTATATTCATTCGTGTGACCACATGATAACATTCAGCCAACAGATTTAATATCCAAATCCATAGGACACGCATAACACCCTGATTTGATCTGTAATAAGTTCTGTGCCACCGACACACAACTGGAAAGGTGCACATCATGATTAGTCTTCTGGAGTGTAGAAAATGAAATGCGTAGCTTCCTAGGAGACTCCCGAAACGAGGCAAGACCTGCTACCTGCAAAGATGCTCCTTCATAATGCCGTCAGACTGGCTCCTCCAGGAATCTGCTGCAGTTATGACTCTGGGTTTCAGATGGTATAAAATAAGCACAGCACTTCAGTCCCTTACCTGGTTTGTCTAACTAGCTTTGGTGCTTCTCGCCTATGACATCAGCTTTCTCTAGCAGCCACATCCCGCTCCCAGCTTCTGAAGACTTCCCCCTTTGTTTAATTCTTTATATTAGATGACTGTGTACTTGAAAAAAAACAGTTGGTTGACAGTGTGTGTGCATTGGATGAACACTTATTCTCTGGATTCACATTTTATTCACTTTGCCGATGCCCTTGTTCAGACAGAACAACGTTGCCTTTAAAATGTAATGTGTTCAGTGCATCATCACTTGACAGAGGCAGTGCAACGTCAGTAATATTCATGTTACTTAACTCGCCACATTATCAGATAGTTATTGCTGGTAATGATGTGTGAAAAACAGCAAAGTGGTCCTTTTGCCTCTGACATTTAAAAGTGCTTCTTTATCAACACCACATTAGCGCGTCCTTCTCAGCCACGGGTTCGAATGCAGGCCAGAGTGTTGGCCTCACAAGATCCTGCTCTTGGGTCACAGAGGGCACAGGAAAGTGGGACTTTGCCGGGATGTGGGGGCTGAGATGAGCAGATGTAGGATGACTGTTCCTGTGAGTCGTGGAAGCGACTTGTGTATTCAAACAGATCTCTGTGGGACTCTATTGGGTGCCCACGGCAACACTGCACTGTGATGTCACAGCCTTGGAATTAAATCTGTCTGCCCTTTGCCGGAATTCGCTTGTGGATTTGGGCCACTGTGTTACCACCTGCTGCCATTTCCATGGCAACACACTGAGGGCAGCTCAGTTGCCCCGAAACCCCCCCCCCCCCCCCAAAAAAACACGCTAGCTTCGAAGTGTCTCATCCAGGATGCCTGATGAATGCTAACGTCCCTGATTGAGTGTGTGCGTGTCCGTACAGGGTTGGCAGCAGTACGGAGTCCAACACCTTTTTTTTCAGCTGCATTAATTACTGGTGAAATAGATATTTTCCCGAATGTAGTGTGAGGACGGAACCCAACCGGCCTCTGAGGCAGTGTGTCTTCCTCATCACCCTACGTGCCAAGCAGGTTGTGTTTTGCTCCAAAGCGACCAGCTGACGTCGGTAAATATGTTCTTTGCGGAAAGCTGTGAAGTCCCTGGCATGAGCCATGATTTGGCGTCAGAGTGCGGCTGCTGCGTTGGATCAGGTAGAGAGCATAATGAGGGACAATGACAGCTGACTAATGGTCACAGGTGCATGTCTTTGTGGGTGCTGTAATGTGGCTTACTACACACACCTCTAGGGGGTGCTGCCTCCATCTGTACACCTGTCGAAGCAGTTTGCTTTGAAGTTCAGGCCCGAAGTGTCAAGCTCCAAGGATACTCAAAATCTGACTGTGTAGCTATGACTAACCTCTGCTGATCTGGTTCTGAAATGCATGTTCACGTTTGCATAGTCACACTATAAATTTATTTTTGGTTCAGCTGCCCTTCCTGGTGAATCTTCATTATTGTTCCCAAACAAAGAAAACACCAAATGACAAACTCCATAATCACCCCAGAACATCAGCGTTCGACTTCACCCACTAAGTTAACCTGTGGGTTAAGCAGGTGCCATAATCCCGGGTACAAAGTAATTTGCCAGGTGCAGACCTGTTTCACAAGGGATGCAAACTGCATAAAGATGCTTTCTGTTCTTTCATGAATTCCCTGGTGGACTGTTCCTCTCATCCTGGTGGTGTGTCTCTGCTCTGTGTATGTTAAATACAGACATCCCTAATGATGCAGCATGACTCCTTGTAATTGCCATCACTGTCCTTAATTATCCCAAAACACATCAGCGGTAATGAGGAGGAAATACAATGATTGCAGCCGTAATAAAAAAAAGAGGTGTAACACAAACATGAACACAAATTTTAATTATTGATTATCTTGTATTGCTTGTTGAGAAAACTCACACTCATTTTGCAGTAAGTGTTTAGATATTTTACTGAACCTATAATTAGACTATGAAATGTTAATGCTTATTCTGAAATCAGGATAGTAGATTTGAGTACATTGAAGTATTTTTTTGAGTGTCGAATTAGTGTCAAAGTATGCCAAAGCAATGGGAACAGTTCATTACATCCATCCTTCATAAGAGAAAACAAACTTTAGTCAGTATTTATTTTAAGAAGAATGTGAATGTCTTGGTATTTGTGCGTCACATGGTATCACATTCCCATTCCAAATATCCAAAACGGTTACGGGCCCACATAATATCAATCGCAGCTCTTTGGCCCCCCCGACTGGAGGGGGCCACCTTGCTGATTGGCCCAGATTTCCTTGCTTGGCCAGCCCAACAATGGTGTTGAAGACTTTTGCACCAAATTCAATGAAACTGGGCTGCATGAAAGCTAAAATTAAAAATAAAACGTACACAAACTGCACCCATAACTAGTGAGTTACTGAAAATGAAGAGGACCAGAAGAGAAAAATACATTATGTGTCCACACAAACTGTAACATCATGATTCCTAATGCGCACTGGCCTCTGGATGTCTTTATTTAAGGCAGGAATTCTGCCACAGAAGGTCTCAACCGTAGACACACATTGTACAACACTGTCAGGCATTTCCTACGTTGAAAAAATAAAATAACAGTGTTTTAATGTCTTTTTGTTTTATCAAGGAAGGTTGTAACCCATATCATGCTACAGACTTGGTAAAAATTTATGTATTAATTTGTTTGTTTTTTATTGGTTCTAAATTAACAGGACCAGGAAAAAAATGTATCCATTTAGCACAGGTGTTTATCCATCCATCCATCTATCCATCCATCCATTTTCCATGCCCACTTGTCCTAAGTGTTACAGATCTATCCCAGAAGCTACAGGAACAAGGGGTGAGGGGGGATCATCCATGATGGGGGGAGGGTAACCGATTTCAGTTTAAAGATAATTGAATAATTACAACTATAAAAAGTGCATTAAAAGACACTTTTATTTTGCATTACAATGGTTGGTTTAGTAAATTAGTAAAGCATTACAGTGTTTTATTTTGACAGACATAAGGCATTTCAGAGTTGGTTATAGTACTGCTGAAGCTCCAGTGAAGCTCTCATCTACAATGTACTATAGATACTCATAGTGCAAAGTGCCTTAATGAATGCATTGTAATATCTTATGAATAGATTCATAGATTCTTATAGACACGATATTCATAGAAAGTGTTACCGTTAAAAGTAAGTAAATTGCTTGTGACCGATTAAAAGTTAAGCTATTGCAAAGAATAACAGCTATTAAAGCATCACACATGTATTCTGAGTTGTGTGTATCGCAGCATGCAGCTGCAGACACGGCTGAGTCACTGTTCTAACAAATCTAATGGTAAATGGTATTGACAGGACTCTGTACTGTCGAACCCAGCTGTGGTTCTGCAGTGGCTCCTTTCATCGGGGGACGAGGGTCACAGTGCTGGCATTTAAGGGGGCAAATCCAATGAATGGCCTTCATTTACAAAACCATTTCATGGGTGCCCCCCCGCCGCGCCCCACCGCTGTGACTGTCGTTTGAAAGCTCACAGCATAAACGACACCCTTCGATCATGCTGGAGTTGTTCCATCGTCATTATCATTTAGATGGTGACAGACAGTCAGTGACTTCTTTTGTTTTCATTTACTTTAAAACGACAGCCTTGTATTGCACCCTCCTCTGCCACGCTGCTCTTCCTGATCTGCTGGTTCCCATGATTTTTTGATGTTCAAGAAGATGGCAAATGGACTATCAAGTTCCAGTGGAAGTCTTGTTAAAAATAATATTCTCAGAAATGATTACTCAGTATTACCCAATATCTTTCCAACATTATATATCCCATAAGCAAAGAACGTCATGAGAAATCACCTAAAATATTCAGTTTATATCTGTACAGCCATTGAAAATAAATGTGCCATCTTTCTGAAACTCGTTGTATATTTGGTGGTTTAACAGCAATCATTATTTATTCACTGAAAAGTTTTCCGTAACTGTTTATCCAGTGCAGGGTCTGATGAACTTGGAGTCTATCCCAGGGCACAGGGCACATGGCTGGTGACATCTCAAACAACATGTCACCGGTCATTGTTTAAACATTTTATTTTAGGTGCCCATATTTTCGTACAGTTCACCATAGCACCATGAACTCAACCTGGGTTGAAAATAGTGAACTCAGCATGTCACTATCTGACTGGGAATGTTATTTCCAAAAGGGAGACCCATAGATAATGCTTTGAAGCAAACAGTCCCTGAACCCCAAAGATCTCTTCCTTTAAATATTTGATATTATTTAACATTATCCAAATATATATGTTGAGTAGGTGGAATATGAAATATATTATATCATTACAAAATAATGAGCGAAGTTTCAAAAAGAGTAAAATTCCAATATCGATAATATTTTGTAGGCTGACCCATCAGACATACAGAGCTATGGCAAAAGTGTGACAATATTAATTTAGGAATGAATTATGATCACACATACACAAACTTTGTGCAAAATCGTTGTCATAGCAACATTACAAAAAGGTTTGTTTACCAACTGAATCACCTCCTTTCTGTAAAATTTGGTAACAAATATAATATGGGCATTCAGATCTGAAAAGTATATTTCTACTCAAGATTAGTGTTTTCAAATGAATTCTGAAATGAAAGTACAGTGATCCCCCGCTATATCGCAGTTCAGCTATCGCGCCCCCGACGCAACACAGTTCTCTGTGTATCGTGTACCTTGCTTGTAGTCTGATTGTTTTTGTTTTATTTTAAGCCCTATGATGGTTCCCAAGCGTCCCTTCTTCTAAGCCTTTTGGTAGTAGTGAGCCTAAGTGCCAGAGGAAGGCTTTGACCATTCAGAAGGTAAAACTCCTGGATATGCTTCGGGAAGGAAAATGTTACGCAGAAGTCGCTCACCATTATGGCTTGAATGAGTCAGCGGTACGCTACATCAAGAAGGATGAAAAGAATATACGAGCCATATATTGTACGTTATATTTTTATATATGTATATAAGAACATAAGAACTATACAAACGAGAGGAGGCCATTCGGCCCATCAAGCTCGCTTGGGAAGAACTTAATAGCTC